>RJWH01000744.1:192943-596932 GCA_004363575.1 Solenodon paradoxus | reverse complement strand
CTTAGCTGAAATGGCTCGTTTGCAAATGAAAAGGAGATTGAGAGCCCTCGCGTCTTCCAAGTTTTCACCTAAGAGGGTGGGGGGTGATTAGCGCGGGGAGCGGACAGCCGGCTAGAAGCGTGCCGGGACCAGATGGGAGCCGCCCCGGCGGGCGCAGGGGCTCCGTGTTTACATAACAATCGCCGGCCGGTGCCCGGTGCGCGCCGACGTCCCTGAGTGTTGGGGGCGCGACAGCCTGCCGCCCCGACGTCCGCGGGGCAGGCCCCGCCGGGACACGTGGAAGGTCTTTTCAAAAACCTGTGTGGGTGTTACGCACAGGGCTAAACTAGGGACACTGGTGGCAAGAAACTGCAGGGTGGTGTGGGAGGCCGGCAGGCAGGCCAGAGGCGCTGTCGCCACCCCTTCCCTCTAGGGACGTCTGACTTCCCCAAGGCTGTTTTCTCTTGGTGACTGGCCTTGGAGGGCCAAGGGTGCCTGCCCTGAGTGCGACCTGGGTCCAACCAGGAGAGAGCATACAGCCAGTCCCGAAGTCAGAGGCATGGCAGAGGCTGGCCACCAGTGGCCACTGGAAAGGCTGGAGGACTTGGACACGAGCATTGCAGCTGGTTGATGTCCAGGTTTTAGAACTGTAGTATGGCATCATCAGAGAATGTCCCAGACTTTAAAATAAATGGACAGTAATTAAGGAGTAAAGTAGACCATATCATTACTAGGTGCTTACATGGTTCTGAAAAAGTATATATATATATATATATATATATATATATAATACATATGTATATATATATTTAAAATACATATGTATATATATATATTACACATGCATATACACACATATACATGGGGGGGTTGTGTAAATACATATATATGGAGAGAGAGAGAAAGACATGGAGAGAGGCGCAGGAGGAGACAGAGGAAAAGAAGGGGAGAGGGAGCAAAAGCAGCAAAGGGCTCAGGTTTGGGGACTCTGGGTGAAGGAATATGGTAACTAAGTGCAGCTTGTCTCAAAGTCTGAGATTATGTCAGAATATTGATGCCAAAACGAAAAGTCAGAGCAATGAAGGCACAGAGATTTGAAGGATCTCCCATCCTCCCGCATAAGTTGTCAATTCAGAGGCGTTGGGACTCCATGCCCAGAAGGCAACAGACCTGGAGTGGTTCTAAGGAAAGGTCTGCAATCCCTAGCAGCCTCTGGCCAAGCGCTGTTGCCTCCCTTCTCATATCCTCGCCATGTCCTCTCATGGGGACAATTCCTGCTGCCTGGGGTCCTGTTGGCCCTTATGGAGACTGTGGAGGAGGGGACAGTGCTATCATTTGGGGCCTGGATGCAGACCTGAGCCAGTTGGGGATGGCTGACTGCCACAGGAGACTGGCAGGTCACTAGTGGGGAATGTCTTTGGGACCAAGAGCAAACACCTACTGTTGGCTTGATTGTGGCCATGGGAGAGGGAGAGGTCCCCGTGCAGCCAGAGTGGCAACTTTCTGTGACCACATATGTTTCTCCATTAGGGATCAATTGAAGGCCAACTGCATTCAATTAACTGCCCTTCCTGCTAAGTTTAAATTTCAAATACATTCAACTATTTTTTGCTGTTTGTCTCCTCATGTCTGGCTACACATTTGCATCACCTGCAGAGGTTAAGAAATGCCCAGGCCTCATCACAGAACCCCCATTCGGAGCCCCTGAGCACGTGCAGAGCATTAGCACACTTTATGAAGGCCGTGTAGGGTTTGGAATACATGCTCAGGCTACAAGATGGGCCTCAATCACATGGCTATGTTCTTACTACCATCAGGGACATGACACCTGCCCCAGAGTGGCCCGGAGGGGTCATTGCAAGGCCGAGTTGGCCTGAGGCTTCATGACACAGGAAGGATGAGAGTCTGGTGTTCTTTAAAGTCCCCTCTCCCTGCCCCGACTCAAGGGCCCAGATGTGCACAGGAATTGCAGAGCTTGCTCTGCGAGGGACGTGGTGCGGCAACGCGTGCGCTCAGATGCCAGTGTCCGAGGAGCAGTGTCTTCTCAGTGCATGGATCCCAGAGATGGAAAACCCAGGACTCACCATAAATCCCACTCAGCAGGGCCTCATAGAACAAGAACACTGCCAGAAGCTTCCAGGGACTCTTTTCTCTCCATTTGAAGGAATTACTAATTGAAAGAGGCCTCAACAATTCAATGATTAACAAGAAAGATGACTTTTTTTCTTTTCTTCTTTCTTGAAATTTACTCAGACTCAAACTCATGCTGCAGAAAAAGAAAAACAACAACCCCTAAATAAAGCTCTAAGATCGAACGTCAAGCAAGGAGGCAGACCAGCCTGGAGTCCCCGCTGCCATGACAACCAGGTGACTGCCCCCCTCCCCCGCCCTGTGCACACCACCAGACTTTCTCCTTTCCAAACCGTTTCCTGTGTCCCCTTGGGATCATCTAGACCAGCCCACCTCCTCTCCTCCTCCAAGAAGCCCCCTTTTTTGCATCCCTTCAGGCCAACCCCTTTTTTTTCTCTTGCCCCTTTAAAAAGCCGTCCCTAGACTCGGGGAGTTGGGACGATTATATTTTGGACCTGAGTCTACCAAATTCCAAGTTATCTATAATGTGAATCCTCTCCATATCAAATCTCGTCCTCCATGGTTGACACTCAGTGGTGATGGGGTGTAAGGACCTGCCACTACAATGTCAGCTTCGAATTGTAATCATTTCTTCCTTTGGGGATTTCTGGGGCACACATGCATTCTCTGTGTCCTGTCAGAATGCATTGGAGGGGAGGCCCAGGGTTTCTGGAGGAGCTGGAAGGGCGCTGCCTCCATGTATTATTTAGAAATGAATATTTCCAAAGGCACCCAATTAGGCTTGTCTGGCCCTGGGACTGCAGATTGAAACTCATGGCAACATGGTCTGTCCCCAGGAAGATGACAGGTGTTTTTGGAGAAGCATTCTGGTGGCAGAGCGAGGTCTGCCACAGATCAGGTGATTTGAATGCCACCGATTTCTCACAGGGTGGGAGGCTGGGGGGCTGGGCTTAGGTGCTGACATGGTTAGTTCTGCGAGGAGCTCTCCCAGGCTCACAGATGGCTGCCTTGTTCTGTCCTCCCAGGGCAGGGATGGGGCTCTGGGGACTTCTTCCTCTCACTAACTCCATCACAGGACTCAGTCTCATGACCTCATCTAACCTAATTCCCAAAGGCCCCCTTCCCAACAGCATGACATTGGGGATTGGGGCTGCAACATGTGGGTTTGAGGGGACACAATTCAGTGCAGAGCCAGGGAGATGATGAAAGGGGGTTCAGTAGAAACTTTCCCCACTGCAGAGTGTAATTGCTTACATAGGTGAGATATTTAATCAAGGATCTAGAAGTGGGAGTGGATTTGAATACAGAGTATAGGAGATACAGGGCAATGTTAGTGGAACTACTGGTTACCAAACTGAAAAACAAGCTAAGTTACCAACTCGAAGATTTTGCTCCTCTTCAGGAAGGTGATTTTCAATTCTTTGAGCGGAGACTTCAAGCAATGTATTAGAACAAGTGTGTTTGTGAGTTTGTGAGTCAATTCACTATCTAGGCTTCTGGGAAATCCCTTTCTTATTCTACCTAAAGGCTGGAAGAGGCTGAATGTCCCTTAAAATCCTCACCTGGACCTCCTTTGTGCCCCTGGGAATGGGGTGACTTTAGTGCTAAGGCCTGCTCCTAGTGGTAGCGTCCTGGGACTTGGGGGCTGGCCAGGACCTGGGGAAGGGTGACAGGGCGCCATAGGCTCAGTTGCTGGTGGCAGCATCAGGCCAAGGGAAGGTTCCCTTGTGCTTCTAGAATATCTGGGTGTAGGTGAGGCTAACTGTTCAGGCTTGCTGCCCCCTGGGGGTCTGCATGGAGCCCTAGTGTGGGGGCCAAGGACAGTGCACCTCTCTCTACCCAGATGTGGCCTGAAGCACCTGTGTAGGGACATGCCCTTTCTTTAGTAAAGACTGTTCCTTAGGTGGACTGCATGCCCATCAGTGTCCACCCGAGTGAAACTTCTGTTCCAGATGAGGCAGAACTCAGCTATGGGCCTTGTCCTCCAAGTCAGCCGCAGGTGGCCTAGGATAGGAGAATTAACTGACTTGAACTCTGGAAGCTACCTGCTCAGTCACCTCTGTGTGAGCAGGGACCACCAACACCCATGACTCTGCAGCAGCTGGAATCCTGGAGTTACCTGCTTGGTACCGGAACCTGTGGATTCCGCCGTTCAGGCTGTGCAGGTCCCTGCTGGTATAAAGAAAGACAATAGAAAGAAATGATACTGCTCAGCACCTTTCAACACACCGAGTCACACATGCAATTTACATGTGGGAGTGCCCTGTGTGCAGGAGCCAGACAGAGAAACCTGAAGTCACAGCACTTTGCGTGGTGTGTGATGCCTTCACACCCTGGAACCCCAGGCAGTGGGCTCATGGGTTGGTGGCTGTAATCTCCTATGTTCTTCTGCCTCCTTAGGTCCAGTGAGTTGATATGGCATATCTAGAAGTACATGTCACCCTGCAGAGGTGCTGCTCAGACAGATGTGTAAAGGCCGCTTCTATTTTAGCACTGCCCTGCATTTTGCTGTCAGCTCTGTGGGGAGGGCAGGGGCTGAAAAACAGGCCTTTACTCTGGGCTCGGGTGTTGGGAAGTGCCGGCTGCAGCCTGTGTGGGCAGCAAGCTACTCCGGCCTAGGGGTCTGCAGGTGCAGCCCCATCTCACTGTCCTGGACACATGGACTCCAAGCCCCAGGGCATCGGGGTGAACTGAGGTTAGGTAGAGGGCCTTGGCAGCCAGGCTGTCCAGGAGGCCCCTGCTCACCTGTGCCTATGGAGGCCAAAGAGGCACACAATGTCTTTGTTCGCCTCTACCTGTCACGCAACATTCAAGTCCTCCAAAATTGGTGGAGCTCCGAAGATGAGGTTTCTGGTTGATTTCGCTGAGATGGGTTTGAGAGTAGGAGCTCAGTGCTTTCTTTTTAATGAGGAAAGCACACATTGTACTGTTCCTTTGGCCTCAGAGCCGGAGGCTAATTAGACTCTCGTTTCTCATTGTTCCCAGGAAAGCAAAAGCTAAACTCGCTCTTGGAAGAGGAGGGAGCAGCGTGCCCAGTGGGCAGCTTCTTTCTTTCCTGGTGCAGACTCCAGCCAGCAGCCTGGCATATGCTTGGCCCGAGGGTGAGGGGCTGGTAGGACTCTGGGCGGGATCTACGGGGCCCTTTTTGCTTCTCCAGAGAGGCAGCTCTGCTGGGCATATGCTCCTTGGACAGACGGTGGAGGTAAAATCGCCTACCGTGTGCTAGCTACCTTCCTGCCGGGTTCAGGCAGGCAGGTGAGGGCATGACAGTTTAAGCGATGCCCATCCATTATGGGGCACCCCTCCCACCTAGACGGGAGAGCTCTCTCTTTCCCTTGGAGCTGGGCCCACCTTGAGGATGGGGCCTCTCTGGATCTTGGAGCCAGCACACAGAAAGTCCTACCACCTGTGGCTGCTGAATCAGGAGGAAGCACTCACTGGGCAATGGGCAGCAGGGGCGGGGCTTGAGAGAGCATGCTAAGCCTCCACAGCCCTCACCAACTCATACCACTGTCTGGAGAAAACTGCTAAGGTCCTACAACAGGGCTGCCCTGCGGAGCCCTTTCTGAACCCGTGAGGGTTCAGAAGTGACTGTGGGTGGTTTAAGACACCACGTTTTGGAGGCTGTGTCTCCAGACAGAGATAGCTAGAACACTGGTGCCCTCTGCTATGACTCTTCTGCAGCAGACTGGACAGGTCCCTGGAGGCTGCGGACTCCGACGGCAGAGGCCGGGACATCTGCCCTTTCCTGCTTTTGACAAGTTCACTCTGTTCTGAGAATGCCAGGCCACCTGCTTGCCATTCACGAGGGCCTCTTCACTTACTTACTTTTCATTTCTCCCATTTTCAAAGGGACTTCAGGTGCCTTGGCAGCTCACATGAAGTTAAAATAAAATCAAGGAAATGGGTCAACTTTAGTAGAAAAGTAGGGAAGACACACTAAAACACCAGGAAATAGACAACTTGGAAGCTGGACTTGAGTTAACATTTAACTCTAATTTCTCGTCAGCGAAGAGCCTTTTAGAAGTGGCAGTTCTTAATGAGAGAGAGAGAGAGAGAGAGAGAGAGAGAGAGAGAGAGAGAGAGAGAGAGAGAGAGAGAGAGAGAGAGAGAGAGAGAGAGAGAGAGAGAGAGAGAGAGAATGGGAATGTCTTCAGGGGCAAGTCTTTTTCCCATCACTCATGCACTTGAACATAAGAAAATGCAGCATTCAGTCTTTCCCATAGATTTATTTTTTGGATACAAAGTCTCTTTCACGTGGCACTTTTGGTGTCTTGCATAATAAAGTCTTGGGAGGCCTGTTTGCTCCTCCTCTGGTCTGGCACATCTGTTGGCTAATGGAAGAGGCCCGGGATGCTGAAGCCAGACCCCACCTGGTGGGCAGGCCCCTCGTGGATCCGGCAGCCCCAACTGTGCTTTTGGCAGGGACGGGGTGGTATCCCGAGCATGCCAGGGGCAGGTCTTCTGCTGTTAATTGAGACCAGATCTTCTTTCGTTAGAGTCCTCTGGACAAAGCAAAATGCTGACATGCTATTCTAGGAGTTCCATCTGGAGCTTGGGCTCGGGCTGAGAGCCCAGGGAGGGAGGGACCAACCGCCCAGTGCCTGCTTCTCCTTCAGAAGGTCTGGTTGGCCTGACCTCTCTCTAATTTGCGACCATCTTGACAGGGCAGCTGGCCCCATTAATCCATGTGGTGAACCAAGTCCTGGGCTGGATCCTCCCAGGATCTCCAGATCTGCAGGCTCTGGTGACGGCTCGGGTGGTCGCTGTCCATCCAGGAGCAGGGCTGGCCTCCCTCTTACCGCATGCATGGAGCAATGACTTTGTCATCCCAGTCCTAGTGAGAGCAGACTCATTCCACACCAGATGTAGGCACACATGGTAAATGCTTTCATGTATTACTTCTCCACATCAAAAATGTGTCTTTTACAAAAAATCTGCACTGATCTGGGGTTTCATGATAAAACTAAGCACATTTCTGCCTTGCTGGTTTCCTTCCTCTGCTTGCCTACCCCACAGAGGGGAGCTGGATGGGCACAGGAAGGTTTCTCCTAGATATCTAACATCTAACAAGACTCTTTGCATGTTCCCAGTCGGGAGATCTGTCAGTGCCAGGGGGTCTGGTGGGCACAGGGTTTGGATACTTCTCCTCTGATCTGTGTCTTCAGAGGGGTCACAAGCAGCTAGGTGGAGCACTAGACCTGGCCAGAGGGGCTGGGGGCCATGTGCATGGAGACACGGCTCCCTGGGGACCTGAGGGGGTTCTCCCGTGGCTTGGCCCTGCATGAAACCCAGGGGCTCACCAAACTGTGGGGTAGGGGGAGGGAGCCCCAGGACGTGAGGTGGGGCTTCTAGGCAGGGTGCTGACTCTGGTTCTCCATCTGTGTTTCTGCTCAACAGAGTCACGCCGGCCTCAAGACTGTTATGTTCTGATGGGATAATAACAATGTGCTTCCTCTTACCTTCTAGCTCCACGTGATCACACTCATTCAGCCCTAGCCAGCTCTGTTCATCCTCTCCAAATACCCAAGATACCCCACAATGGGCTCAGTGCCAGGGCACTACCAGCTCTCACCCAACTCCATTCCCCTCCCATAAAGAAATGGATGACTCTCAGAATTTATCCTGGATGAAGAAGACAGAATTTCTTCTGTGGTCCTACGTTGATGGATTCTTGTTGGAATTCCTACTTGTGCCATCTCTGAGGGTTGAGTGTCTTCTCTATACAGGTGTTCCTTTCAGTGGATTAGAGCCCGGGGACTGGGACTGAGTTTCTGACCAGGGACTCAGATATGTCCCAAGAGTGAGTCCCCCATGGCGACTTTTCCTCTTTGTTCTCCCCTCACCCAGGCTACTGGCAATGCTGCTCTCTGGGTGATGACATGATTGGCAAACTGCTCCATTCCCTGGTCTCACCTCTCATTCGCTCAGCAAGGTCCCCGAGGCAGGACTGGAAGCCGTCACTCCTTCTGTGATGACATGTCCAGTGCTGGAAGCTGGGGTGGACTCCCGGAACCCCTTTGAGACAGCATTTACTGACTAGCTGTAGGGACTGTGGTCAGAGGGCCCTCAGCTGTCACCACTATGAGATTGCCTTCATCTCTGCCACCACCACCATGACTGAGGCCTCCTTTTCTGGGTGGCCACATGTGGGGATCAGCGGTGGCTGGGGTACGTGGCCAACAGGGGCAGGGTTACAGAAAGCTCCCACACCCAGCCCTTGGCAGGAGCGAGCCAGTCAGAGAGAAAGATCGAGAGTCTGCTCCCATGACCTGCACCTAGACATTTCTCTATTCTGAGGACTCCTTGGATGGGAAGGTCTGGCAAAGAGGTCTGTGTCTCAGAAGAAAAAGAATCAATAGAAGAGAAATGATTCAGAGGCAAGGACCATTTTGAGACTACCATCAAAGCAATGGCGAAGAAACAAAAACAAAACCCAGTAGTTAAAAACAGAGTAAAAACAAATTCCTCAAAGAAGCTGTGAAGGTGATTTATCATAAATGGAGCAGCGGCCTAAAGTGAACCCATAAAGAGAAGGAAGAAACGACTTAACCTCAGCGAAACTGTCCCTGCGTCCCCTGAGACCAGCTCTGTCTCCAAGGATCCTCACTGAGCTGGTGGGGCGGGGAGGCAGGCACTGTGATGCATGGTGCCCAACTGAGTGATGCTTTAGGGTTATAATAACACACATCTTTGTCTTCATTAGTTAGAAATACTAAATCCTTACATGGTTAGCTGTTTGTCACTAAATGACATGGTGACTGTGAATAATGAAGCCAATGTCAAAAGTAAAACCAGAGTGAAAAAAAGATCGAGAAGGCAGGAGAGATGATAGTCTCATAAAGTCAGGTGCCAGGAATTCCTTAAGAGAGCTTTTGAAAAAAGAAATATATATATAAGAATATTCTTGGGGTTCCAAAGGTAGCAAAATAATGATGGTACCAAATGTAGATCCCACTGGACAAAGTGGGCAAGGCAAGTTAGCACAATCTCACCTGTCAACTGGAACCTGGTTGGCATTATCGAAAGGTGAGAAATCAGAAGGACAAATGCACACGTCATAGGCAATCAGTTACCAAAACCCAGAATAGCTCTGGGGTTTTCCTCTGAGAAGTGGTGAAAGACTGTTGCTTGTCAGTCACAAGCTCTTCTGTGTTTTTGGTTATTGGAATATAAAATAAACATTAAAAAACAATGATTTTCTTATATAAAGTGTGGAGACTATAGGAAAGTGTAAAGGGAAAAATAAAATAGATTCACAATTATACAAAAATACCCATTTATGGCTTATATGTGGTAGCATGTTTCATATTTCATTGTGATAATTTTTCTTAAATAATTGCTGTGCATATATTTTCATTATTTTCTCTTTTAAAGGATATCACATTTGGGTGACACAGCGTCCTTTTTAAACAAGTTTTTTTAAAAAATGGTTTATAGTCCATCATTTTATGTATGATATTTATATAACAACATTCCTATTATTATATACTTAGATTGTTTCTAATAAACTATTTTGACAAGTTCTGAAGTGAATTAAAAAAAATCTTAATATTTCTAATGATTTTCTTAGGGCATATTCCCAGAGAGAGATTATAAAGTCAACATGTACAAACATTTTTCAAGCTCTGGGTTGAGAAATTGCTTTCAAATAAGATTCTACTTAATTTATTTCCCTTTGGGATCCTAATGTCTACCTTTTGTTATCATCTGTAATGTTCAGACCTGCAGAATATGTGGAAAGTTAGTCATGTATTTATCTGGGATTTGAAATTTGGCTGAGAGAAATTCCATGAATGTGTGGTGTTGTTAGTATGCTATAAATATTGACCTCTGTAGCTAGGTGTAAAACCACAGGCTATTTGAATTCAAACCATTAGTGATTTCTAAAAATAGTAGCTCCAAGAATTGAATTCAGATTGACTCTATTATGCTGATAGCAGGAGGAAAAATAATGCTGCCTATGTGGAGACTGTGCTGGCTGAGATGGGCCCATAAGTCAAGATAGACCAACATTAGTCATGAACATTATCAGTTTATTAGATTTCCATCCTTTCCTTTTGTTTCCATACACTCATTCAAATGCCTTCCTTCCCTCCTTCCTTCCTTCTTTCCTTCCTTCCACCCACTCATCCAAATACTCATCCTCTCTTCCTTCTTCCCTTTCAACGATCCATCCACCTCCGCCAGCCCACAAGATTTTTAAAAGCTTCTTTAAGTTACTATAGTAGAAAATCTTTCAGTGTCTCAAAAGGTCAGAGATTTTTTTTTTACTACTAAACCCAGTGGAACTGAAGAGCTCTATGGTATTTAGCCATCAAAAGTAGTTGCAGGATATGTCTCAAATAATCTAACACACAGGTGTGTTTGTGGGGAGGCTCAGAAACACTCTCTTACTTCTGAGAAAATTAGATGTGTTTACTTACCATGAAGAAATGTGAATTTGACAAGGACACAATTCAGATGACAGGAGTTCAAGAGAACCTTAAAAATCAAATTCATTTTTTCAGTCTTTTGTAGATAATTCAAAGACCACCAGAAGCTCCCTGTTACTGTGCAGGCCAGAATTTCACAAAGCACAGATAACTGAGGGGAATTGATCTTATATCGTGGTTTCTGTTCATACTTTTCTGGTTTCAACCTCTTTCTTGCCTCAGCGATTGCTTTTACTGAGGTGACTTCCTTCCTTCCTGACCAGAGAAGGGAGTATCTGCATTGGTTCTTCTGGATCATTCATTACTTTTTGGCTTTGTGGTTCTATCATCCCAAGAAAATATCATGGGAGGAGTTGCCAGTGCTTGCCTTTAGAGTCATTTTTGAATCTTTTGGATCGTCCTTGGATTGGCTCAGGATCATGAAATATGTGTAAATCTCGTACCTGATTCAACAGGCACCTCTAATTTCACTGTGAGCTCCGCCTTGTGCAGGAGATACTGCTAAAGGGGCATAGTTCTGGGTGTTAGGGCCTTCAGGATCACTAAGGTGACAAGATGTACTTATGAAAGAGTCAAATGGAAGTACAGATTAATTATACAACCTGTACTACTACTACTACCAGGTTATTACTTATTCAAACTTCACTTTGGAACAACAGGCTACATTTAGGAGGAGCTCAGGGAGTTTGGAAATATATCCTGGAATCAAATGGACATAATTAGGGCTTCTGAGTTGAAGAACAAAATGAAATTTATATCTCAAGCAAGTGACTAGAGTCACTTCTTCCCTAGATTCCCAAGAGGGAAGGTCAAAATGCAATACCTGTTACAAATACTGACTGAAGAATAATTAGTTAATTATTATCCCAGCCAAATCTCAAATCCCAGTTCAACATATGACTAACTTTCCACATATCCTGCAGGTCCGAGCGTTATAAATGATGACAAAAGCTAGGCATTAGATTTCCAAAGGAAGGGAAATTAAGTAGAATCTTACTTGGGAACAACTCTACAATACAGGGCTTGAAAAATGTTTATGCATA
The DNA here is from genome assembly GCA_004363575.1 of Solenodon paradoxus. Classification (NCBI taxonomy): domain Eukaryota; kingdom Metazoa; phylum Chordata; class Mammalia; order Eulipotyphla; family Solenodontidae; genus Solenodon; species Solenodon paradoxus. The sequence continues at coordinate 585,384 of RJWH01000744.1, read as the reverse complement.
TTGATCTCATAATTCCTTTTGTGGTATTCCCTTAAGGAAATTATTAGGAATATTAAGATTTGTATTAGAAATTGACCTAGGGATTACTTATTGATGCAGCCATATTGATCACTGAAAAAAAGGAAGATTGAAATGTCAGAGCCTGGGTCTGATTGGTTAGCTTTGCACATTTGAACAACACTAGAAAAACAGTCAAGGAGGCTGCAGGGGCATCTTACCATAGAGCTAGAGTATTCATTTGTCAGTTTCTTAAGCAGAAAGTTGACAATCAAATGGCTAAGATAGATAGTGGTATCAACTAATTGGTGCCCATGGCTGCCATGGTCTCAATGGAGAGGGAGGAATTACAGGTATGGGAGTCAGACATGAAGAAGGATAGTTGGGAAAGTAGAAAAGGGAAAAGAAATAGATGTGAAGATGAATAAGGTAAGAATGACAAGTGGGAGAACTTTAGGTGGGGACGATGAAATGGCACATTTCATCATTCAGATGATTAAGGGAATGAGAACCGAAGAACCGAGCTTTGGGAACGAATGAAGAGTCAGGACAAAGGGAGGATGGAAAGGAAAGGGAGTCTTTTGTGCTCATCTCCATGTCACAGGCTCTCTCCCCTGCCCAGTTCCACAGATCAGTGTGACAAACACAGAGGACAGGAGAGTGTGGGTAGGCAGGGTACCTGTGAAGGACTGGGTGGTAGAAGATCAAGGCTACCTAAGCAGGAGGTAAGGAGATCTGGTGCAGACAGGGGATGAGCTTCGGCTAGAAAATTCCCCAGCAGAAATAGATGATTTCCTTTCTCTTATGGGCACTTGGAGATGGGATGTTGGTTGCTAGGAATGGAGGATTCCCTTCCTTCCTCTCCTATCTCCCATTACCAGGCTGGGGGAGTGTGTTTTTTTCCATGTAAGAGAGGCTGTGTCCAGATGGGAAGGGATGCACAGAATGGATTCTGGTATCCCAGTGTGGGGCAATCAGGAATGCCTTCAGAGACTAACTGCAAGTTTGGAAGTGTGGGAGGCTCCCCTGGTCAGGCACAGGACTTATGACTGGTGGGGGTTTATCATGAGGAGATCTTAAATGAAGTACTACTGAGGGCATCTTTGGAGCTCCAGGTCAGAGGAAACTGGAGAAGAGGGAAGTGCCCAGAATTTCTTTATTGTGGTTGGAGAGTGAGGAGTGAACCGCCCACAGACTGTCCAGTAGAATTCATAAAGGTGTCCCTGAACTTCCTTCCAAGGATGGACATGGGTCACCCTGACTGCAGATACATCAAATCCTGGACACAGCCTCAGCTTAATTCTAAGTGCTGTGCTCAGGCTCTTTAGTAGGGTAGAAGTTGCTGGAAGGTGGGATGCAAATTCATGCAAATGAGAGGGAAATCTGTACCTTCTTCCTGGAAGACCCCTTTTGTGTATACTGGGTGGGCAGGCTGAATTTCTGGGTTGAAGAGGAGGGCAGTGTTAAATTGTGGGTCTGTCTTTTGATGTGACTGAAGCTACCTTAAATTTACAATCAACAGAATCAGATAGTTACAAAAATATATTCACCAAATGTTAGCTCTGATCACAAAACTTAGCCTGGGAGATTCTGACTTAGTCTGTTTCGGGAGTCACCAGGAGTATAGAAGTATGTGATGAGCTGCTCTGGAAATCACTGATACAGGTGGCTTCCAGGAAACATCAGGCTTGATTTAAGCATTCAATGCACAGAAGCTATGGTGGGTGCTGGTCTGGGCTCTGGGGATGGCAGGGAGCAGCTCTGTACCCAGACTAGAGCCTGTAGGATGGGGGACTCTGAAAGAGGAGCTTCCCAGGCACTGCTTGGGTGGTCCCTCCTCAGGTTGGAGGCTTCTGGAGCTGAATTCACACACACAGGAGCTTACTATTTCCAGAACTAGAACATGAGCAGCCGCGATATGCACCAACACTCCCCTCCCCCACAAATACACACCAGTGGCTCACAGCCTCAAAATTCAGGTGAATAAACGCTGAATAGACTTCAGAGACAGGCAATTGTTGCATATGGTACTTTAGGATAAGTGGAGATATTTTAAAACCCTGGTCAAAAATCATCACTGGGTTTAATGATGCTGACTATGTTACTGAGGAAAGCCAGGGGGACAGAAGGAATCACTCAGAACCTTGGGCTCCTGGGGATTGGGAGCCACTGTCTGAAGTTTCAAATTTGTAGAAAATTATTTTGAACCAATCTTTTATTTTAAGGTGACTTTGTCCAATACAGTAGAGCACGGGGAGCTTTCTACAACTCACATGGAGCTGATTAGTTGGGCAGAGGTGGGCTGGGCATGGAGGTGAGCTGGGCATGGAGGGGAACTGGGCATGGAGGTGAGCTGGGCATGGAGATGAGTTTGGCATGGAGGGGAACTGGGCATGGAGGTGAGCTGGGCATGGAGGTGAGCTGGGCACGGAGGTGAGCTGGACATGGAGGGGAACTGGGAATGGAGGTGAGCAGGGTACAGAAGTGAGCTGGACGTGTTGCACCAATCTGTCTGGCAGGTGGATCTGGACCACCGTGGATGATGATTTTTCTTTTCTTTGTCCAGATCTTTCCCTCAGCATCTTCAACCTCGGGGGAACCCACTCAGCTGCCTGTGATGCAAAGCCTGTCACCGCTTTGCACTATGAGTCATTTCTCTGTCCCTACAGCACACGCAGATGGGCTTTGTTGCAGTGAGGCCCACGGGACTCCACGTGGGGCAGATTGCGAAGTTTGATCCACCCAGAGGTCATTGCTTCTGTGTGCTTCTAAAGAGACTTGCAGCTCTCCCAGAGATGGTCACTAAGCAGGTGGGGCAAACAGTGTGAAGCATGACCGTTTAACACAGACACTGGAGAACTTGGGGTTGGGGAGACGCTGGCAATACAAGCTCATGAGACACAGGCATGTAGATTGCTCAGCATCACCCCAGCCCCAGGTTCTCCAGTGTTTGTGTTAAACGGTCTTGCTCCATACTGTTTGTTCCACCTGCTTAGTGACCATCCAAAAGCAGACTCCAGTCAGAGTGGATCGTGTTGACATTTCAAATTTTTCTCATGTTTATTTAAGCACATTTATTTTCACTGCTTTCTTCTTAGCTGGAAGGCTCCTGACATACCCGCTCCCTCACCAGACTTCAGTTGTGACGTGCAGGCTCAAACCAGAGGGACCACAGCAGAGGCTCCGAGTGTCCAACTCTGGCTCGTTCTGTCTGCATTCCTCCGACTGCTCTTCATCTTAGGCTAGGCTGTGAACACCTTTAGTTCCAGAAGGAACACGGGGTATGCCCTTTGGGAACCATGTACAGGAGCCTGAACTTTCTCTGCAACATTTAAATGCACAGGAAACTTCTTGTTTTTTCATTTAGATTCACTCAATATGTGTCTGCTTAGAAAACACAGTGTTGCCTCCTTTCTTGTAAATGACACAGGACAAACTAAGGGGCAATGTTAAACATTTGTATCTGACACTGATTATTTGCTAACCATGGGAACTTTTCCCTTGTTGTAAGGGTCATTTACAAGGACATGCAGAAACTTAGTAGCTTGACTTTCTTTAGAAACACTCAGTAAGGTACTGGGGATGTTTCTCTGTGCAGACAGCTCTGGGTCCCAGAATAATGACTTGACTGTTCTGCTGGCTGACTCTTTTATGCTCTGGGCCACCTGGGAGAGCCGAGGGCTCCCTAGAGAGAGTTGCAGGACTTGCTTGCTTTCTGTGTTTCTGCTGGAGGCACAGCTGAAACGAAAGCAGCACTTCTATGATGTTGGAGGGAGTAGGAAGTGGTGAGGGGTCAGGGCAGAAAATGCAAAGCTGTTTCAAGTAGGTACTGGCCAGGGGTTGCTATGTAATTTCCCCAGGCGAGGCCGACCAACCTTTCTTGGAACAAGGCTGAGAATGTCCCTGCACCCAGGCTGTGCTCTGACATTGGGACAGTCCCCAGGAGGGAATGCAGGGTCTCTGGGAGGGAGGGCAGCTCGGCTGTGAGGGCCACATGGTGGTGGGGGCTGCCCTGATCCCCGGTGTGGGTGAGCTTAGCTGACATCCAGACCGTTTTCCTGTGTACTGCAGGGGCAGCCTCTGCCAGTTCACCAGTTTGGAGGCTTACTCACACCCCAGAGAGCTGGCGGGCGGTGGGGGCTTCTGAGGGCTTCGGGGAGATTGCACAAGAGTCCAGGAAGGCTACGCCACTGGTTGCTGGTGAAGGAGAGGTGAGCCTGTCATCCCCACCTCCTTCTGCACTTCCATTCACCGGCTTCGTTGCATGCTGCAGGAGCGATTCTGATTCTGCACTAGCAGAGGGACACAGACAAATTGTGACAGAAGTGTGACTATGCTGAGGCTTTGGTATGAAGTGCTTCCTGTATTGCCAAATGCAGGTTTTGAAAGGCTGACATTTACATGCTTTGAGATCTTCACTGCAAACAAGAAAATAAAGTTACAACACAAATTGTCTATGTACCTAGGAAGGAGGCTGACTTTGGAGAGCCCCAGGTGGGACCTCTTACTGTGCCACGTTTAATTAACAGTATGATGAGAACAGTCCATCACTAAGGTCCCATTAATATGGGTGGCCCATGCAGGTGAAGGCTCTTGGACTCCATTCACGTCATAGAACGTCCACCCCATGGTCAAGGAAGTGGCTTTAGAACATTTCAGATGCACCCATACCAGGACATCTATTTTTAGATGCTTTCACCACCTGTGATAATACCTAACAACACTAACAGACTCACCGTATAAAAAGTATCCACATAACCCATCATTGCCGCTTAAGAGTTCTCTCCTCAGTACAAATGCGTGTTTGTCAATGATTCATAATCTGGGAGAGAGGAAGCCCTTTCTAAGAAAGACTCAGGCCCTAGAAACCATAAGAAAAGATGAATACACTTATAAATGAAGCAATAAGGGTAATACACATCATTAGCCAAATCAACAGACAAGTGAAATATATTTGCAACTCAAATTGTAGAAAAGGGGCTCATTTTCCTAACTTACAAGGCCCTCCTACAAATCAATAGCCAAATGACAATAGCCCCCAAAAGAGGAGTGAAAAATATTAATAAACCATTCTCAAAAGACACAAAGTTTTTAAATACATGATGTGAGACCCCACCTCACTCAAAAGAAGAGACACAAACTATATTAACAATTTTTAAGCAGTTTTTTTGGTGGAAATTGAAAAATTCATGCTAAAATGTAAGAAATTCAAAGAGTCAAACAAAAGGCTAAGCTGACCTAGAAGAGCAAAAGTGTACCATCCACACCACCAGAGAGAGAAACCTGTGACAACATTGATGGGGGGGGTGCAAGTCTGCAGAGAGAGGCAGATCATCGCTCCCAGAGTCCAGGAACAGACCTTGACTGATGCCAAAATGGCACAACAGTACAGAGGGGAAATTTCCTCCTAATAAATGTGCCTGTTTAATTACAGCCATGCATCGCTTAGTGATAAGATTCATTCTGAGAAATGCACTGGTGGCAATCTTGTCGTGTACATATCATAGAGTGTGCTTACACAAACCTAGGTGGTATCGCTACTGCACACCTGCAGGTAGAGCCTGTTGGGACCCCCTCTGTATATGCAGTCTGTCCTAGGCCAGCAATCATTACATCCTGCATGGCTATAGATATGTATGTAGAAATAGTTTATCTTGACTCTTACCTAACTTTATACTCACAATGAATTGTAGATAAATTTCAGTCCTGAATGTGAAAGACAGAAACAGTTCTTTCATAAAAAATGGAAGAACTACTTCTGACCTTGAAGTAGGCAAACATTGCCTAAACTGTGCACAAAAGGTGCATAAAGGGGAATTATCAAATAGGGCTCAGATAAGATCATTCTGTTCTCAAAGAATAGCATCACAAGGGTGAAAAGACAGCCCATGGAAAAGAAGTTATTTGTAATATGTCTGACAAACTTGTGTTCAAATATACAAAGAGCTCCTACAAATCAATAAGAAAAGACTCAGTAGGAAAATGGGCATTTTACAAAACACAGAGATCCAAGTGTCCATAAGCACATGCTTCACTTGGTTATTCATCAGAGAAAGGCAATTATACCACAAGGTGACTGGCCACACGCAGACACAAAATAGGCACTGGGCACAAACGCTGACAATGCCCGTGTTGGTGAGGGTGTGGAGCGAACTAACTCCCATTTGCTGCTGATGGGAGCAAGCATGGGCCCAGCCAGGTTGAGGAGGTGTCTGACAGCACCTACTGAAGCTGAGCCCAGGATGGGGTCCACTTGGGCTTTGTGCCTAGTGTGGGGCCCAGTGCGTGGGGTGCCCTGGAAGCGAGCAAGAGGGCTCTTAGTGCACACTTCAGCACCTGTGTGATATTCCACCAAAAGTTCAAAGAAAGAGAAACATTCAAGATTAAGCAATGATGATGTTTCAGAAAAGAAAAAAAATGTATTAACGATGATGCTCTGTTATTAAAAGAACTGCCTTCCCACTGCACATTTAGTTTGTCAACTTTATTATGTCTTTCACTGCTCAATATATTTTCCGGAGACTGTCTTCCTATTAGTGGATCCTAAGTTATAAGATTAGACTCATTTCTTTTTCTTCTTTGAATTGTTTAAAGAAGCAGAGGATTTGCTCAGCAGCTCTTCATTTGTTCTACTTGGGAGGAGACTTAGCTCCTCCTGTCTTGAAAGTGTACCATAACTTTAGTGAAATAAATGTCTACAGTTACAAACACTTTCACGCTACTGCTTGCGAAGACAGATCAGTTTTATAAAGGAAGATATGTAAGTCAAAAAACTGGTAAAGGCATATTTGAGGAATTTAACATATATGTAGGTACTAGGTGGCTAAAGAGTGTTTTCCTTTTTTGTCAAATGAAATAGAAACAAAATCTATTACTTTGAAATTAAAAAATCATTCTTGCATATATCTTGGTTGCAAGGAATTCCATTAAAAATAATGTGGGGGTGTGCCCTGGTGGCCTAGCAGCCCAATAACCTGGAAGCAGTCCCACATACACCCCAAGATCCTGGGTTCAAGATCCAGGGCCAGGGAAGAACAACCAATGTGAAAAACTAAATGAAAGTAAATGGGTGCTTCTTCCTCTAGTCCCTGCCTGCCTGCCTGCTCACCTTCATTCCTGCTGGAACCTTTCCTTTTGAAAAAATAACTTGAGAGCAGCATGTCTGGGAACATTCTGACATACACTTGCTGAGTTGTCCTCTGGGAGATTTCCCGAAAGGCACTGCCTATAAATGGAGGATGCAGTTGAACATTTTAGTCCAAATGCCAGCTTGGAAATGTACATTTAGCGTCTCCTGTAACTTCTAGGAGGACTGTGTGCATTGAAATGCTCATGTTCGAATGCGGAAGCTGCCTGGAAGTATGGGCTCTGGGAAGGCAGAGTGGGAAGGATACAGCTTATTTCTGGGCACGAAGGACCCGGGGTCTTGGTGGAGTCCAAAGCCCACATTCGGGACTCCTTGCTGTTGATGTGCACTAGCCTGCTTGGTGGAACAAGAGCTTCTCACTGCGCTGGGTGCAACAGAGGGACTGTGTCCCACCGCTGGTCTGCTTTCTGCGTCCAGGTGTTGCCAGCTGCCACCCTGAAGACAGCAGGGATCTTTCTTTGTTGTTCATCTGTAATCTAGAGCTTCAGAAACAGTGTTTAAACTTTTGGATAAGTCACAACCAGTGTTCTTGTTTTTGCTTGCAGTGCTTGGAGGAGCAGGGCAGCAGGAGTCAGCAACTTGAGGCTCGGTGTCTGGGCAGGACTCATGTGTCGTGCTGCCGATATGACAGACGTGCTATTCTGGGAGCACAGAGGAGTCTGAAGCCACAATTCCAGAAAGAGGCCTGCAAGCATTCAGTTACAGAAAGAAGCTCTTTCTAGTCAAACGCATGAACCTCTCATGTGGCCACTTCTCGCCAGCAGGAGCAGGATTGACATCAGTCACAGCCAGAGTGCAAGCTGACAGTGGTCACAGCTGTGTTTGCATCCCTCCAGGATGACACTCACTACTCAGCCGTTCCATGGCCCCTAAAACATCTGTGCTGCTCACTGTGAGAGCCAACTTCTATCCTTCTTCCCAGGAAGAGTTTGCTCAGGGCCTGGTAAGGCTCTAGCAGTCAGCCCTGCCCATGGGCCTGTCCACAGTCAGCGTGGAGTCCAGACCACCGCCCCCACCCAGGTTAGTTCTACCACCCTGGGGAGTGCTCCCAAATAGACAGTCCTTCCACCAGACATATCCCCCCAGAAAAATGCTTCCACAAGGAATCACTCCCACCCAAGGAGTACCCACCACCCATAGAGTCCTCCCACCCAAAGGCTGTTCCTGAGACAGACGATACTTAGTAGAGGACGATTTGTCAGAAGGTGAGACTATGTCTCCAGCTGCATCCCAACCTGCACCCTTGTGTCATCTTCCTTCACACCCCCATGTCTCTCCCCTTCTCTGTGGAAGGCCTGGCTGGCGGGATCCTCTCTGGATGGAAGCAAGTCAGGCCACGTCCTGCTGTAAGCACTGCATCTAGAGGGTCTTCCTGGCACCCCTGTCCACTCTGAGTTGGGCCATGTCACCCGTTCCCACACTCTCCCTGACCATGTCTTCTGCTTCCTGTCACCATACTTGAGCTCACATGCTGCCTTCTTCCCTGATATGTCTCTCCATCCTGTTAGTTGCCTTCTCCATTATGCCGCCTGTCCACTGCTGCCTAAGGAAGCATCTCAAAGCATGGTGAAAGCATGCTAGCTGACCGCAGCTGCTGCCCAAGCTTTGGGCTAACTAGGCTGCCGAGCCATCCTCAGTGGGGACTCATCGGAGACTCATCCGAGGGTTCCACTGAGTAGCGTGTGGGATGGGACCCCTGTCATTCGTCTGGCAGGGATGTTGGCCTGTTGGCCTGTCAGCCAGCAGAGCTCTTGGCCGGAGCCCCACACATGGACTTGCTCAAAGCACTGCACAGCTTGGCTCTGGCACAAGGGGAGCCACTCAAGATACTTGGGGAGTCAAGGCCTCTTATGACTGCCTTGGAAGGCCTATTGGCTGAGCATGTCACTGAGGCCAGGCCGGGTTCTGGTGAGGGGATTAAATCCGTGGCTGGGGACACAGAAGGTCACACTGCTGCAGAGCTGGTGGCATGGGGACACATTCTGCTGTGTTTGGGGAACACTTCCAGCTACTGTAGTGTTAGATTGGGGCTCATCACTCTGAACCACTACACCATCAGTCCCCATGACCCCGAAAAATGGTGTGGTCACATCTGATCACCCTGAGTGATTGCGTGACTGGCCTGGGTCTCTAGCTCCACGTTGCTGCACTGGTCTTTATTTAGTAAGGCGGCGGAAGGAAGTGAGCAGAGTAGAGGGTGGATGGAAGCGTCCTGTGGGTAGGTGGTCCGGGGCCAGCCACTCTGGTCTCAGCAGGAAGGTCTGAAATGAAGTCATCCCAGGACTAATAAGTGGCTGTTCTGGAATTGTGCAGGACCATACTGTGTGGTGCCGAGTTTGTTTACTCTTGGCTGAAAATGACTTCGGTTTTCTGAGACAAAGAGTCCATGGTGGACATAAAGCATTTCTTACAAACAGCTTTGTGCTGAGCTCAAACTCCCTGACTCCATGTCATGTGGATTAAATTCCCTATAAGATACTCCTGGGAGACAATTTAAGGGGAAAGTGTTGGATAGGAGGCTTGGGAAGTGGGATGTTCCAAGAGTAGACAAACTATTTCCTCATGCTCCTTCCTCAGGGAGGAGTCTGGGTGGAAGGGCTCCTCTGGACTCACTTCCCCTCCAGTGTCTTCTGGAAGTGTAAACCCTCTCCGGGGTGGGGTTGTGTCCTGGGGTGGCCGAGCAAAACTCCACAGACTGGGCGGCTTAACCAGCAGAAGCTTCTTGCAGTCTGGAGACAGACACTCTGGTCCATGTGTTGTATGGTTGGTTCCTCCCAAGACTGAGATGTGATCTTGCATCACTGCCTCCATCTTCACAGAGCACTGCCCTGTGTTTCTATGTCCAAGGCTCCCCTTTGTAAAGGCATAGTCAGGTTGGACCTCATTTTAACTGCACCATCAGCAAAGACACTCTTTCCAGATAAGCTGACATTCACAGATTTGGGGTTAGGGCTTTCACATACATTTCAGGGGGAGACTCAATTCAATTATCACAGTGATGGTTTTGACATTTTTCCTCTCTGCTGGGCCTCCCCGCCTCCCCCCCAGTCAATCAGGTTCAGCTGCAGTAACAGAAAGACCCTCACTGTGGCTCAAACTAGCAGAACTTTCTTTCCGCTTGGGGCCATGTGGAGGCAGCAGCCCAGACCTCCATGGGACTACCTGGGAGCCCAGAGTCCTCTGCCCTTTACTGGTCATCTCCTAAGGACATCTTCCTCAATCTGAACCCTCCCTCACTGTCCCTTGGAGGGCTTCCTAAAATAGGCTGTGACCCCTGAGGTCCCAGCCTTGCTTTTTTGTGGGGAGGCTGCAAATCCGAGCTGGGTGCCTGACCCTGCCTGTTGGCCCAGGCTCTCTCTGACCCTTAGCCAGTGTTCTGCTGCCCCTGTCACTTGCGAATTCAGTGGCAGACACTTGGACACAGCAGGCAAGGAGCCTGTGAGTTCCAGAATTCCACAGTAACTGTACCTGTGTTTATCATAGCGGGGTTCCTGGGGAGTGCAGTTCAACTGAAGGAAGACAATCTATGAAATGAATTTGCATTGCATTTTTAGAAACTATGGTTAAAAAGCACATTGTATAAACCTGACCATCTTAACCACTTTCAAGTGTGCAGATCAATGGCCTTTATCCACATCACCACCCTACCTCCCCAGAGCCTTTCCTCTGCCAGGAACTGAAACTCTGCATATGAAACTCTAGCTCCCTGCTCCCCTCCCCCAGGCCTGTCCCCACTTTCTACTTTCTGTATTTATGAATCTTATATTCCAGGGGCCTCGGATAAATGAAATCTTACAGTACATATCCTTTCGTGACTGACTTATTTTTCTCATCTAAAACCCTTAAGGTCCATCCATGTTGTAACAGGTCAGCATTTCCTTCCTTTTTAAGGCTGAACAATATGCCATTGCATGTTTACTTCACGTTGGCTAAGCACATTTGTCAGCCTAAGCACACTTGTGTTGCTTCCATTTCTTGGCCGTTGCAAATAGTGCGGCTATAAACACGCGTGCGAGTGCAGTGCATTGTTTATGGACTGGGGTCTGTGGTGGGGGACACTTTATTCCTGGGCAGGCTCAGGGCCCCCAATTTCCCCAGCAGTAGGCTATCCATGGGGTCCAGGCTGTGGCCTCCCTGACAGCTTTCTGACAGGACAGACCCCGTGTGGTCTGGTCTTCTTGGGAGGGTGTGCTGGACAGAGGCTGGCTGCCGCAGCTGTCAGATGTCCTCACTTTTAAGAGGTCAGGTGGCTCCAGACACAGCCCATGAATTACCCGTAACTCGTTTCCTGACAGCTATAGCTGTCTTCCCACCTGTTTCAGAAAATGAGTCTCAGATTTCTTTGGCCAGGTCAGACCTAATGGCTTCAAAGCCAGTGTATGAAAAGACCATGGTGACTGCAGGGCCTCTGACTTGGGTCTCCCCTAACCTAACTGTCTGCTAAATCTGCAGGACAGACCCAGGCAGAGGAACAGCCGAGAAGATGTTTAACGAAACCAAATTTATTGAAGACAGAGATGAAGCTTCCCGATGTCCCGTGTGGCTCCCCAGCTACGTGAAACTCTGCAGCAACTGAGCCAACGGATATTCAGTGGAGTGAAGAGCTGGCTGTAAAGTCTGAGGGGCTCATAGGCTTGCAAGACAGATGTGGCGGGGAGGCGGGGAGGGAAGTGGGTCCGAGAGGGTGCTCTGGGGGGTTCGGCTGACAGGGTAGTCTGGGCATTAAGACATATGATAGCTCCACGGGCGCTCGTGCCAGAGCACAAGGAAGGACTTATAGCCAGATGGGGAAGATAGTGGGCTGTAAATCGAGGCATTTAGGATGTGTTAAGAGCAATGACCAGCAGGGAAGAGACAAGAGTCTGATTGCATTTTCCAAAAGATACGGGGCAGCTGTGACACCAAGCTCATCGCACATCCACTGGCTGCATACATTTGATGACCAGGTTCTGGGCGGTACTCTGGAAAGGGTAGACAGTCCCCAGTAACACTGAAGAGTGCAGAAATGCTGACCAGGCTTGTAGGACCCGAGGGCACCATTCAATTTATAACAATAGTGATCTAGGCAAAGACGTTTTTGTCTCTTTTTCTTCTCTCCATAATAACCAAGGCCATTGTAAGGAATTCAATCTAGAAAGAATCCTAGTTATTGGGAAGTTTATCCTTCTCTCCCTATCTTTTTTCTTTTTCCATCTCTTCAAGTAAATATGTTTTATGTAGATAGTGTGGTTAGTACAGTGATGATGTAGAAAATGGTTCCATGCATTTGTCAGTTATGATATTGCTTGTTATTATTCTGTTATCATCAGCAGAAGACCTCCTCTCAGGCTGCTTGGGAAAATGCATGCTCTATATTTATCTTAGCTGAATTTCTCTCAGTCGTTAACCTCCCCAGAGGTGTGCTGGATTCATGAAATCTGGTAGGGCAGGGTTTGGACAGGGTTCTGTGGAAGGCATTGCCTTTCAGCACTGTGAATCTATTTATTTTCTGCCAAACCCTTTAATTTGACAAATTAAACTCTTCACTATGACACATTTTAAGTGATAAAGCAGGCTGGCTTGGAATATAAATACCGTTGTTTTTTCACGGCTTCAGCTTAGATCCCCCAATGCCAGATTGATGGGAGGTCCTGTCTCCTCTCGAGATGGCGCCTCACATCCCCCTTCATCAAACACTCCCAGGAATCATAGTCCAAACAAGAGCACCCCTGCTCACCGGCTCACCTCAGGGGTACCTGGTGCTGTCCTCCTGAGCCTGATATCTGAACAGTGAGATGCACTGTGAAGATTTCCAGGTCACCAGTCTTACCACTGTGAGAATCAGTGGAGACCTGGTGGAATGGGGCTGTGCGAGGGGCAAGATGGAAGTCTGCACGTCTGGAGCCAGTGATTCTCACACTTCAGGGGCAGTTGTTAAAAAATCTGCCTTCCTAGACCCCACCTCCTAACAATTCTAATACCGAGTGTGCATATGGATGTGTTATGTGGGTATGTGTAGTCTGGTGTGTGTTTATGGAGTTGTGTGTGTATGTGGTATAGTTTGTATACAAACCATGCATGTGTTTTGCATGTGCACGTGGTATGTCTGTGTGTGTGTGTGCATAAGTGTGCATGGGTGGAGGCAGAGAGGAGGCATGAATCTTCATTTTAAGTCAGTGGTCCCTTTTCAGAAAGTCTGGAAATCATGCTGCCTCAGAGATCTCAGGGTTGGCCAAGCCAAATTTTTCATTCATAGATTATACACTAAATACGGTTAAAAAGTGGGGAGAATGGAAGCATCTGTCTAGTCTTTTAACAAACCAATGCCACATGCAGGGGCTGTAGCCAGTCCTGCTCCTGCAGTCTTGTGAGAAGGTCTCCTGTGCATCCCCGGCACCATGCTGCTGATCCAGGAGCGAGGCTTTCGTACAGCTGGTCACACAGCGGGAGTCGGCGGTCACAGCAGCCTCTGGGGTCCAGGCCTCATGGGTGTCAGTGAGCAGGGCGCTGTTTATCGCAAAACTGCCTTTCTGTCAACACTGGAACATTTGTCTCCTGGGGGCCCGTGGGTGTGGTTCATGGGGAACCCTGGGAGTTTCTTGAAAAGCAAATGTTCTCATCACCAGTGCTGTGGGCAGCAGCCAGGCCCAGCACGCCAGTGTGATTCTGCTCTCTGGCTGTGACAATAACTCCAAGTCTAGCTTGTTTCAAAGAAGCTTCTAGTTATTCCTAAAATGGAATTTGTTCCAGGACCCTTGTGCATACCCGAATCCATGATGCTCACCCTTATAAAAAAAAAAGGTGGAGTTTGTGCATCTAACCTTCTCACATCTTCTTCTAGACTCTAAATCATCTCTCGGTTACTTACAATACTGGGTGCAATGTCAATGCCATGCTGCTGTTAAACTGCATTGTATAGGGAATAAGAACAAGAAAAACAAATCTGCATGTGGTCAATATAGATGCAGCCACCTTAGGCCCAGTTAGAGAGATTTTTGATACAAGACTGGCTGACTTCTAAGACATGCAAACTGTGGGTATGGAGGGCCCACAGTTGCATGATGCACAGTAGGTTATAAATGGAGCAGCCCTTTTCTGTCCCCACCAGCGCTCTCATCTCACGCTCCCATAATGATGTCCTCAAGTGTGAAGTGATTTTAATTCTCTCTCAAACCAAATGGGGGAGGTGCCCAGTTTCTAGCTCCTGTCTCATCAGTCTGAAGTTGTCCAGTCAACATTGCTCTTGCCTTTTGGCCCCATGTCATCTTGTTTCTTGTGCACATGCAGCCTATTGTGGGTCCCTGAAAGAGGTGTCCCTTCCAGTAGTTGCCTGGCTCTGCCCTGTGCGAGTTGGCTTCTCGTCTTTGGTGGCCCGCTTCTGCACAGAGGCTTGCAGCTCTCAGCACCCAAGCAGCCATATTTCCTTCCGGAACCACTTTTCTAGACCATCTCTCTCTCTCTACAGAGAGATCATAGCACTTTGAGGAAGGAACTGGAGGTTTCCTCCTTCCTTCCTGTCTGTGGGTTTCACCAGAGTTGCAGACCCTCCTGCAGGGGCCCACAGCTGCTCTGAGCAGCCATAGAAAAGAATGGGAAAGAATGGTGCTAACCTTTGAGAATCTGGAGTGTACCCTTGACTTTCCAGGAGGTCAACAGAAGCGGGTCTTTCAATGCCCAATGTGTCCATAGATGAAGGTGGGCAGATGGGCCTGGGCCATATTCCAGTGCCCCACCTGACTGGTGGACTCTACATTCTCACACCTCCCGTTAGTCTTGAGAAACCCTGGCGTCTTATGACAACAGGGTGTGGGGACCTAGTACTCTGTCTCCAATAATTATACAAACAGGCTCTAGATTTTCTCCTTCTGGGGTTTAAGGAAACATTTGGCTAATCTCTAGTTGGAGAGAGAAGGATCTTTTAGTCAAAATATCTTTTGTATCTGCCCTTTCCTCCTCTTTGTGTTTTCAGGGAAAGTTGAAAGGAAGAACTAATTCTGCTGTTTTGATGAGCAACTTTTACTGTGCAGGTGGAGGAAGGACTCAGCCCAGGAAACAGGCCAGGGTATAAACAAAGCCTCCTGGTCTATAAATAATTCCTAGGCAGGCATGACTCAGGGACCTAGGGCCAGCCTGCTCCAACAATTTAGATTTGCTACATCCCATTCTGGTCCTGGAAACATTGCAAAAGCAGTTTGTAATGATTTCTCCTCCGTTCCTATTTAACCTTTGAGAGAGAAAAGGGCTTGTTTGCTTTGACGGCGTATCATAACGCGTATCATAACACAGTCACAGCTGATTTGGAACATGGTTGTGTCCCTCTGTTCTTGGAAGACAGATATGGAGGGAATGGAGGTAGGATGCCGTTTTCCGTGAGAAAATCTGTGCAGCTTCCCAGTCTCGGATGAGTGGGGTCTAGCTTTCAGGGATCTAGTGTGTGTGTGTGTGTGTGTGTGTGTGTGTGTGTGTGTGTGTGTGTGTGTATAACTGCACAGTTTGGCTAGTTTGCTGGTCGGTGTTCTCAACAGGAAAAACTCTCCTCTCCTTTGAAAACAATAATTATTTATGGGGAAAGTGTACATTACATAGCTGTGATATGTATCTGTCTAGACATTTCAGATTGAAGGCAGAATCATATGAAAATCCTTTTCCTCCCCTTGAATCCCTTCCTAGGAATTTGTTTTCTAGATAATTCTGATGTCTTTAGGACTTTTGGAACAAGGAGAGCGATTTAGTGCTTTCCACAGACTTCTCTCCGTCCCTGGCTCTCATCCATTTTTTATCCACATTTCTCTGCTTCTGGACAGAAAGGATGGGAGCTGGGAGGTGGGTTCACGAGGGATCCAGGCTATTAGATAGTTCAGGGAGATGCTGGCATAGGTGGGCTTGGTCCTTTCCTTGTGGCCTAAATTGTGGGGGTGCACAACACATTGTGACTTTGCTTTGACCGTACTTACTTTGAGTAGGCTCTGCAAGAAAACCCATGTGATTTAGAGACTGAAAAGATTGCACCGAGAGTCCCTAATCACGGACCTTTAAGGAGCCCCAGGGTGGCATTCAGGGGCTTCAAGCCGCAGGAAGAAGCTCACATCTCTGCTTTGCTAGCCTCTGACTGTGCTTCAGCTTGGCACTGACAGTTCCTCTGTCTGGCGCCGGCAGGAGCCCAGCTGATGTCCCAGGGCAGTGGTTGCAGACACTGACGCTTCATGCATGCATGCGTCTCACGGCTGCATGTGTGGTTCTTCCTGCAGAGCATTCCAAGGCAAAGAGAATACATTTTGGGGAGTTACTCTAGTTCACCCTCACTGGTTTCTCTTTGTAATTCTATGCATTTTATTTCCTTAAAGAAGTTATTCAGGAAAGGCGCCCACAGGCCTCACCAGACTGCCCATGTCTGCCGACAGGAGTTCTGAACAGCCTCTGTGGAAGGGATATGCCTTGGTGTCAGGGCACAGGGGGCCTGGGCAGGATGGCCTTCAGTGACCTTCCAAATGAGTGCACACATAATAGTGCATGCTTTCTGCCTGCTCCTCTAGGGACAGAAAATGCCTGATAGTTCTGTGATGTGGAATGTCCATTTTTAACTCAGATGAAATTACCTCTTGGGGCAGTTTCTTATCACTTAAAACTGCAAAGTATGTACTTCTTGCCCTGAATAAAGGTAGAGATAATGTAGATGGATAGGAGGAGAAGCTTTTTTCTCTTCTTTTGTTTGTAGCCTGGCTTTTGGTGGCAGGGTCATCGTTCCAGTATGGCTCCTCTTGGAGCAGTCTCTGACCTTCACCTGCTAACTTTGATGTTCATTTCATGTGCACTGCAGAGGTGAGACTTGCTGGTTCTCAGTGAGGCTTCCCCACGACAGTCTCCTAGAAAGCTCTGGTGACAGAGACTTGTGCGTGGACCCATGTGGAAATGCACACGTGGTCTGTGGCAGCTGCTGACCACCGGGCAGTGCAGTGGGACCACCACCAGGACCCCAGGGGTGTGGACACTGGGAATACCTGGTTCTCTCGACAGTTGTGCGAGAAAGGACGTGCCTCATCTTAGCTTAGAAGCAGATGTTGCACCGAAGATGGACTGTAAGAATAAAGAGTCCCACAGGCAGAGACATTCAGGGAAACAGCAACTCCTCCCCCTGGTTTCACTGGCTGATGCGAAACCAATGTAAAAGCAACTTGCTTGCATTTTCACTGTTTGCTTAGTTTCCCTTTCTCTCCTTAGTTCCTTTTTGTGACTTTCCAACCCAGACTGCGTCCTAGGAGGAATGTCAATCAGGTAAGGGCCCTGTACATGGTGGTGACCGATGAACAGACCTGCAAATGAGAGTGGGAGGTGCCACATCTTGCCAGGTCCTCCTGGGCTGGGGAGACACGCAGGCTCAGTCACTGGTCTCCTGACCTCTTCTGACCTTTCCTGACCTTTTCTGACGTCGTCTGACGTCTTTTTACCTCTGGTCCCGTCTTTGGAGATCTGTTCAGACAACTCTGGACAATCATTGAGCCCATATTGCACGTTCCGTGGCCAGGATGGTGTGTGTGAGCCCAGCGGGGACCCAAGGGCTCCACAGGTTGCTGATCCCTGTGAGGAGGAAGCTGAACGTCTGGAGACCAACTTCGTTTCTGCTCAGAAAGCAACAAACAAACCCCTGAACCACAAAATCAAGAAGAAAACCCAAACAATGACTCCTGTTTGGTCTAGAGGCTGCTCTCCTTGTTCTGTATACCTGAGAGGTCAGTGAGGAAGGTGAAGGGACAGGAAGACCCGGTGGCACCGGCAGCTCCTCGCAGACCTGCACAGGAGTGGGACAGGGCTGGAGCTCTGGCCCAGGCACCCTCTGCAGCTGGACACACATGGCTGATGAGGATGTGGTGAGAACCGCCCAGATGGCTTTGGGGTGCAGGAAATCTGTGCCCTGAGGCCACGCAGTGAAGCCCAGGTCAACATGGGCCCTTTGGGAGGTGACTGCGTGGGTATTTCAGGACACCTCCAAAGTCACAGCACATGTCACAGAGCAGCTGCGGCCGGACCTGCATGAACACAAAGGGCCCACTGTGGGCTTGGGCTTTGGTCTACCAGGCTGGAGCTGCTCTTCCCTGAGCACCCTCTCTGGTGTGTCAGGTCGTTTTTTGTTGCTATGTACCATGATTATTGCAAACTACTACCTGCTTACAGCAGTTTCCAAGGGTCATGGGTCCAGGAAAGGCTGGTCTGGCCTTCTGCTGGGGTTTCTAAGTGTCAGATGTGGGACTGGAGAGGAACAACCTCCAACACTGTCAGTTTGGTGGCAGAATTCATGCCCTTCTGCCACGGTCCCCACATTTTGTGGGCTCCTGGCTTGGGCTGCTCTCAGCTCCTAAAGGTGCCCTCAGAGCCTCTCCCTGTGGGATCCCCCCACCCCTTGTACATCAGGGCAGCTGCCCCTCAGAGCTAGCAGTGGGGAGAAGCCTCCCTTCAGGGGTAGCTCTAGCCCTCTCATGGTTAAGTCCTCTCCTTTTGGAAAACTCTAACTTTTTGACTCAGGACTTTAATTACATCTCAGGACCCACTCCCGTCCCCCATCTTTGCTGTCTCCTACTGGTTAGAAGCAGGTTCCAAGTCTAGCCCACCCTCAAGGGAAGGGATCCACAGGGCATATGGGGGTGGGTGGTGGAGGGTTTCCTGGCTCTATCTGCCACACACTCCTAGGTAGGTGCCAGGTTAGAACTGTCCTCAAGAGAAATGTGTGCAGGACTGAGGAGGCAGCAGTGGAGGTGGGGATACTTTGCCCCTGTGGGTGAGGTGCTGGGTACTGCATGTCAGCTGGGCCCCTGCTGGGTCCCCTGGGGAGCCTGGCGTAGAGGACAAGCTCCCTCAAGTCTCCTGTGTATTGGGAGTGGAGGAGACCAGGCTGGGTTGCATCTCCAGTTGTTTTCCCTCACCTTGGGAACAAGCTGATACCCCCTCTCAGGCCTATCCCCATGCCGGCCTCTTCCTTCCATCAGCCCCTGGCAAGGTCTGCAATCTCTGTGTCTCATCCCCTTATTCTCCACCACTCTGAGTGGGTTTGGGATGCAGAACGGTTTGCCATGGTTTGTGTCAGTGTCCTCCTGGTGAGGACATTACTGCTGGTCCCTGCCTGTCAGTGGCTGGCTCTCCATGTCACTGTCTTCAGTGAGGAGCCACTGAAGAGACTCCATTCCACACTTGCAGAATCTACAATGTACAGAAGCGATTCTTCCCCAGGGATCATTCACATGGAGGAATGATTGAAATTTCAACCTCAGGACTCATTTTATTACCTTGTGATGACCGTGGGGTGCAGCACTCCTGAAGCACAAAGGCTGGGCGGTGGGGGGAAGTCTACATTCCAGGCCCTCATCTGTGTCACCTGGGCACCAAAAATCCTCTCTGGCAGAGCTGGAAGGGAACTTCCAGCCAATTAGCATGACGCTTTGCTAAACAGCCCAGGACCCGCCTCTGTAGAGCCGTCTGCTCCTGCCTGCCGATGTACCTACAGATGGTGCCCCCCTTCTCTCTGATCCTTGGTACTGTGATCCTTTGCATGGGTTTTGCACAAACCCTTCTGGTCCACACTTGAGTCTAAGTGTTTGTTTTCAGTGTCACTGGTTGACCAGTGACTCTCTGAGGACAGGCAGCCACGTTTTCATCTGTACAATCCCGGCTTAGACAGTAAGCACAGTTCAGATTTGTCACCAGCACTTGGTAGATGTTTGTTGAATGAATGAACAACAATAAGGTGTGAGTGAGAGGGATGGAATAAAACATGGTCTCACTGTTTACCAGTTGAGTAAAACTTGGGCATCTGTTACTATGAGTCACCTGTAGGAGAGGCAAGGACCTTTGTCATATCTAGCCACAGTTTTTGCTTCTGTAAATGTAGAGATGACAATGATGTGAGAAGTTTGGGTTGGCTGAGAGCTTGACTCCCAGAGGGCAGTGCAGAGAGAGCTGCGGTCTTTCATTCACTTCGCAGACACATTGACTCCGAATGTGTTCCTGACTTGGTTCCACAGTGAAGATCTGTGGGGAGAGCAGCCATCAAAACCAGAGTGGGACGCAGCTGATAATCCAGCTGGGTCAGAGCATCATGGACTCAGGACCCATGTGGGGTGGCTGTGACAGAAAACCAAGGGGGTTTAAATAAAAAACAATAAAGAAGTCGGGCTCTAGCTGAGTGTTAGACAGAAGGCAGCAGGGTGGGTATGGTATGCACTAGACTCCACTCTTCTTCCTTTATTTATAATCAAGCACAGCTAATCCCACCTTATGCAACTGTTCCATTCCTAAAGGTCTTTCTCAACTTGAACTTTGCAGAAGAAAAAAAGAAACCTCTACTACATTTTGACAAAAGATTATCTTGGATTTAAAGATGCAGAGTCCTTCACATATCACTCTCCTTTATTTCTGTTTATTAATCCCAAATCCTCTCCTCTCGTGGGAACAGACTGGGTCAGTGTGCAGTGGAGAGAGACTTGACCATACTCCTGCTTCAGTCTGCTTTGTTTACTTCTTGTCTGTGAGCTAGGTCCCACCAGTCATGGCCAGCATGCAGCATAGCATTCATGGGGTCAGGGTTGGGTACAGAAATGAAAGATCCTGACTGGTGTGGGTCATTCCCTCTGTGATCTCTGCCTACCCTCGTCTTTGGAAGGCTCTTCCCTGAAACCACTATGTGCTGTGTCGGAGACACTGCCTGGACTTTCAGGTTCATGCTCCCCCAGTCTCCCTTGTCCAATCCCCCAGAGTTGGATGTGTATGGAACCTGCCTTTGCCTTCCCTTTGGGGCTCAGCTGTGGGGATCCCCAGCAAGCACAAGTTGGCAGGAAAGTAAGGTCAAGTTCCCGTGGGTAGGTGGCGGTGACATGGTTCCCCCTCTTGTGGGTAGCAGACCCCTAACATACTCATTTGGGGTACAGTGATGACCTCCATATGCCCTCCAGGCCAGGGAGCGTGTTCCCCACACCGCCAAGACAATTCCAGCACCATCTGGCTGAGCTGGCCTACCTGGTCATCTCACTTACCTACATTCCTTATTTGTTCTCTTTCCTCCCAAATGCCAAGTTTCTCCTTGCTCTGGACTGTGTGTGTCCCCCAAGTGCACATATTGAAGACCTAACCACCTGGCGATGGGGTTAGGATCTGGGGCCTTTGGGAGGTGGTTGAGACTGGATGAGGACATGAGGGGCTGTTGTGATGGCTTGCTGCCCCCTCCATAAGAAGAGGCCAATGCTCCCCAGGTCGTGTGAGCACAAAGCAGCAAGGTGCCACCTGTAAGCCAAGAGGCCTCTCCTCAGTAGTGTTTTCTGGTCTCTGCTGGTGCTGACGTTCACCTCCAGCACTGGGAGAGGTCACAGTTGAGTATGGTATTTGTTATGCAGTGGCTGCTGACATAGCCGCTCCCAGGTCTGCACTTCTGTCCCCTCCAGGGTGAAGGCTCTGGGAACCCATGTGGGTGGCATCCTCAGAATAAGCATCTACTACTGCATGGCCAAGTGGTGACCTTCCTCCTGTCCTGCCCTTCTGACACCATCGTGCATCTGTGTTCCTGTTTCCCAGTAGTGCACTCCTAAAGAGATTTTTTTTCCATAATGAATCCTTCCATTTAGCTCAGGAGCAGTGCTGAAACCAGTGTTCCAGGTTCTTACTTACTGGATGGCAGTTGGTTTCCACTTTACTGCACAACATCAGGTCTTAGGTGATTGATGCCAAGGAGATGGAAGAGGGAGAGGATGACATCAGGACGCATTCCTCTTGCTTAGCTCAATTTCTCTGAGTGGGAGCGTTACCCTCTCTTTGTTATCTGTTCTTGGGGGCAAAC
The DNA here is from genome assembly GCA_004363575.1 of Solenodon paradoxus. Taxonomy (NCBI): domain Eukaryota; kingdom Metazoa; phylum Chordata; class Mammalia; order Eulipotyphla; family Solenodontidae; genus Solenodon; species Solenodon paradoxus. Next base: position 563,446 of record RJWH01000744.1, on the reverse strand, counting down.
CATGGGAATGGGGAAAAGCCCACTTCCATGGCCTCCTGGAAATGCCAGGGAGAGAGAGAAACAGATGCTCCATAGACTCTGAATGGTCAGGTGGACGGTGGGATCTCAGTGCCCACCTCGCACAGGAGAGCTTTGGCAGGCTTGAGGAATCAGCCTGGTGCTTACTTTTCATTCAGTTTGTTTTCCCTGATTTTCTCCAAAGCAGGCAATGATCACGTGTTTTCTGTATCTGATCCACCAGAGAAGACCCCATGGGTCATGAGTGAGGAGCCGGAGGAGGAAGGGCTTCCGGCTGACCCCTGTGCATGCTGGGAGAGGGCAGGTACCTGGCGTGTGCAGATGGAGTCCGAGGTGGCTTGCTTCACTTGAGCAGATGGTCATCATGCACATTCTCGCAAGTGAGTGTTGGCTCTTATTTCAAACAATCTGAAAGCGTGTGGTGAAAAAAGCTGAAAAAACCATCAGTCATTTGGGTAATGCTTTCTTTCTTGGAAGAGATGATGGTTCTTCTGTCCTTAATCCTCTAGCTTCTCATGTTGTAGCTCAGTGGCCTGGGAAGGAACGGGGTCCTGCCATTTGCTCTGGAGAGAACCATTGGTCTCCCACAGGTGCTCAGGATAGCTGACTTTTTCGGGTAACATAAGCCCCAGTTTCCTCACCAAATCTTAGGGCAGTGCTACGCAGAGGGAGTCCTCGGACTGCACCAGCATTGCCTTTGGAAATGCAGAATATTGGACCCCAGACAGCCCTCTGGAGTCAGGCTCTGCACTGAGTGATGAGATGCATGTGGAAACTCCAGCCACCCTTCACCTCTGGATTCAGGTTACTCCCAGGCTCTGGCCCTGACCTTGGGCACTCAAAGGGCCTTAATGAGCGGTGGGCCATCTCTGAGCAGTTGGACAGGTCTTCCTCAGCCTCCGGGATTGCGCCATGAGCCCCCCTTGCTGGCATAGCCTCTTAAGAAGTGGACTCCATGTGCTTTGGAGTTGGAAGGGCTGGCTGATGTGGGAAGGCTTGGAGCTTGGGAGACGTGGGACAAGTCCCAGAATGTCAGTTCAGGGGTGTGGCAGGGCCAGTGGTGGGGTCTCTCATCTTGCCCCCTTCCTGCTGCTCCTGTGACCCCTTGGGGTGTCCCTAGTTGGCCCCCATGAATCCTGAAGTCATGTTGACATCTTTCAAATTCAGTGTCTGTCGAGCGCTTGCCCTCTCTAGGTAGAGGCTGACCCCAAGTCCCAGTGGTGTTCTCATCCTAAAAGGTGAGCTCATGCTCCTGCCATTTCTTATACTATTTGATTTCCTCAGGTACCAGCCTCATCTTGCAGTTTCTTCATGCATGCTCATCTCTTTGGGTGTGTCTCCTGCAAGGCAGTGTGACTTTACAGCTTGGTTTTCAGGGACAGTGGGCAGAGGCCTCCCTGCCTCCGAGGGAAGAAGAAGCCGAGGCAGGAGCTCCTGTCATAATAGACAGACTTCAGTTTTCCTCACTTCACGTTTGCGTTTGAGGTGCTCCTTCTGCCTTGTGTCCATGCCGCTGGCCACGTGACAAACTCTGTGTGGGTAAGCGTCACGCTTGCCTCCCCTTCTCACTGAGTGCGGCTGGGACGTTCTGCATCACAGTGCTCAGACTTCTGTGTCCAAATGAGCCTCCCAGAATGCTGGAGGTGTTTCATATGCGACACGGTCCTAGTTTGCCTAAATCTTCACTGTTTGCTGGTTGTTAAATCCTCTGTGACTTCGATTTTGAAATTCCACAATATTTGCAGAATGGGGGCTATATGTCATTGAAGCTTGTCTCCCTGCTGCGTCTGATAGGAAAGTCTCTGTGGGGAGTGACTCCTGTGTTCTCACTGGCCAGCTGACCAGTGTGCATCCTGAGAGGACCAGGACGTGTCTGGCCCTGAGCAGCACATGCAGTTACCTCAGTAGTATCACGAGAACTTACTAAGGATCCTTCTGTGTCCTCAGATACCAGGTGCTTTTTGCTGTCACCTGAAAGCAGCCTGCCTCAGGAGGAGCCAGGTGGCTGCATGTGGCTGGAGGAGGAGACTTGGGTAGGGATATCCTCCTCTTTGTGATCTGATGCCACGTAGAGCACCTGCCACTTTTGTTTTTATAATTAGATTTCGAATCGAATTCAAATGAAGACACAGCCCAGACCCCAAAGGGGATACCCAGCACTGCGTCACTTCCAAGTTGCCTGTTCAGCAGCTTCTCTGAGAACCACCCCCCGCCCCCGCCGCTCCCCCTTCACGTAACAGGCAGGGATGCTGCCTCTGGGCCTGGAGCTGGTAGACACTTAGAAAGCCTTTCTTTCAAGGCTTGAGGCTGTTTTTCTACCCCTCCCTAACCTTGCTGTTTCTTTTGAAAACCCCAGACTCCTGCTTTCAACTCCTTCCTCTGGTCTCTGATGAAAGGCAGATGAAGAATCATTCCAAACAGTCTCAGCAGCTCAGAGGGCCTGTCTGCACACACACACACACACACACACACACGCACACACACACACACACACACACACATCAAAGCATGGAGCTCAGGTGTGCCCTGCATGGGATAGCTGGGGGGAGGAGTGTCTGCAGCCCCTGGGTCCCAGCCACCCCTCTGTCCCCGTCCCAGCCATACCCCAGCTCCCTGCAGAGGCTGCTCACATAGCTGACTGCAGCAAAGCTCACAAGGCCTGCAAGAGCCCAGACGCCAGAGATAGCAGTGTAATTGCCCTGTGAAGAACCGCTTGGCAGGAATCCCTGGAGTCCCATGTTTGAACTTCAGAGAGATTCCCTGCTTCATAGAACAGCAGCTGGAAGTGAGGGGATAATGTGAGGGTCCTGGGACAGGGGGTCTGGCAGGCTTCTGCCTGCACTCTGGTCTGAGAGCTTGGACGTCCCTGTGTGCAGACAGCACCTCTCCTGCCCCAGGCCTGCTTCTAGGTAGGTGCCATGTCATCGTGGCTGTGGCCCAAATTCCGGTAGGTCGGTATGTCCATCTCTGACTGACCTGCCCAGGGCCTGGCCTGGGTACCCCTGGCCCAGTCTGTCATGTGTCTCCTGACACTCAGCGTGGGGCTCTGGTGGGAGAGAAGCTAATAGATTTGGCTCCTTGTTTTTGATTTGGGGGCCTTCTGAGGGGAACGGTGTTGACTCTCCTTCCTCTTTGGTCATTACTCGCGTTTCCTTACTGTGTGCTGTGTCTGAGAGCAGGCAGGGTGTGGAGAGCTGCAGGACTGCAGCATTCACAGTTCCAGTGGCCTGAGCGCTACCCCACTTCCAGGGTCAAGCCCCTCTCGCTCTGCACAGGGATTCAGAGGGAGGAGAGCCCAGGCCGGGTCTGTGGGCAGACTCATTCCCCAAGGATACTCCACAGTGGGGGCTGGGTCCCCCGGGTGCACCTGGCCACAGATCTGGGGCCTGAGCCAGGTCCAGGGGTGCTGACTGGGGTGTTCTGTGGTTGGGTTTCCTTACAGCAGGGAGGCCGCAGGCCATCCAGCTTGTCCTGCGGTGGCCTGTTGCTTGGGGATCGTGCGTCTATGAAGACCATAGAGGAGGCCCGGCTCATAGGGTGCTGTCTTGAAGTCCCCTCAGCCCCTCAGCGGGAGTGGCTGGCTCCTGTGTCTCTGTCCAGTGTCCCCCACTGGAGACACGGTGTTCAGTCTTGAGGATGGGCGCATCTTCTGCGCCACCTTCCCCACGCGCGGGCCTGGGCACTGCAGTGCTCACCAGCCCCTGGTTGCTGCAGAAACACTTTTAACTGGGGTGTAAGGAATGCGTGGGGCAGGGTGGTGCCGGAGGCTGCTGTTGAAAGCAGCTGCCCAGGAGCCAGTTCTGGACCTCTTTCAACTATGACAAGAATGTCAGCCTGAGCTTCTTTGGGTTGGGGCTGGAGAAACAGCCATTTTTAGCGGTCGTGCTGGCCCAGCCTCTGACCAGCCAGTGGGTGGGGCGGCTCTGGGCTCTGGGCGTCCTCTGGAATTCACCGGAGCCACATGGCGCTTCTTGGACAGGCAACAGATGGGGCGTCTTAGACTTTGCACATCTCTGAGATGTCTGGTTGGATGACAGAAAGGAGTGGCAGGCAGAGGGGATCCCTCCTCAAGTGTGGACTCCTTTCATGGGAACCCTCGGATCTGTGCAGCCCTGCTCATGGGGACATGAGCTTGTCCTGCAGACTTGTCTGTCACCTTGAAGGATCCACCAAGGATGACTCAGCTACTCAGAGCTACAGGGGAGGGCAGGGGTTGTGTAAGGAGGGCCCCCCTATCTTACCCCACCAGTGCTTACCTGCAGCCCCCCAGGCCCACCCTGAATGGTGTGGGTCCTCCGACATCGAACAAAAGAGGATTTCCATGTGCAATCAGATGACTGGCCCACTTTCAATGTTCACAGAATTGCATTGTGTCCTGATGGTTTTGCTGGGAAATGGGTTGTGGGGATGCAGGGTACTGGCCGAGGTCACTGACTGAGAGACAAGGCGATGGCTCAGCTCCTGCTAACCTGAGAGTCCTTAATGTTCTCACCTGTGGATACTGAGGGGATTGCAGCCGCTCCCCAGTCTTGAACCCTAGAAGGGCAGGAGGGGGTGTGTGGGGTCACCTACAGGCCAAGCCCTCAGCGGAGAGGGGACATAAAGGAGGGGCTGACTGCGTGAGCATGTGTGCTCACTCTTCTGCTGCTGGAGGGAGCAGAGGGCCGACTGACCAGTTACGTAGAGCTCAGGGGCCTGTGTGGCCAAGTCCTGTCCTGCCTGACAGCCCTGAGGCCCTTGCCCTCCCCTGATAATGTGCTGGTCTTTCACGCCACCTGACCTTTGCACAAACTGACCCCCCTGGAATCCCCCTCCTCCACCTCCATACTGATACACAACTGATTTTCCCTCTAAACTCCTTAGTAACACACCTTCCTGAAGCCTCAGAAGGGTCCCCAGGAAGGATTCCTTGCTGAGGACAGATGCTTTGGGCCCTGAAGCCCTGCCCTGGGCCTTGCTAATAGCAGCATTGACTATTTTTGGGAACTGGTAAAGGTTTCTTAGTCTTAGCTCCTGACAGACTGAAGTGCCAGAAGTTATCATTCCCTGGAATTTGTGACTTGGTCTGGCTCCGCCTTCGGAATGGAGCATGAAGACCCCCAGAAGCCACAAGTCTGGTGTGTACGGATGCAGAGCTGCACACTATTCCTGGGACAGGCAGAGCTAAGTGCAGATATTGGGGGTAAGTACAGCTTCAAGCAGTTGCGGGGTGCGTAGGGATGTTTCCAGTAGTACCTTTCACCAGTGTCAGTCTGCAGTGAAATGGACTGAAAAGTAGAAAACATGCAGGCGTCAGAGAGCATGGTTTTCCACTGCCATGTCCTGAACCCACCTTGGGAGTCTGCACGCCCCAGCATGCTGCCTAGCCTCGGGGCCTCTGGCTTCTCCGCCGATTATTCCACTTTCCACTGGGTCTGTGGGCTGGTCTGTGCAGTACAAAGCCCTCTGAGGCCCGGCCCTATCTCACTGGCACCCAGCCTTGTCAGCACCTTCTGTGACACGTGATGGAAAAAATGTCCCATCCCTCACACCACCTAGAAATTCTGAAAAGGACGTGGATCTGGGGGCTCCTGACACTTTCCTGGTGTACATTAGGGCCTCAGGTGGCTGACCATTGCTGCTTGCCAGACTGCCCATTCACTGTGAAAAATAAAAATAGAAAAGAAAGCTCCAGAGACAAAGCTGGCTAAATGACCAGCATGGCACTCTTTGAGGTCACAGTCCCTTGATCACCTTAGGAAAGCAACATACTCTGCCCTGGACACACACACACACACACACACGCACGCACACACACACACACCACATGCACACACACATGTGCAAAATCCAAAGGTGCCAATAACCAGAGCATCCCCGGTGTCTAGGATTAAGGGGGACTGTCTAAATGGAAAGGTGATAAAGAAAAACTGGGAAGAGAGGAGACTGCATGAAGGAAATAAACATCCTCAGGGACCCTGCTAATAGATTCTATATGCTCGAGTTGCCAGTTTGAGTTGCCAGTGAGTGGTGCTCCTTGCAGAATGGACTAGCCTGGTCCAGGAGGCATAGCTCCCTCCCTATCCTCCTCCACTGCATTCCCCTCAGGCTTCTCCGTGGCTTGAGTGGAGAGCACATCCGAAACTTCTGGCCGATACGACTCGCTCTTCTCCCCACAGGGCAGTCTTTCACCTGGCCTGGCCTGAGCGAGCCCTCGGTTCTTGGCATCTGATTTTGGCCTCGGCTTGGGGACGGGTTCCCTGGTGTCAGGCGTGGCTAGGCACTCACATTAACTGTCTCTTTTTATCATGGAGCAGAGGGTAGACTGACGGCTGCTTCCCATGTAGATTCCTGGTGACCACCCAGCAGCGCAGTGCTGAGGACCGAATGGGTTTGACTGGACAAAGCTGGGGTGCGGGCCCTGGACTCAGGTGGTGCTGACTTGAATGTGGGATCGGAGCATTGGGCGCTGAGCTGCAGGCCAGGTCTCCATTGTCAGGCAGCTGTGTGGAGGGAGGGCCCTGAAGTGAGACAGCCCCAGGTGTGCTTTCTGAAGTCACCCCTTTACTGACACTCAGCACAGCTGTGTGGGCCGCAGGGTGGAGATGACTGCAGCAGAGGCCAGCAGACTGGCCTGGCTTTCGGCCATGCTGATACTGGGGGCCAGCTCCACCTGGGGTGGGGGATAGAGGATGGGGGTGGGCAGCTTCCTGGCCTTTCTTGGTGTCTCCTCTGTACAGAGACAGATGGCTGTGCTCTTCAGCGGGTCGTGAGGACTGTGGGGTGAAGCAATTCCTCCCTGTGTCAATCATCACACAGGAGCTCCCCGACCCGCAGGCTGTTTTCAGAGTCACTGCCTGATGTGCGCCTGGGTATCCATGTGATGTCCACAGAGGTGCTGGCCAACAGGTGTGCTGGTCAAGGCCAGAAAGGGATCTTTCCAAAATTCAAGAGGCTGTCTCTGTTTCTCCACGTTAGGCAAGAGTTCTGGTAACTGGGGCTGAGGATCTAGGTGGTTATGCCTGGGAACGGTAGGTCAGGAGCATGGGGATGGCCTGTTTTTGCACTGTGTTGTCAGGAATGTGGCGGGGAGGCTGGACTCTGAGTGGTCACTCTGCTGCTCTACTCTCCATATTATACTGCCAGGGTCCAGGACAGGGACTAGGCCTGCCCCAGAGGGGAGAGGACACATGGCCCAGGACAACACAGCCAGGTCACCAGCCTGAGCAGCAAGCTCGGTACAGGTTTCCTGGGATGGTTTCCATAGAGAGACAGGGGTTTCTTCCACATGCTCAGTCCTGCAGCTTTTCTGCTATCCGTTTTATGAGGTGTGAGAGCTGAAGCACAGGGAGGACTGTTGGAATCTGGCCACAGGGTCCTGGGGACAAGGAAAGACCTGTGAGCTCACAGAGTTGACAAAACTCTCCCATCCCATTTGAGATAATGAAAGACCTGTGCTCGTGGAAGATGTGCTCAGTTACGACACTGGGGTGCCCAGACCCTACCCGCTGGTCTCTTCTACATCCAGGAGAGAAGTTTTGGGCTCTTTATCTGAAAATTGAGGGCAATTCTGGCTATTTCTCAGTGGTCACTTGGATTGACTTGTTAGCACTGGGTTTAATCAAAATATCCACACAGTGTGGAATCTGAAGCAATGGATTTATTTCTTATTTAATTTGAAAAACAACAAAAACTTGACAAAAAAAGTAAACACACACACAGGCTCACACACACACACACACACACACACACACACACACACACACAGAGGAATACACATTCCTCCCTTATCTCACCCAGTCAGACCTGGGTGGAAGCCACAGTTACGAGCTTGGTGTGTATCCTTTATTTGTAAAGAAGGCTAGATTTTTATCTTTTATTTATTTTACCATCCTTTCCTCCAGCAAGTTGGGAGCTGTGGGGGTGGAGGATAGTTGAGGCTGAGAGGGTGTATGTCATGGCACCTTTTTACTGATGGGAGTGGGGAGCAACACATGTTCCAAAGCACAGCCAGCGGGCAGGACAGAGGGTGTGAACACCTGCATAGCTGTGCCAGCACCAACCTGCAGAGCATTCGCTCTTACTATGCTGTTCAGATGGCTGGCAATGCGACGGTCTCCCTCTGGTCTTCCGGTGATCTAGCCCTCAGCAACAGCACACAGGCCACTGCATTTTGTGGAGCTCTTTACTGAAGCACAGAGCCCACGCAGAAAAAGGCTGGGACTGCACGGTGTAGCAAAGTCTCATGAGGTGAACGTGCATGCAGTTGGCTGAAGACATGACCTCCCAGCCCTGCAGCTCCTTCTTGCCCTCCCCTCGCCATCTCACTTCGACCACTCCTCTTGGCTGCCCTTGAAGGTCATAGGCTGTCATGCACTCCACTTGGGCTCAACATTGTGTTTGTGTGGTTCAAACGTCATCTGTCCCTTAGATTGCTCAGCCTCGTGCCTATTTATAGATGTCATCAGTCGAGTAATTAGATTTGCTTGTTTGCTTTTCTGCCAAGGGGGACACAGAGGCTCTGGAAATCCCTCGAGGGCCAGCCAAGCAGGGGCCCAGGAAGTGGCAGTCATGCGCCCTGAGTTGCTGCAGGCCTGGGTACGCGCAGGAACTCGTGTCTCTGACTGTCCGATTCTTCCTTCTCCATTGGTGACCAGCCTCAGTTTAGGGCTCCAGGCAGTGTCCTGAGCCTGCTCACTGCCCCAGAAGGCAGTCATGTCACACCACATTTACCCGGATACACGGAATCCCAGGAATGCAGCTGAAGTCAGATCTGTGTGTCCCAGGCCAGGCATCCAAGCTCTGGGTCACAGAGCTTCTCTGGTGGGCAATGGGTCATCCGTGGGCCTTTGAGCCATCTTCCCATGAAGTTTGCTTTCTCCAGGTCTTTGGAGACATGGCATGACTCTTGACTTCTATTTTTGAAGGTAAGATTTTTCCCAGCCCTCTCTAAAGTCTCAGTCACCAGTTCAAAGTGTCCTATGGGGGAGACAGACACTCTTTCCAGTAAATTCTCTTGTTATCTAGGACTGGAGCACCGGCGGTTCAGTTGGGACAGCCCGAATCCAGTAGGCATTTCCCCAGAACCCTCTTGGGGGTGTTGCTGTGGTATTGGGAGACCTCCTCTCTTTCAAGAGGTAAAAACCTACTTTGGAATATCACACAGCAGGAGGCCTTTATACACCAGTGTCTTCTAAAGGATTTGCTCCACTTAGGGTCACTGGTGGCTCTTCTTTTGCATTTAGAATTGACTTACATGTCTCCGCCTTGTGTGCGAATGGGAGAAATCCCACAAGGACCCCAGAACATTTGAAACTCCACACAGTAAACTGGGGACATTTTTATCTACAAACTTTATGTCAGTTTTTCATCTTCTCCTTCTGTCTGCTGGACTTAGGTTCCAGCCTGTTTGTCTGCGGTGTGTCCATCCTGGGCCAGGTGCCAGTTCCCCCAGAGGCTGTTATGAATGGTACAAGATGGGTTGTCCCTGAAATACTCTGGGCTCACCTGAATTGGACAGCATCCCACTGCATAGGATACCCCACCAGGCCAAGAGAGGGTCTCAGGGGAAGTGGGTGCACAGACGGGGTCCTAACCAGAAGGGCTTAGCGGGGCGAGCTGTGGAGAGCTCTTAGTCCCCTCTTCCCTGTGCTGTCGTCCTGGTTCTCCTGGATCTTCCAGGGAAGAGGCATCTGCTTGGCTCAGTGTTAGGTCTGTCATTTCTGGAGCGTGCCTCCCTCTTGGATCCCAGTGCACAGACTCACAGGGGAGAGGCCACAGGGCAGCTGCCTATCCACTGGGCACCCAAAGCCTCAGGTCTGTGACCAGAAGTTTGGTTCATGCTCACCAGGACTTCCAGCAGCAAGCAGGCATCACCCCAGCTTCCCTAACCCCATCTCCGAGGCACTTGCCCCCAGGCCTGGAAGCCCTACATTTTTTGTGTTTCAACACCATCTCTGTATCCCTGCTCCCACGTTCATGCAGGTTTGGACTCTGGACAGCTTAACTTGCTTGTTGTGGGCTTCTCAGCTACTTTGCATAGTGCCAATCTGGACCTTAGTTAACCTTTCGCAACACTGGTGTGAAGTCACTCTGTCAGTCCTGGTGATCAGTCAGTCCTAATCCTGATTTGGCACGATGGCCCCTCTCCCCCTAACATTTGATCATGACAATGTTCAGACATGTATGAAAGTGGGTACAAGTGGACAGTGAACCCTGACTTCCCTTACCTGGACAATGGAGTCAGCAATTCCATGATTAATCCTTGGTTACAGTGACTTCATCACGGCGCATCTTGTCTCGTTCACTCATGCAGCCATCTTATCTTTCTAGGCAATGTGCACAGGAAGTTGCTCTTAGTCTACGCTCCTGCTCCCACGTCATTAACTGAGGTCAATATTTATTTGTAGTTCCTCTGCGGGTTTGTGCGTGCGTGTGCATACATACGTGTGTGTGTGCAGTGTAATGTGTAGAAAGAGCATATGATTTGAGGATCCTGCTCTGCCCCCCACCACAGCACAAAGTTCATCATGCTATTGAGCATTCCCATTGCCGTAGAAAGTTCCCTCATGCCCCCTTCCAGTCAGTCCTCAAATTTACCTCCCCAAAGGCAACATTATCTGGTTTTCATCAGCATAGTTAAGCATCGCCTCTCCTAGAACTTTGTAGGATGGAGACATGGGGCTTATGCTATTTTGATTTCAGTACAATATTTAAAGATTTCTTCCTGTGGTTTGTTGTACTTATAAGTGCTTGGATCCTTTTATTAATGAGTAGTCATCCTACTGATAAACCATTGGATTTTTTCCAGCTGGGAAAGATAATAACCACAAGGCTGTTAGATCCCTTCTTGTACTTAATTTGGGTGGACCTATGCTTTGGAAACACCAGATGGACTGAATGTGCATACCAGTCCCTGGGGATGTGCCCTTTGCCTACTTCTTCTGCCTCAGAGACACCATGGTTAGGAGAGGGCCCGGCCGCCTCTCAGTCGGGATGCGATCACTCTTGGCTGTTGTGTGCGATCCTGCTCTCTGCCTGACACTTTCTTGCTCTCCTTTTGGGCACTATTTCCGGGCAGTGTGGGTTCTTAAGACCAGGGCCTGAGAGAGTGCATGGTTTCCTTTTGGAAATTGTTCTCAGAAGTCCGGGCGGGGTGGGGTAAGGGGCCATTATGTCACCACATTGGACACCTGGGGCTCAGCCCCTGGAGATCTTGCCCTTTAACCTATGGCCACGGCCCACTATGGGTAGAATTCTGCTTCTCAGTCTGCCAACTCTCTGACTGGCTCCAAGAACAGGTTGAGCATGCACAAGAGAGCCATGGGCATAGGATAGCAGCCTCTGGTGTGTACCAGGACATGCAGTTCCAGGCGAGGTGGCAGGACATCAGATCACATGCCATGTCTTCTTGGAAAGCATCCCTGATCACCTGCAAACAAGCCTGGGTGCCTCTTGTCCTCTCTGCTCCGGGTGCCTAAGTGCCCTGCTTAATTACATTGCCCTAAATGGTCTGTCTCAGCTGCAAAAGGGGTCTTTTTATTTCTAAACCCCAAGACCCAGAATGACCTGCATGCTGGGATTCTCAGTTCTACTCCACCAACGATGCAGTGCGAACTCATCCTATGATAAATATACCTGCTCTATCCCAGGAATTGCTGACTCCATTGTCAGTTCATGAGGGACTGACTGGGATTGCTGGCAGAAGCCCCTAGACCCTCCCACTGACAGGATGTATGTGCATAACCTCTCCTAGGCCTGCTGTCTATAGGTTAGGCTGTCTGGGCTGGAAGTGAAGAGAGGATAGTGTGTGTTGGTGGCTGGTGGCGTTTGGTCAACTAGAACAAGCTTACGTTCGCACTTGGCCAAGCAAGGGTCCAAGAGGAGGCCCTGATGGGATAAGGGTGCCCCACTGAGGCTCTTTAGCAGATGATAGCAGCATCTGAGCCTGTATTCCTGCATCTCCCCTCGACTGTAGGTGAGCCCAGAACTGGGCACTTCAAGCTCCCAAGGTCCTGTTTGCTCAAGGCTGAGTCTCCCCCATTCTCTACTACAGGGATCCCTGGAAATGATCCTCTGGCATGGCTGCCCTTCATCACCAAACCAGCTGCAGGAGTTGGGTCTGATATTTGAAACTCTCCGTGGATCCTGCTTATGGGTGTGGACCCAATAATGTGACTCAGAGCCTTGCAGCTCTCAACTCTTGGGGACCTCATTCATTCTGTACAGGTCTTTTGAAGACCTTCGGTGCAAGGTAGATGTCATGATGTGTCAGCCGGCCTGTCAGCCCTCATCAGCAACTGCACAGCCTAGTGGTGGACCACAGTAAAATGATTTATTAATCAGATCCTCTCTCTCAGAGGGCTGACCCAGGGCATACTCCTTCCCTTTGAGTGACTCTAACATATTCTAGGGCCTCAGGGTGCTCAGCAGCAGTGTCTGAATTCTGGAGTCAGAGGAGGAGGGCAGAGGACCCTGTGGGAGCTTCAAGCCTGGATGTGCTGCACATGACTCAGTGCCCATACCACCTACCAGAACTGTGGCAGGGACCCAGCCCACTGCTAAGGAGACTAGAATTAATCTGCTAGTGTGCCAGAGAAAGGGCAGATGGACACACAGAATTACATACCGGGAGAGGTAAGCATCTCAGTCGCAGGTGACTGATGATCTTGAGGGGAATAATTCCACCAACAAAGTGCTGTGCCCGGGACATAGATGTCACGTATTCTGATCCTAAGTCAGGACAGAGCTGGGCCAACATTATTTTCAATATAAAAATTTGCATAACATTCTTAAATTAAATCACACTTGGTTTTATATGAAATTTATTTCCTCCTGAGTAGTGTTCTCTGCCAGCCTTTTCACCTGGAATCCCCTACGAGCTACTAAGTGGTCAGATCAGTTTGGGATGCTCAGAGTTGACCAGATAGCCAGGCTGTGTCTCATGAGAACCTGCAGGAAAGACCAACCATAGGAAGCTTTGCTTTCACATCAGGGGCTGATGAACATTTCACAAATAGAGCTCATACATGTAGTGTCCCCTGGGCAACTTACCAAAAAAAAAAAAAGTTGAAATTCATTTTTAGTGAAAAAATGAGATTGCATCAGGTTAGGCCTAGGATCAAAACTTTGAGACTTGAGGTTTCTTTCCTTACAATAGGGACCTGTCAAAGTATGTGGGGAAGGAGTCATGGGCCCTTCACTAGAGAGGAGCATCTGGTCTGAGAGGGGCCTGAGAGGTAGTGGCAAGGAGGATCATCACATCAGGGCGGCCATGGACAAAAGCAAGCACTGATTAAATGCTGAAAGTCAAGGGCAGAAACCAAGGCCACCTCCTGTTCTCCATATCTCTCTTTCAGGGGAGGAAGAGTTTGGCCTGTTTTATACCTGAAGCATCTAGAACCCTAAGAATCTTACATATTTTATTGAAACTCTAAAAGAGTTTTTAATTAATTGAAAATTGGTAATTTGCCCAACATAGCAAACAATAAAAAAGTGAGCAGAATGAGGGCAGTAATGACATTATGTATCTTTTTTTCTTTTTTCTGTTTAGCAAATAAAATGCCAATAATTGCAGGCTGAGCTATTTTGCTTCAGGACGAAAGAAATTCTAGGGAGATCTTAGAGATCTCCAGTTGCCAGTAACACTGAATCTAGAGTCATTTCTTGAAGATTTGACTTCATCTGAAAACATTCAGAGCCTTTTCCTGGAAGTGCAGAGGCCCCTGGGGAGACTTCCTGGCCTCAGGTCCTTTCTGGAACGCTTTTACCCTGAAATCTGGTTTAGGACCATACATGATCTCTGCAGATCTTGGTCAGTTTCCATTTGCAGCTGATGCCTGCCCTTAGCCAAAAATCAAATTCTTGATTTGCTACCACTCCTCATCCTCCCATAGGCTTGCAGCCAGCATGAGGGGCTTTGGGAGATCGCTTTCCCATCAGTCACTTCCTCCGTGCCCCATGCGCCAGGGAACCGAAGTGGGCCAGCTGAGAAAGATGAAAACAGGTCAAGCGAGGCGAAATGGTGCTGTGTTTTCAGAGTGATGCCATAATGAGTGTTTTCCTTCCTGTACTTAAAGGCCACAGCGACATTCGAGAAGGGACTGAAAACCATGTCTCCTGCTACAATTGTGATATGAGCTGATTGCTGTACTAGCAGGAGGGCTGAGACTGCAGGAAAGCAACCGCAGAGCATCCTCACCATGGTGCTGTGAATGCTTTGTTGCCATGGAGTGTCTGAGGAGACAAGGTCCTGTTTACACCTGAACGCACTCAGTTTTATCGACATACAATAGTTTCATGTTGACAACAAACACTGAGAATCAAAAGAGCCCAAATGCTTCTGGAGACTCAAGTTTGAGGCTGGCAGTGTCCTCTGAGGTGTGGGGAGCTGACCACTGGCCAGTCCTGGGGTCAGGGTCAAGGTCAGGGAGTGTGTTTCTGAGGCAGGGTGACGTTGCTAGGTAGAATGAGTGGTAGTGGTATTGATAAGTGATGGCCACCTCATCTTATTACTCTGTGATCCCCAAGGCAAGAACAACACGGTTGACAGGTTGTTACATTGGGTAATAGCATGTATTGATTTGGGTTCAGCTGGGATTCAGGTTAATGAATGTTTTATTTCCTTCCAATAGCAGCTTTCTTTATGATTATGAAATAAAGAAAACATGCAACTGCTGTATTTGCAGCCCCATCAGACGCTGACTCAAAGGAGTCACCATGACATTGATTCCAGACTATTCTATGGACCTCCCAAGGTCCCTCATCCTGCAGGCTCTCAGTCCTTTATTTGTTGAATTAAGGTCTCTGTGCTGCTGTGAAATTTCTGTCCCTACAATCAGAGCAGCTTCTGGTCTACCTTCTGCCAGTCATGAGCAACCCACTGTGGTTTTCCATGGCCTGTTCCTGCTTCCGTCCTTGCTGCTGCCACCCAGGAGCACTATGCAGCGAGTCATGTAGACCCAGGGCACTCTGCTTGTTTTGGCCCGGTGGGGAAGTTCTGGCTGACATGGGGCAGGGTTCTCTTCCCACCTCACTTGTCCCCTGTTCCCTGGACCTCACAGGTGTGCATGTGTGCATGTCTCTATCTTTACAGACTGGGGTTTTTCAACAGAGAGCCTGATGTTTTGTAGAATCAAACCTTAAAAAGCACACAGTAGTAAGTGCAGTAGTTATTCGACTCTGTATGATGGTCAGCAGTCCAATAACCAGTTAATTGTTCAATGGTCATAGTATTTCAGGAAACTGAGATGACAGCAGTGAGAGACTGAAGTTTATGAAGAAAGCAGAAATACTCAAAATGTGTACATGTTTATTTGTTCTGTAGATGTTAAATTCTCTTGAAATAAATGAACTTTCGTTTCTCCCCAATTTTCCCCCCACAGAAATGTTCCTGGAGACAGACAGACTTGCACTCTAGTCCTAGCTCATCTTCTGCATATGGAGCCAGAGGACTAGCTCTTCAGTCAGCTTCTCTCTCCTGTAGGTACTTGTCACCCTCTCCCCCGGGCAACTGGAGCACGCAGGTGCAGCTGGCCCCCTCCCTCCACAGGCCAGGGCACACATCTCTGTTGGGTCTCAGCTGAGAACCTGGTTCAGATTGTGCACATAGCTCTATAGCAGTGTCACATACTTACTTCATTTCATCGTGACAGCAGCTCTCTGAGGATGGTTTTGGTTTTGTTCTAACCATCTCCAGCACACCTGACAACAGAAGCCCACCACTACCACATGGCCCTCTGTGGCTTTGGGCCACATGCTCCACCCCATGTCTATGGTCTAACGAGGCAGAGCTCACCTTCACACATTTCACAAACCTTCTTTCCAGCTTTCATTTTCTGTAAGTGACCCCAAAGAACTCTTTGAACAAGCCTCACATAAGGAAAGCAGCTCTTCTATGGTAACAGAAATCTTAAGTGAGGGGGACAGCTACTTTAGGGTGCATTTCACTCAGTCTCTTTTGCCTGTCATCACTGTAGAAAATATGAACCTTCAATCTCGTCTGCATAGTTTGAGTTAGTGTTTAGCAACTTTGATGGAAGCACGTGTCTGTGTATTTGAAGAGTTTTTTTTTTTTTCTTGGAAGAATGAAACTTGCGATATTTGAGAATGGTGGAGAGTCATTGCCTTGTCTGCTGACTTTTCTCTGTCTCTGAACTTGAATTCCAAATGTGGGTAGAGGCTGCTGAAACACCTGGATGTAAGGCCATATCTTTTCTCACTGCTGCCCTGGTGATTTACATAATAACCCTCCATTTTTCAGAGGCTAAGATCCTGTCCCAGCAGGCTATGCCAATGCCAAGGGCCTTACCTACTCTGACAATTCATTTCTAACCAGGGAGCCCCATGTTGGTTTGTTTATCCACTCTCAACATGCACCAATAAGGTCTCAGGGTTACACATCCATCCAGCAAACACCAAAGGCTTATAGACGCTGGAGACCAGCAAACACAGAGAACATTGGACCTGCCTACACAGACACGACAGTGCCCTCCTGGTGGGTCTTAGATTCTGTGCAGAAGACCTACTGGAAGAAACAGGAGCACCAACAACAATTTTAATTCAATGTATTAAATTAATTTAACTGTAATTAATGTCTTAACAAGAAAGTGAACCAGGGCTGAGAAGACCCTCATGGGGTGGGTGGTGATGAAGGGTAAACCTTGTTGTTTCTGTGTGGGGATTCACTGAGGTGGCTTGTTGATATTCATGCAGAAAACCCTGTGAGGACCAGTGGGTGGGACATTGTCAGTGGGAGGAGCAGCCAGGTGGGGGGTAGGCAGCGAGGGAGGGGGCAGTGGTGAGATCATACCAGGACTGAGAAGGTTTGTGTTTTATTTAAGGCCAAGAAAGAGTCACTGAAGGATTTCAAGTAGGGACGCCCAGATCTGATGTAAATGGTAGGAAAAATCACTTTTTGTGGGTGGAGAATTGAGGGGAAATGAGAAGAGGGAGAGATCTGCTCTGCACAGTTTGGGGAGGTGTTGGCTACTGTGTCAGGGGGTGGTTTTATTTACTGAGATATGAGTAATGGGATTAGAACAGTTTTGGAGAGGAAAATCAAGAGAGCCAGCATGTATTGCTGTGTTAAAAAGCACAAAACAAAACAAAAACCAAAACACTCTAATCTAATGGCTTAAAATAGCAACCGTTCTAGGAATTGGTTGGGTAGAGATGGACGATCCTTTATCTGAGCCTCTTGTGACTCCAGGCTTTGGGTAGCTGGGGTTTTAGTGTCATGGCTGGTGACTTTATGGGGACAGCTGGAGGTGGATCTCTGCAAGGACACAGAGTATTTGGGTCTCTCTCTTTCTCCTCATGGCTCTGTATATGGAAGCTCCCAGAGCACCAGAGAGGAGCCACCGACTAGGCTCCCACACGTGCTCTTGCTCAGGCCCATCTTTAGTCCTGTCCAGATTCAACGAAGGAGTGGAAAGCACAGACAAAGACAGCTGGAGTCTGGTGGTGCACTTTTCTGGGGACTCACAATTAGGTACCTGTTAGATGTCCTGCTGGCATTTGCGAGTCTGGAGTTTGAGGAGACATCTAGACAGAAGACAGTACATTTACGGTTGTCACTATGTGGATGGTACTTCAGGTACCATTGGGGGTGGTGGCTCAGGGAGAAAGTGGTTGCGCTCCAGGCTGTACCATCATTTAGGGACGGTATGACGGGGCCAACTTCAAAGCAGACGAGCTGCCTGCCCAGCAGTGATGTTGGGGGAGGACGTTGAGAAGAATCACTGAAGGCAGTGCAGGTGAAGAATGAAGAGGAAAGTCTTTTTTTTTTTTGTTGAAAGTCTGTTGCTTGATTTAGTTCATTTTTTTAAAGTCTACTTTTGCTGAATTTAGTTCATTTGTCTGCTTGCTTAAAAAAACACATCAAAGGTTGTGGGATGGGAAGGGGGAAAGGGGCAGGGGGCACACAGGGTGAAGGGATTAATTGCAAGGTGAAGGAAACACTGAAATAGTGAACTTACTATTGTATACAGATGCTGATGTGCTATGGTATGTACCTTAAGTGCATTTATTTTTGTAATGCAATATTCCTTCAATAAATCATTAAAATAAAAAAATATTAAAAAGAGGAAAGTCTTCCAGGAGGGCTTGGTTGTCTCTCCTCATGCAGGTGGATCCGAAGGACTAGCACCTGACGGTTCTGTCAACGCCATGCTGGGGGACAGCCTCTTGGAGGGCCAGCACGCCCAGATGATGGGTGAGGATAAGGACTGCAGGAGAGCAGGACACGGGAAGGCAGCTGATGAAACAGGACGCTGTGGGCTTCTCTAGCTGCCTTCCCATCTACCTTCCAGGCCCTTTTTACTCACTTGACAAATGACATTTGCATTATTTTTTCTCTTGTCAGTTTGGTCTAGTTCCTTGATACTTCTGACCACCTATCCCTAGGCAGGTAACTTCCACAAGGACATCAGGGGTCTTGAGTTTCTCCTGGGTCTGAAATGTTGGATTTGTGGTCACTGTGGAAGGAGCAAAGTGAGGCGAGGGCATGGTGACACCAGAGAGGCTGGAGGAATGGAGGTGACCGGACCATCAGGAACCATGTGCATTGTGAGTGTTTCATAATGGTGGTTTTCTATGAGCGACTCTTAAAAATAAGTGATGCTGTTATTCCCCATAAAA
The DNA here is from genome assembly GCA_004363575.1 of Solenodon paradoxus. Taxonomy (NCBI): domain Eukaryota; kingdom Metazoa; phylum Chordata; class Mammalia; order Eulipotyphla; family Solenodontidae; genus Solenodon; species Solenodon paradoxus. The sequence goes on along the minus strand of RJWH01000744.1, from coordinate 544,810 downwards.
GCCAAGAGAATAATATTAAATACGAATTGGGTGAATCAATTTCTCCCAGTGCCAAGATAATAGGGTGAGATGGCCCATGTATGCTGCTGTCTGAAGATCTAATCTCATCACAAGACAGTTGTCACGTCCCACAGGCACACTTTGAAGTCCCCAGTTTACGTCAAAGTCTCATGGTTGAATCAGAGGGGAACGGGAAGCGCGGGTACTGCCGCCGATTAAGAGGTATCCAGGCACCAGAGAGCATTTATTGACCCTGCCTGTGTTCATGTACATTCTTCTTAACTTGCAAATATTAAAGCTGATTGGTTGAGGAATAATTTACATACCATGCCATTCACTAAGTTTAAGGGCACAATTCAGTGGCTTTTTGTAAATTTATAGCATTGTGCAAGCAAGCACCACAATCCGGCTTTAGAACATTTCTGTCACCCAGGAGTATGTCCATCCCTCAGGTCCTTTTGCAGCGATCTCTGCTTCACTTTCCCCCAGACAACTGTTGGTCTGCATTGTGTCTCTATGGACTTGTATTTCTGGACATTTCACATAAATGGAATCATGCCTTTTGTGCCTGGCTTCACTGGGTACAATGAGCTCTTGTCCTCATGGTTCACCCGTGCTGTGGCCGTGTCAAGGGAGCACTGCTCTCATGGTTGAACACGAAGTCATAAGGAGATCAACCTCACGTTGCTACTCAGTTCCGTGTTCATGACACCTGGGCTGCTTCTGCTGTCGTGGGTCGTACGGCTGATTGGCTGTGAATGACTTCTACTCTGGGCGCATTTACTATCTGGGACTGCATTCTTCCCAGTGGGCCCTTAGAAAACCCCAGTGCGGATGGCAAAGCTGGAAATACCAGAAGCCAGTCTTGGATTTACTTTTGCTCTTCGTTGTGAGCTAATGACTGCCCATCTCCTTGAAGGGTTTCAAGTGCAGTCAAGCTCAGAGAGGACCTCAGTGTGGTCAGCGAGAAACGCGGGCTGATGGAGTTTTCTTCTTCTTCTTTTTTAATTGTAGTAATTTTTCTGCATATTAAAATAACTTCCTATATCAACACACCATGTCCCCCACCAAATCACCAAGTGTTCTTCACCATTGTCCAGTGAGCTCTGCCATTTGCTCCCCTTGCTCCCATTCCCTATTGGCAACCTCAGTTTTGTTGCAGGTGCCCAAGTGTTGGTTATGTTTCATCTGTTCCTTTGTTTTGTGTATTCACATTCCACCTATGAGTGAGGTCATCTGGTATCTGTCTTTCTTCTTTTGACTTGTTCACTTAGCATCATCCCCTCTAGATCCATCCATGTTGATTCAAATGACAGGGTTTCATCTCTGCTAAGGGCTGTGTAGTGTTCTGTTGTATCTATTTACCACATCTTCTTGATCCATTCATCTGATGATGGGCACTTAGGTAGTTTCTAGTTCTTAGCTATTGTGAATAGGGCTGCAGTGAACATGGGGGTGCATAAGGAGCTTTCTTCTTAACTTGGAGGAATAAATTATTTTATTTTGGTAGTGATAAATGCACACTGTCTAAAGTTGAGCGCACAGCTCAGTGGCAGTAAAGACATTGACAGTTGTGCAACCATCCCTGTCACCAGCATTCACTTCCAGACCTTTACAGTTCCCCCAACTCAAAGTCTCTCCCCAGTGAGCACTGACTCCCCCTCCTTCTTCCCAGCCCCGGCACCCACGTGCCGCTTTCTGTCTCAAGGAATCTGGCTACTCAGGGGTCTCACATAAGCAAAATTATATAGCATTTGTCCTGCGTGACTGGACTCTTTCACTAACTTTATGTCCACTGGGTCCATCCATGATGAAGCCTGGGTCAGAATCTCCTTCCTTTTTTATGGCGAAATGATATTCCATTGTATGGACGTCAGTCATTTTCGTTATCCGCGCATCCGTCGGTGGACACGCGGCTGTGCCTGTGCTGACTGCTGTGAATTTGGGAGTGCAGACACTGCTTTCCGTGCTTCTGGGTGAATGCCCAGGAGCAGGATTCCTGGATCCTCTGATCATTATATTTTTAATTCTGGGAAACCGGGTTGGGATGGGTTTTAAGCAAGCTTTCAGTATCTGACTGTCTTTTTCTTACCAGTGTGTTTCCTTCCTATAGCATGTATTGATGGTTATAAATATTCAAACTTAATATTTAGAGGGGGAAGGAATACTTTATTACTCTTTGTGTTGAACACAAATGTAATGACAACTAGATTGGTGAATAAGTCTTGCCGGGAGACTATGTTGCAGTATGAAGACATTAAGGAATTTCCTTCTTTGGAGGTTAGGAAAACACGAGATCTTCACTGATTGCTCAGGATATCTATAACCCCCCACCCACACCCAGGTGCGCCCCAGAGAACAGTCACACTGCAGCCTGGCCTAGGGCTTCTTTACCCAGCACTCAGGGTCTGGGTACCTGGTAATCGCTGAAGGAGATCCCAACCAAAGCTCCTGGATTTATTATTCAAAATGCTTCCCAGAGGTAGAGATCTGGCTGGCTCCTTACTGCAGAAGGAGTTATGAGACACGAGGCCTCCAAATCTCACACACCTACCTGAATATTTCTGAAATGGTCCCATGACAGAGGCAAATGTAGCTGAGTTAGCATCCTTTCTGCTTTATCTGTGGGGACTGAGTTCAAGGAGACACATGGGGTGGCCTGACAGACAGGGGCTGTCCCCAGGCTGGCAGAGTCATCCCACACTACACATGTAAAACAGACACCCCCCCACCCCCAGGGTGGCCCAAGCATGGCCAGGGGCCGTGACCTACATATGGGACTGTCTGTGTCCCGACACTGAGGGGTGAAGGTCATGGGTTCTATTTAGGGCTTGGCCAGCCTCAGCTTACCCACTGAGGTTTGTGAGCTCACACTGTGACGTTCATGTGATGAAATCAGAACCATCCCTGCACTAACCATGCTGTGCAAATCAGTGTATGTGTGTGGAAGGGTGTCTGTCCTGTGTGTCTGTGGTCTGTGCAGTGTGACTTGACAGGGCTGGCTGGGGAAGAGGGGAAGCAGAAATCACAGGCTCTTCAGGCTGCAGGACACAGCGGGCTGAGTGACAACACTGGCCAGTGAGACAGTCCCAGGTGGAGGACACGCAGTGTGCACGGGGTTGGGTCCTGGTAGAAGGTAGGAACTGCAGGTTGGGGTGCGGAACAGCTAAACTCCACTGCTGGAGGCAAGAGGGGCGCCCCAGCCCAAGGCGAAGGCCTGCATCTCCTGAGTAGGGCTTCAAGGGTAGTGTGAGTCTTTGAGTGCAGCCTTGCTGGCAGGACAGATCACTTGGAGGACAGATGCATCACCCATGAGCCTGAAGCAGCCCCAGAGGGTCCCCTGTGGAGCAGAGACAGGGGTGTAGCTAAACCCTGGGTAGGACTGCAATGAGCCAGGAAGCCACATTTTGGGTTGGCTTGCTGTGCAGCAAGGGACAACTGACACAGAAACAGAGTTTCTGTTTAACCCTCAGGAGCCTGATCTAAAGGTGGGCCCACACGTGTGTACGCCCATTGGACAGCAGGCAGGCTACAACAGGTGGGCCCTGACCCCAGGAGGCAGCGTGGTTCTCCTGGTGCTGCCACAGTGAACAGAGTGACTGTGTGTCTGTGCTCTTTGAAGTAATCAAAGACAAGTTTTTACAAGTGAAACTTCTCAAAAATCCGTTGCGATGAGCTCACTGTTTGGTGTGTTTTGCTGGGTCCAAGCCGGAGATAAAACAGTTGGGGTTGTGCAGGCACATCGCATTAACCCGCAGCCACCCACTGAGTAATTACTGCTCTCCCACTGCACAGATGCAAACACTGAAACTGAGCTGCTCTCAAGGTCACACAACCAGGAAGAGTTGCAGGGAATTGCTCAAAGCGTAACCCTCAATCCCTAGACATTCAGTAAGCATCAAAGGCCTTCCTGGTTCATTTGCAAATAGTTCTGCTTAAAACAATTCTATTGGCCACCAGGGTGGTAGGAGGGAGGGGAGCAAGGTGGTGTTAAAGGACTCTTAATGCTGATGGGCTGATGGTGAGTGTGTGTATGGAACATACACAGACTCCGGAGTGATTTCAGTATCCTAAAAAGCATATGGCAATGTAAACAAATAATAAAAATTATTGATTTTTTTTTTTTAAAGAAAACTGTTTATTCTGCTGCCTTAAGTGGTCCTCTAAATTTACCCATGTGCCAGCAAGTGAATTGGGACCCAATGAGCAGAGTTCTGCTGTTCGATGGGCAGGTTTTCCTCTTGTTGGCTGCAGGGCTTCCATGCTGAGGACCTCATGGCGCTTGTCTCGGCTGTGGGGTGAAGAGGTTCATTCCATCTCTGTGTTCCATACAAGCATTGTGAGTCTTAAGGGAATGTCACTAATGTGACAAGTGTTATACTGAGTGTAAGTGGGTGTCACTTCTGGGATTCCACATAAGGTTCCCTGAGAAGAATGACTTGGTTTACTGGAGAAGGCATGCTTTTCAACTTTCCAAAGACATGAGCGTCTAGACCAGAAGGTTTCATTAATCTCTGTAGTCTCCCTTTTGGGTGTCAGACCAGCTGGATTCAACATCGTTGAAAGTGTTTTTGACCTCTACTGGGTAAATAGACAGTCAAATCGGGTTCTGTCCCCTTAGCCACGAGTCATAGGAAAGCCTTGAGAGTGATTGCTTCTGGGGCAGGCCTAGCTGGGAGGCTGATCAGGGGTGAGCAATGACTGGTTTTATCACAAAGAGAAGTAAGGTTTCCAGATTCCATTTATAAAACCAGTGGTTCCGGGTAGTGGCATTTGAAATCCTGTTTGTAGGCTTGCTGTTTGCCAGAAGTGTGATGTGTTTGGAGCAACGTCTCCAGGGGCACATGAGTCCCTGGGTAGCCTTCTGGAAGAAGATCCACACCTGCAATGAGACACAGTGGCATTCTTCCACAGGTACCAAGGAAGCAAAGCTGAAGCATGCTGGCTCTGGAAGGAAAGTGGCTGCTGTAAAGATGTGTGGAATTTCTCTCAAAAATTTTCAAGAGATCCTGCAATCCAGGGCCTGGAAACTCTGCTCTTGAGTTCCCTCTGGCCTTGGAGATGAGATTTGCTCTTTTTCCACCAACACAGAACCCAGCTGGCTCCTCTCCAGGGGTGGTCTTCCATGCGACGCCTATATACATCCCCCTGGGGGTCGTCTTTTGCTCCCAACGGCAGCTTACTTTGACGTGGGACTCACCTTTGCTCCAAGGGCCTCCATAGAGGAGAGAGTCTCAGGTCCCATGATATCCTCAGTGCCAGATTCCAACGCACAGCAGCCCTCCAGACTGAGTGGCTCTGGAGGCTGTGGTCCCCAGGAAGGAAGACTTGAGCAGGTTGGGAGCCTAGGCTCTGGGTTCAAATCCTACCTCTTCACACTCAGTTCAGTTATGGGTGCAACAATGATGGTAGTGCCTTCTAGTGGGTGCTCAAATGTAAAGCAAACCTCCTAGGGGCTGACATCCACCCTGGGGGGCTCATTTCTCACACATAATTAGGGCATCTTTCAGGTCGTCTGTGAGAAGCCCCTTCTCCTTCCCTCTCCTTCTATCTAGCACAGAGAATCCATGTAGAAAGTGCTCCCTGACACACACCTAATTCTACTTCATTTCTATCACTGTCATCTGGGTCTTGTGGTTTCATGGAATTCTGGTTGCTCAGAAGCTGCCCCTCAACAGCACAGTGTCTCTACCCCCTCAGAGGGTTGTGTGCTCAAGGACTTCCCACCTCCCAGCAGACCCCAGCCAATGAGCATAGCCTTCCACCATGACCTGCAGGGACCAGGCCCAGGCCAAGTGGCATGGCACCCTTGCCTTCTTGACAGCATCGTGGTCATGCTCAGACAGTGTAACTGAGTGCCTGGGGCTGATTCAATCACAAAGTTGCAATCCGAAGATGCAGAGGTTGATGCAGGGATATAAAATACAGATGTGTCCCCACCTGGGGAGGTTCTTTCCCAGGACCAGTCACAGAGGCCTCAAGGACACGTGGATGTCCCTGGGACACAGAACTCAGGTCTCCCTGAGTCCCCAGGAGTGCACGGCTCTCCTTCCAGGCTTGGGCAGTTAGGAAATCCAGCAGGGACACACCTACGGAGCATAACCTTCACTGGGCCACCACAAAGCACAGGGACATGCTGACATGAAGCTCAGCTCTGACTCCAGCTGGGAGGGCTCATGGCAGCCTGCCCAGGACACGGGCTATTCCAGAATCCTGGCTGATTCTGAGCCTCTCAGAAGCTGCTGAGTCTCGAGTTGATTCTCCATCAGTAAACAGCTCAAGGGAAGAAACTTCTAGGGGAAGCCAGGTGGATGCACAGTTTCTTCCTTGGGGTTCAGGGACATGCTCTGCCTGGGTGGGGCTCGAGTGCACTTGGCCTGCTTCCCAGACAGCCAGCCAGCCCGCTGTTCTCATTTCCAGGGCAAGGAGGGAGCAGCTTTGCTAGGAGGACCTAAAAAGAGGCTGAGGACCTAAAAAGAGGCACTCTGAATGATGTGATCATGGGGCCTTCTTTTCTGGAGGAGGTAGAGAGTGCCTCTGGGGAGTCAGGGCCCTCTAGGCCACGTGGAGAGGTTCTGGGACAGTCATCAGGCTGTCTGCTCGGTCTCATCTTCCAGCAGCCACCAGACTGCATTAAAATTGTATGTCAATGGGATAATCCTCAGCCATAAAAAGGTATAATTTTGCCATTTGTGACAACACAGAGAAATTTGAGGGTATTTTGCTAAGTGAAAGTGAGGAGATAAACACACAGTGGTTAATTTCACCTATAGCTGGAATATGGAGAAACAATGCAAATGACCTGATATAATAAAATGAAACCTTTGGACCTTGACAGCAGAACTGAAGTTGCTAGAGGGTGGTGGAGGGTAGGATCCTGTGGAAGACAAATGCTGAAGTAGGGACTCTGTTCACTGGTCACTAAGCCTGGCTACTAGCCAGGCAGGCCTCGGGTCCTATGCAGACTTTGAAGGAGCCCATGAAATGACAGGGAAAGGCCTCCTGTCCAACTTACTTAACGGGGCCCCCTATTTACATGACTGACTGTTCGAGTCTGTGCAAACCTCCCTATGAACCAGACAACAGCATCTCCAAGTTGGGGGGACTTCTCAAAATTATCAGGGTGGAGTTGTTCACTCCCCATTTTCCAGGACAGTGTTAGCATGGACAATCCAAGGGACAGGAGCAGAAGCATAGAAGAGATGGATGCCGGCCTTCTCATTCCGCACGCACGAGCGCGTGCGTGCATGTGTGCACCTCTCTCATTCCACAGTGACTTTGACCCTGATCAGAGGAGGGCAAGCACTTGCATGAGAACAAGGATTAAGACTGGACCAGGAAGGGGACTCCCAAACCTGTGTGAAGACACAAATTTATCTAAAACACTGGCTGGCCTAATGCAGCAAAACCTTCCTCCAGAACGAGCTTAAAACTTTTTAACACCTGCGTTTGGAGGAACATGCTTCTGCCTTTGGAGATGTTTGCTGGGTGAGTGATAAAGCCATGGCAACCAGGGAGCTATTTACCCAAGAGCAGCAGCAGGAGGATTCTGAACAATCTTTTCCTTGTTGTCATAAGAGCTCAGTCCCACTTCCCTTCCCTCTAAGCAGCAGCACAACACGCCCTGAAGTCATAGCAAGGGGTCGCTCTGACCTCATGGGGTCTTTGTTGACCTATTGTGAATCAGGATGCCCTATGTGGCAAATAGACAGGTCAATGGCAGCCTCTGGTGAAAGGAAGTGCTGATCTGGAATCAGCGGGTTTGGGTAAGCCAGTGTTAACGCCCACCAGAGAGAAGGACCAGTCTACTTCCCTAGATTCTGGGCAAAATGGGTGCCTGCTTTTGTTCTCTTGAGAAAAAAAATGAATTGGATTGACTTTACTTCAAGTTTAGTGAGGAAAATACTAACTTCAAAACAAAAAATGACTTCTGTTGAATCTTAAACATAATTGCTTCATATACTCACTTGCTTTTGAACTGAAAACTCAGTAAGATTTTAAAAAGTGAGCACTTTTTGGTCAATCTTAGCTGAGGTGGGTACCTCCTTTAGTACTTTTGCCCTCACTGGTCAGACAGGCTTTACTGTAATCTGGTTCATTTCAGCTACATGAATCTGAACACAAACCTACTAGAACTGCCTGACATCTAATTCTTTTTCTTGGAAAGGATATGCCATTCATTACAAAAATGTGAGTGCGATTAAGTTGCCAAATAATGAGAATCTTAGCGATGTAGACTGAATGGTCGGGAAGATGCCAGTGCTGCTCCATCAGATTTATTAATGTCTGTGTAACATAGCAACACAGCCAGAGGGTATTAACAGAGATGGTGACCCGCAGGGGTGGGTGTCTGCCTAGCCACACACACACCTCTGGTTGGGTCAGAGGTGCAGGGTGGGTCTGCCAGGATACTTCTTGATCCCAGAGATTTACAACGGGAGATGACCAGGAGGAACCTACCTAGGTAACTTCTTGGAGGTTATCGCGTCTCATTTAGAGCTTTGAGAATGAGATCCTACAGGAAGATGAGTTTGAACAGTGCAGCATCAATCTCTTGACACAGCTAGACAACATGCAGCCTCTTTGAAGTAAACTTGGTTGGGATGAATCTGTGGAGAGAAAGAACCGATTTCCTTTACTTTCTGTGCAGACTTTCTGGAATGTTCTGGGTTTTTCTATGACACAATCACAAGGAGTCAGAGAAGTTGAGTGAAGTGTCCTGCCTGTAGTGGGTGCATGTGGGTTTTTTAATTTTCAAATATTGGCTCCTCGTTTGGCTAAATTCACTTTTTCTAACCACGAAAGAACCCAACAGGCAGTTCTGCACATACCCTTGGAATTTTTCTGGTCCACATCTTGATTGATGAATGAGGAAAGTGCCCCTGAGAGGCTTGACTTATACTTTTCCTGAACTTGGATAAAGAAATGAGAAACTGATGGCTTTAGGAGGGGATCACTTACATGTCATAGCTTTAAAAAAATTGAAGAGTACTTTTATTTACCCTACAAGGAATTAATTTGTATGCATGTCATCAGAATGTCTATTTAGAAGTCCCATAGTCTCAAGTGGACATGCTTATAAAGGACAATTTTTTGGATCTAATTGATGTTTATGCTTCTCCTGCTTGGGTCTTCCTAGAATAGAGGAAACAGGTAATGCCTCTCCCCTCTTGAGAGGGGCAGGGAGGTTTCCTGAGTCTCTAACTTGCTTGAGAAGCCAACAGCTTCTGGGGCTGTAGGGTGGAACAGTGAGGTCTCCAGGAAAGGACCCCAAAAAAGCTTTGTTAAAAGGAGCTCTGGGAGGTCAGCCAGCTCTGATCCCAAGCTGACTCATTCTGGGTGCTGATGTGGGTGTGACTTTCTTCTCCAATTTCCAGGACAGTGTTTGCATGGACAACCCAAGGGACACCAGTAGAGGCATAGAAGAGACGCATGCTGGCCTCCTCACTCGATATGTGAAGGCTGGAAACCACATCTGACTCACTTCAAAAAATATCAAGTATTTCTTCCAAGTTAGCAGACTCTATGACTTATTTGGGGTTTCATACAGCAAATGCATTAGAATAGCTGACTGCAAATTATAACCCTTTAGTAGGAGGGCAGGAGAAGAGGGTCGGCCCTGCCTTCATGCTTTCCTTTTCCTGGATAGAGTCTGGAGTTATTCGAGTGGCCAGGACCATGAGAAGGATGACTCTCCTGAGAGGGACACCCCTTTATACCTCCCTTCTCTCCATCTTCCTGCTGGAAGCACAGCTCTGTGTCTGGCATGGCTGCAGCTTCCAGGGACTGGGAGGTGAGGATACCAACCTTATCTTCTTTTCCCTATCACATCTTTCATTTTGGAGCCAGACTTTCAATGAGATTTCTGAAGCCTGACCACACAGAATAGAAAAATAATATGAGCAATCATACTTTAGGATACACTTAGTCAGGAGACACGAAGATTGTCTTTAGAGGGTGGTAAAGAGAAAAACTGCTGTTCAAGAGTCCTAGTGGTGCAGGAGATGCTACTGCAGATGATAGGTCACTTCCGTCCTGATTGCTTGGCTGTATGGTCAGTTGCATAAATTAACGCTTGTGTACCATTTAGGAAGACTTAACAAACCTTTGTCATCTCCCCTGCACTGTAGAGAAAATACTTACTTTTATCTTTCTGGTAGCAGAGCATTTCCACCTGTCAATGGGACAAGAAGAGACATGCAAGAGGAATAAATGTGAGAGGCCCCATCACAGGGATGACACCTGCTTTATTTTTCTTATCCTTGACTTTCCTGGTTTTCTGGGCCCCAGACTGCTGGGCTGCGACCGCGGTAATGAGATGGAAGCACATTGTCGCATTAACTTCTGCTCTCTTTCTTCATCTGTGGGGAGCTGATAGATCTGGACTCCGTTGTTGGCTAGTTCACTCATGATGTTACTCTTGAATCTGTGCAATTTGTTCTTCACAATGGTGTCAGCTACTGTAATTATTGGACTGATGTTCACCTCACTATCCAGCTTTTTCTTGGTGACCAGATCCAGGGGCTTCAGTGGGTATCCAGTAGGGACACTGAAGCACAGGCAGGCATGGATCCTGGTGTCGTGGTAGTTGAGGAGAGAACTCCGTGTCTTCAATCCATCATGCAAATCTGGCCGCCATGTATTTCATTATGGGCTTATCGCTGTCAGCTTTATTTTCTGGTCTCCAAATCCCACCACGTCAAGGACAGTTAACTTCAGTCCATTGCTTTCCTGATGCTCGTAACTGCTGGCTTTTAACCCAACACCTGGTTCATTGTGAGTAGCAGGGTCACTTTCAAATTTGGTGTTGAATCAAGTGTCCATTAATGTGGACTCATCAATGTCCTGGTCACCAATACAGAGGACGTGGAGACAATCCTTGAGAAGGCTGCTTGTTGACCAACTGGTCAGGAAGACTGTTAAATCCAACATGGCCAGGAAGGGACAAGTTTCAAAGGTCTTCATTAGACTTTCTCCCCGTGGCCATGGTCATCGCAGCAGCAGCTCCTTCTGTGCCGGGTGGTCCCAGCAACACTGGCCCCGGCCCCGCCCGGCCCTGGCTCACTTCCCCTGCACTTTGCAGCTGCTTGGGCTCTACTCGAGCCAGATCCCACTTGCAGCCGCCAGCAGCTGCCCCAACCTTATCTTTCAGGGGCTTGAAGAGAAGCCTGGGTCCCCTGTGGTCATGGAGTGGCCCCTATCTCTAGCCTGGAGTTGTCTCACAGCAAGCTTGGCTGATGTTGTATTGATTTAGGGATAACGGAGACAGGTAGTAATTATGATGGCATCACTGCAGATATATCTGGGTCAAATGAAAGAAATAGTCCCTTGCCTGGATCTCAGAGAGTCAGCTTCCTGTATTAACTCACTGTTTCCCCTGCTGACAGAGAATAGTGGTGAGTGAAAAGAGCAGTCAGCCTTCAGTAGGTAGAACAATCGCAGATGATATGAGGGGATTTGAAAACCTGTTGACCCTCTGGAACCTGGCTCTCCTGGGAATAAGCAGACATTAACCCCCTTCCCCACTTCACAGGCTCCATCAGGCAGTGCAAAGAGGGTGCCTATTCCTGTGTGGAGGCAGCAGCTTTCCTGAGCTAAGTCCGCCTTCCTGAGGGAAGACAGAACAGAGCCCCTAAAACATGCAAATTTTTTTTTTAAAGGAAAGGTAAAGGCTGGAATGAAAGTGAGTAGACAGGTATGAGGAGTGACAGCAGGAAGAGCACTTCATTTTTCATTTAGTTGTTCACATTTGTTGTTACTCCCAGCCCACGTCTTGAACCTTGGACCTTGGAATGTATGTGGGATGCCCCCAGGTAGACTAGACCACGGTGCCACCAGGGCGCACCCAGACATGCAATTTTGAAGGCACTGTTTTCCATCCTAAAGGAACTTCCTGTGTCCCAGAGGTCCCTGTCCCTGTCCCTGTCCCTGAGCTGCTTCTGGCTGCCTCCCAAGCACACAGTCACCCACAGTCACCAGGGCCCTGGTGTCGGCTCTCCTGCTCCTTGGCCACATGTGCAAAGCATGGCTGGTATCACGCATCCTGTAATTGAACGACCCTGAACAGGGCATCCTTTCAGCTCCTTTGAAAGAACAGGTGAGTCTCCTTGATCTCTAAGACTTGTATCATTCCAGAGCTTCTTTGATCCTCAAAGCTGCTTTCAGGCCTGCCAGCTGGGGTCTGGAGAGCAGCTGCTCAGGACTCCGACTCCTTCCCAGGACAGCAGGGCCTCTCAGGCAGAAGGGGCAGTTCTAAGTATTCAGTTCATAGAAGGAAGTGATGCTGGCAGGCTCATAACTAGGTCAAATATGATTGGAAGAATAGCAGTAGTCACCAGCATGCAGCAGGCCCGGTCTGCTGTCCTTGATGAAGCTCCAGGCCCGCTGGCCATCTACTGAATGAACACAAACCCACACAGCACAGACAAGAGCTGCATTCTGGTAGGAAAAGGTTTCCTCTCCTCCTCCCCTTTCTCTCCTTCCCTTGGGAGAGTCTCAAGACCAGTAGCATATTAACACATCAAAGTTAAGCCAGAGGAAGGCAAAGCTAAACCTGTTAGCCCAGGGAAGAACTGTTTGCTTTGCAGATGGCCCAGAGCCTAAGGCACCTAGATGAAGCTGACTTCTGGGGAGCCACATGGTGGAGGTGGAGCAGCAGAGACAAGACTGAGATTTCTTGAAAGTAGATTAGAGAGGAGGGACTTCTAAATGCCTGTAGGAGGCAACTTGTCAACATGACATGATGGGAAAGAACAAAGTCAGGTTGGTTTCACCCACTTGGCTGTGTACACAAGGGATCATAGAAGCTGATTGCTGGCAAGAACCTTCCCCCCCCCAGCCTTCCCCAACACAACTTCAGGATGTAGGACTGCAGATTTTCCATAAAGATTTTGGAAGTGCCAGGGATAGAGTTTTCACACTTCAGTAACATTTCTTAATGATAGTTTCTAGATACTCCTGTTTCTCAATAGGGAATCCTCTTCCATGTTAGCTGCACTTTTCTCTTCTCCAACTTTTGGGCAATGATTCCTCAAAATTTCATCTGTTATTTAGAGATAGTGAGCCCTTTCCTTTAGGGTGGCAGTTCACTTAGCAAGACTCAAGGTTCGGTCATGGTCAGGCCAGAGCACACTTATCTGAGCCCGTCCCAGGGTCCTTTCCCCTCCCCGTGACTCTTCAGAGCACTTGTGCAAGAAGACAGGCTGCTTCAGATTAAATGAGATTATCCCTCTGTAGTTTACAGTCCACTCACTGAAATAGACACTGTAACTTGTTTCTGATCATCACCCCAATATCCCCGTGAGGCTGACACAGACGAGAAAGCCAAGGCAGAGTGATGAACATGAACAAAGTTTTGCATCTAAAACAGGTGGCGAAGACTTGAAAGTCAGCCCCGATGAAGTCAGCCTCTTCATCAATCCATCTCTCTGTTGGCACCGTGGACTTGACTCTATTATCTGAGTGCAGAGTACGTTCTGTACTTAGTCTCACTATGAGTGTCCTCGGGCTCTCCCCAAAGTCATACCAACTGAAATTGAAAATGGTCTGTGCCATAATAGAGCATGACTTGGTGTCGCGGAACACAGTAACATGTGATTATTGATGGATTAGGACTTTGGGTCAGGAAAGCTAGCTGAGTCAGACTGAGCAAAACAAGTTGAATTTTTTTTTAAGTTTTAAGTTCGATTTATTTTGATAGTGTTTTTACTTGGTATCACGGCTAAAAAGGTTACTCACACAGATGTCAATGAAAACACTGCATTTCTGTAAACAGGAGAAGCATTTAAAAACACTCATTGTAACAACCGGGATAGAATTGGAGGTGATCATGTTAAACAAAGTAAGTCAGAAAGAAAGCACCAGATGGTTTTACTCATATATGGAATATAAAGAAACAAACCATAGGAATAGGCAAACCTCAGCAAATTCATGGGACACAAGTCTGTGGCTACCAGGGAGGCGGGAAGGAAGGAGGGAACAGGTGGTGGTGGTGGTGGGCAGTACAACTCTGGTGGTTGTGGTGTGAGATGCTCAAAGACTGAGATGGATTTCAATATCCGAAAATAAGTATGGCAATGTAAGCAGAAGAAATAATAAATATTATTATTAAACAAAGAATAACTGTGACAAAGCAGAATAAAAGAATACTAGCCATAAATATCCCAAGATAGTGAAGATTATTTTTAAGTTCCACTCTTCATCCCTGTCAACATGCTCAACTGCAAAAATGTTGGGGAGGTACAATGGCGCCATGATCATGGTGGGATTTTTCTTCTTCACTTTCAGGGTCACTTTAAAGTCAGTTTTAGAAATGCTTTCTTAGGCACTATTTTAAGTTGATTTTGCATCTCAACACAAGACTGTAACCAGGAAAACTTGGCACCGCTATTCCCATTTTTGCAGCAGACACTCATGCACATTAAGGAGCCTCAAACCTAGGAAATACAATCTAGATCCAATCCACCAGTGCTAGTGATTTCACATATTCACTCCCCCTCCCCCCACCATTCGTCTTATTTTTATTTTCCCTACCATTTTCAGGGGCTGTACTGGGCACTGTGAAACTACAGCTCAGCAGGACACAGTCTTATCTTTGACTCCAGAGAGAAGAGAGACTGCTGGCAGGGAGGGATGTACCACACGGTCTCTAGATGCTAAGATAGCAACACGGGCATCAGGCAGAGTGACTTTCTGCTGAGGGAGGCGTGTGCCGTGGAGTGTGTGACATTTTACCAGGTCAGGGAACGTGTTTGGGTAAAGGCAGTGAAGGATATCCAAACAAACAGTGTTTGCAAAAGAACTGGCATTTTGTGACTGGTGAGAGGCTAGTGTGCACTTAGGAAGATGTAGGAGGTGAGAAAAGAATGAATACTGTGTTCAGATTCAAGAGGGCCTGTGTTTCTCAAATGACCAAGATACCGGAGACCTATGGACTGTGCTCAGAAATCTCCGAGCTCTTTCTGGTTGTTCATATTGGTGATTTTTCAAAATGAAGCAACATAAGTTGAAGCTGGACCATGTGGAAGGACAACTTGGCTCAGCTGATCAGTTCAGCTTCTTTATCTACTCTCTGGCGATGGGCACTTAGGTAGTTTCTAATTCTCAGCAATTATAAAGAATGCTGCAATAGCGTGGAGGTGCATATATCTCTGTAAGTTAGCGTGTGTGTGTGCATGCGTGTGCGTGTGTGTGTGTTGTTTTGTTTTGTTTTTTTGGCAAATATCCAGAAGTGGGATGATGGAATTATATGGGATTTCCATTCTCAGTTTTTTGAGGAATCTGTTTTCCAAAAAGGTTGAGCCAACTTACACTCCCACAACAATGTAAGATTTTCCTCTTTTCTCCACATCCTTGCCAATATTTGTTGTTTCCAGATTTTTGAATAAGAACTAATCTCAAAAATGCGAAGTATATCGTTTTGCCATACATTTCCCTAATAACGAGTGATGAAGAACGCCTTTCATATGTTTCTTGGTCATCTTTATGTCTTTGGAGAAATGTCTAATCCAGTTCTTCAGCCCATCTTTTTGATCAGGTTCTTTTTTCATTATTGAGTTTTATGCATTCTTTATATATTTTGGCTGTCAAACCTTTGTCAGGTGGATGATGTGCAAATATCTCCTCCAAGTCAGTTGGTGGCCTTTTTTTTTTTTTTTTTTTTGGTTTGTTTGTTTTTTTGCAATATCTTCTTTCACTATGCAGATGCTTTTTTGTTTGGTTTAGTCACACTTGTTTATTTCTGTTTTTGTTGCCCTCACAAAAGGCCTCTCTAAATCTGATGTCATGGAATGAATTGCCTGTGCTATCTTCTAAGCATTTTATGGTTTCCAGTCATAAATGCATGTTTTCAACATGATGTTGGTTTTATAGTTTTATTTGTATTTGTATGAAGTTGGATTTATTTTATAAGAATAGTATACTTACACATGGTTCAATATTTGAACACAGAACATATTTAAAGACATAAAACAAGAATAACAAGAGTGATATGACACTCTCTGGTGGAATAGTGGTTAGCTCAATTGCCTCCAAAGAAGTGTAGGCCACATACCCCTGGTTTGAGTCCTAGGTCTCGGGGAAACAATCAATAATGAACAACTAAAAAAAATAAAGTGTTTCTTCTTCCTCTCTTCCTGCCTGCCTGACTACTCACCTTCATTACTGACTGCACCTTTCCTTCAAAAATAAAGAGCAATAGGAAATCATTTAAGACAGTCCTAAAGAGGCAAGAACATTTATTTTCTCTTTAAGAAGGATTTGACAATTTCTAAGATTTGGAAGCAAGTAATATAAAAAAAAGAGACTTGATACTAGAGGGCTTTACTACATGGTCATCTTTTTCTAGAGATAGAAGTTGATGCCAGTGTGGGCAGCACACAGAGAGGAAAATTAGAAGGCAGGGACTAGAGAAAAGGTTGAGACAACAGTGGGGTAGGAGGAGGTTCCTTCAAAGGTATTTCTGCCACTAAATAGAAAACACTTCCAGGTGAGCATATAGGGTTGACACTGAAATGGGCACCTTCAAGATGATGCAGCATTTAAGCATGTGAGACCCCCTAGATATTAATACCATTCACCAGAATTGAGACTGAACAATGTGGCACATGCTGGATAAAAGTCACCAAGTGTCATTTTGGACATCCGACATAGGATAATTTTGTTTTCCTGGTAAGATAAAGATCTCTCTCTCTCTCTCTCTCTCTCTCTCTCTCTCTCTCTCTCTCTCTCTCTCTCTCTCTCTCTCATGCACACACACACACACACACACACACCTACCACCTCCTAGCTTAGAGGTAAGAAGAAAAGTAACGAGGGAAAAATTGAGTGGAGCTAAGTCTCTTTCAGGTCTAACATTCCCTGTGTGTTTCTCTGATGCTGAAATAATATTAGATGTTTTTTTTTCCCTTTTGATCTTTTGCATGAAGATCATGATATATCATCTTGAACGTTTTTCTCAAAATAGAACTTTAAAAATGTTCATAATCAAAAGTTAGCCATAGGGGGCCCTGCCTTGTGATTCAGACACCTGGGACACCGGTGTGCAGTCCAAGGACCTGGTTCCCAACCTGGGACTGGATTGCAAAACCAAGTTCACAACTACCTAAATAAAGATGCTTGTCCCTCTTCTTCCTTCCTTTCTTAAATGCTATTTTCTCTTCTCCCTTTCTTAAAAAATGGTTAGCCATGGCTCCTGTTAAGATGGAGTAGACACCCCCCCTGCCCCCCGCACCCTTTCCTCTCCACTGGGAGAAACTGTAATGTGGACATGGAGGTGCAGGCAGATATATGAAAATTCTGAAAAGCAAATAGTAGGAGGCATATTGGGGATGGATCCTGATGGTTCTAAGCATGACTGATCTGGTATGTAGATTCTTGATTTTCTTTCCTTTTTCTCTTGTATCTGTCTGTATCTCAAAACTACATAGCACCTGGAATTTTCACCAGGCAAGGACAGAATAAGTTTCATGTGGTGGCTGTCATTGTAGCCTGAGAAGTGGGAAGAAACAGAAAGAGGGGGACAAGGTCCCCTGTCCCCTGAAGTTACCACTCATTCAGTTGCAGCTCTGAAACAGTGGAGTAGGGTCTGAGAAAACATCCAGAGCCCTGGGCTGGAGAGTGACTCTTTCTCTCTCTTCTGAGAGTATTTCCAAGGAGTATGGTGGAAACCCCATTTTGTTTGTTTCCTTTCTTTCCTTTATATACAGACACATGGGCAATAAGTGTATAGCCAGGTAGAAAAACTAACACCCCAGCTTTGTATTCAGAGGACTAGGAAGGCAGACCTGTGAGACCAAAGATTGTGGGGAGATTGAGGAGAGCGGGAGCTCTAGAAAGTGGTGTCACAAGTTGAGTATGAACTCTTGGCCTCACCCCAGTGTGCACATGCCTGAAACCAATCCAAACAGCATGCCAAAGGTCTTGAAAACCATGGAGTAGCCCACCTCCAGGATGAGGGTACCCACACAAAAAGGATATGAGAACAGTGCAAAGGCTTTGAAAACTAAACTGGCATGTTCTAGCACATATCACATGCATAGCACATGCAAAGTGCTTCAGAACATACATTCTCAACAACTGCCTGGCCAAGCAAAACACAAAACCTCAACATTCTCCAGGGGAGTTAGACAAGGCCCATCACCTTACAGCCATATTAAACATGACCAGCATACAACACAAAATGATTCAGAGTATGAAAAGCCATGGAACGATAATGAATACCTACCAATCCCAAGAGGACCAGAAGTTTGGATTATCAGAGAGAAGTTAAAGCAGCCACTATGACAATGACCGAACACTCTTGGAATCAATGGAAAGATAAAAATCTAAGCAGAGAAAGTTGCAAATAAGAAGAAAAATGAAAATTTTAGAACTGAAGAATTCTACTACAGAAAATATTAATAGTTTGCTCTATGGGATCACTAAAAGAATGGAGATGACAGAGGAGGTGACTAGCAAGATGAATGCAAATTATGATTCATAAATAAAAGAAAAATATTGAAGAAATGAACAGTCTCCAAAAGTCATGTAATAAAAGTTACCCCACGAATGTAAGCAGTGTCAAATATATAGAGAAAAAAATGTTCTGTTGAAAAGTATTTGTTGAAATAATGGGCAAAAACATACTAATTTTATGGAAAAATATAGCTTACAAATTGAAGAAAGTAAGTTGACTCCAAAAGACACATCAAGATTCAAGATAAAAAACGAAAGATAAAAAATCTTGAGAGAAGACAGAGAAAAACAGCACATTATATGTGGGGAACAACCGTTATAAACATCAAAAATATATTTTTTTTATCAAAGCAGAAGACATTATCAAAGCACTGAAAGAATGGTCAACTCAGCACGTCATACTCTGCAAAAGTATCCTTCAAAAATCAAGGAAAAATCCAGATATTTTCGAAGTAAGGCAAACTGAGAAAACGCCCCGCCAGCAGACGTGCTCTGAAACGGGCATGCGCTGTTGAGGTTAGAGGCGCGCGCCCCGGGCGGCGCGGGGCTGCTCTGAGGGCCGCGCCAGCCCAGCGGCCTGCTGGACCCCTCGCCAGCTGCCCTGGGAGCCATGCTCATGGCTCATCGCTCCCTCTCGAGAACCACTTGAGTTCTAAAATAAATGCCAATGGCACTTTTCATTTGGAAAGAAAACGGTAGAGAGGGAAACTAGGAACATTAAAAATAAGAGAAAGCAATACAAATAACCCCAATCCATGAGTTACTAGAACTGCTTTTTCCTCAAGTCTTTGAAAAATGTATGAGGTTGAAAGGAAAGCTTTTATGGAGTCTGATGAGAATTCTCAATGTAGACAGATACAGCGCATGTGACAGCAACATCGTAATGCGAGGAGAGAAGAGGGGCGTGTGTGGGAGGTTTCTACATCCTGCTGACGTGATACAATTCTAAGTGAACTGTGAACCACTGGCGTGTGCATTGTGATCCTAGAGCAATAATCAAAAGATGGTGGGAAGAGATGCAGTCGTCAGGAGGCCCAGTGTGGGAGCTGAGTGTGTGTGTGTGCGCGCGGTCTGTGATGCGTGCAGTGTGATGTGCGTGTGCATCTGCAGCACTCTCGTGTTGTGTGTGTGTGTGGCATGCAGTGTGCGTGCACGTGTGTGATGGTGTGTGGTGTCCGCACGTGCCATGGGTACATGTGTGATGTCTGTGCCTGTGCGACTTGTGAGGCGTGCTTGTGCTCGATGTGGCTCTGGGGCACAGACAGTGGGTCTGAGTAGATGGGACCTGACGCCTGGCCCTAGGAGGAGCAGTGGGGACCCCAGGCATTCTGAGATGGCCCCCTATTCCGTGTGGTGAGAGCAGGTGAGGCTGCAGAGAACCCCAGGAATGCTCTTCTTCTCTCACCCTGAACAGTAGTCAAGGGCTGGCCACCTTCTCTTGGGCTGGACTGTACTGGTGATGCCAGTGGCTAAGCCTGTGCCTCCCCGCATGTGGCTCTGGCAGCTGCATCACCCCAGAGTGCCCCACAGATGTTCATATAGATGCACCTACAGACACACATAAACATACATGTACACAGACACGCACAGATGGGCCCACAGACAGACACACACATGTATGTGAGCAAACACATGCAGACACATATACACACCTACGGCGCTCAGAGGCGCATGCAGACATGTACACACACACACACACACACACACAGATACACACACGGGCACAGACTAGATTGGACCCCTTGGTAGCCCAGCTGAAAGGCTTGGATTAAAGCAGTTGCTGTCTCTGCCAGGTTCCGCCACCACATGGGCAATGCGCGTTGGGGTTTGTAAGGAAAGTCACAGTGCGCACCTGTATCCCGTGTCTTCCACAGCCTCGTGGCAGGGCTTCCTTGGGTCCCAATGCTCCCCAAAGTCTGAAGGCAGGACAGGTGCCTGGATGGGGTGGATCCATGGGCCCACCTCTGAGAGTCAGGCGGGCACCTCTCGGCCTCCACAGGGTTCGCGCGGGGTGGTCTGGCTGCGGTGAGCCTGGTGTGGGGTGCGGGCATGCCCGTGTCAAGGGCGCCAGACTCACTGTCCGCAGAGCCCACGAGGCAGGAAGGGGAGTGTGCCTGGGAGACCTCAGGAAGAGCCTCACCGCTTTCTTCAGGGAGACAGGAGTGTGCTTCTGAGGACCTTGCTTCTCGCCCCTTTAAAGGGAGCACCTGCCGGGACAGGACAGCATTCTCCAGCATGGTGGAGATTTTGAGACATCCTACCTGCGGTGTGAATTGGCAAGGACACAGATTCAATAGCTGAGAGCAAGGCCAGGACTTGGGTGCAAAGGGTTCCACCTTCTACTGAAGAGGTGTGGAGACGGGAAGACCCTGGAGAGGACACCGAAGTCCTTCCAGCTTGCACACTTGAGCTGGCGGTTGCAGGAGTGGCTCAGATGGTGGACTGTCTAAGCTGCCTTCGGTGTCTGGGGTCCTCTATCTCACACGGCGGGGTGACAGAGGAAGTGGGGGTGACTCAAACCTGGGGAGGCCATTCTTGAAGATCGAAGTGACACTCAGCAGTTAACAGCTGACCAGTGGGTGTCACCTCCGGAGAGTAAGCCCTATGCCCCTTAGACAGGGTTCTCATGGAGCAGAGGCTCACGTCCCGGGTGGAAGACCTGCTCTGGGGGCTCTAGACCGACTCCCTGTAAGCTGCTTCCAAGTCAAACACAGAATTTGGGGTTCATGAATTACTTTGAGGTGTGCCTGTGGTGTACTTTACTCTCTGAGAGGTGGGCAAAGTGTGGATTGCCTTTAGTGGGCTGTGGGGGCCAAGGGTGTGGGAAGCGTGCCCAGCAGCCCACAGGCACCCTGGGCGGGAGTCACAGGCAGGGGGTGGGCACCGAGAAATGCATCCCCCGGTCTCCTGGGAGCAGGCTCTCCCCTTCCTGCAGACCCAGGCCTCTGCCAGAGGGCTCTTCTGCCCAGCTATGAAGGTGAGTATCGGTCAGTTATGTGGCAAAGCGCCAGTGATGGGAAGGCTCAAGCAACAGGAAAGTACTGTCTCCAGTTGTGGAGGCTGGGGGTCTGAGGGTCACGGATCCTGGGCCTGCAGAAGGCCGTCTTCCCCTGTGCCCTCATGTGTTCAGCCCTCTGTGCATGCCTGTGTCCTGATTGTCTCTTCTTGTAAGACACCAGTAATGTTGGATTAGGGCCACCTTAGCAACCTCTTTGAAGACCCCGTCTCCAAACCCTGGGGATTAGAGAGCCAACATATAGATTTGGGGACCAATATGAGTCAGCCCATGACAGTAGGTGGCCTCTGAGAAGCCTCCTATCTCTACCTTCTCTAGCACCCAGATCTCTCCCAATCTGTATCCCAGCATCCAGCCCTGCTCTCGTGTGTGTATGTGTGTGTGTGTGTGTGTGTGTGTGTGTGTGTCTGGGAGGTGGGAGGGGGGACAGAGAGAGAGATTCACCCACGTGCTGTGTCCATGCAAGGGCCCTGACTTCCGAGCTAACAATTTGTTTAATGTGATTGACCTTGGATGTGTTACACCCTCCCTTCACCACGCTGATATTTCCCCAGGAATTCCACTGTCTGTATCTCAACCTGATCCTTCTTAGCACTTCAGGGCTTCGTGCCACTCCTGTGGCTTCATCCCAGAGCCCTGGCTCATTTCAGAGACCTCTGGGTAAACCCGGGCCAAGGCATCTGTGAAAACTAAACTGGACATGAATTCTATACAGTCATAAAGCTTAAACAAACTAACAAATTATAAGGAAACCAACTTTAATACCAACAAGGCCCCAATGGACAGCATTAATGATTGGGACAGATGAGTCAGAGTTGGCAGGAGGGGCAAGGAGCCTACTTGCCAGCTGTTCCAAATTGTCTGGACTGGACCATGGAGTCCTTGTTCCCACCGGGAACTGAAGCCTGGTGCTCTCCTTCACCTGTGAGGTCCCTGGTCCTCCTGAGCATGACATCACTACCATGTTAACACCACGTCTTCCCACTTTTGACTGAGGGTGATGACAAGAGGCCACTGGGGTACTGACCGGATCCTCAACCCAAGGGTGCTGTCTGTGGGAGATTTGGGAGGGTCTTTTGGACCAGAGCGTTGATTGTGTTCTTTATTTTCTTTCTGATCCAGTATTTTGTTTTGCACTTAAAAATGGTAGCAAAAAAATTACCACTTCAACAAATTTTAAGGGCACAACTCAGTGGTATTAAGTATATTCACAGTTTTGTAAACAAATCACCACCATCCATCATCTCTTTAACTCTTTATCTTTCAGAATTCAACTCTGTCTTCCTTCAGGACTAATTTCCATCCCTCTCCCCAGTCCCTCATACCTACCACCCCACATTTTGTATCTATGAATTTGCCTCCTCTAGGGACTTTGTATGAGTGGAATCATACAGTGTTTGTCCTTTTGTGATTTTATTTCATGTGATGTAACATCCTCAAGGTCCATCCATGTTGGAGCATGTCAGAATTTTCTTCCTTTTTAATACTGAAATACACTCATTCCCTTTCATCTGTCCATTCATCCATCTGTCCCTATTGATTTAGTTATCTCTCTCTGTGCCTATCACTTACATGTCTATCATCAGAACTATCTACACACACATCATGTTTCTCCATTTGACAAGGGATGTTGAATTGCTTCTACCTTTTGACTATTGGGGAAAATGCTGAACATGGGTGCTCAGATACCTCTTTGTGACCTTGCTTTCACCCTTTTGGATAAATCATCCAGAAATGGAATGATCGATCTCATGGTAGTGGAATGTGCTTTTAATTATTTCTTTTAAAGGATTATCCTCTTAGAGAAGAAAGTATAAATGTCAACTGATCTTCATGGAAACATCTTCCAACTATGTTGTGAACATCATCTTGGGAAAAGCCATTGCCCTGTTCCCACAAAGGCAGGCCCAAGGGTGTGACTTCTGTTAGAAAGGTTATTTGGGCCATCACCCTGAAAAACTGTGGGGTAGAAAAGTGAGTCCCCAAGGAAAGAGTCTCTGTCTGCTACCCGCCTATCCTGCTGAATCTAGTCCCCGCTCTCCTGATGCTCTGGTGACCTGGTGGTGGCCTCTCCTCCTCCAGAAATGAGGGCCCTCATTGTTTTCAGAGAACTCCAAACAAGACCAACCTGTCTGTATGTTGTTTATTGCCACCACGCTCAGGGAATCCAAATGATGTGGTGATAAATTACCGCTCCCTGGAAAAATGTGTTTGTTGCAAACCATGTCTCCAGCTCCTGTTTGTTGAATTTTAATCATATCTGTGTAAGTTTCAGATGAACACAAACACAAGTACTGCTTTCATGAAGAACAACTTTTAACAGAGACATTCACTTGGAAAACTCCTGGTGACACAAGTTTGTTCCACGAAGAAGCCCACAGTGACTCAGAATTATTCAGAGCACTTCCAGTCTGGTGGTTACACCGATCCCTTTGTGTCAATTAGTGGTTTGAAGACAAAAGGATCCTAAGTTCCAAAGCTCTGTCCTCTGTAGACACTTAGAGTGACAACAAAATTAAGGGGGAAGATTTTCGTGCAAATGCAAACTTCTATTCCATTTCATGATTATGTCTGATGTTTTGTCACTGTAGACAGGGTTGTAAATACGTTCGGCTCACATTTCTGCTCACTTTTCATATTCTTACACAGACAGGGTCCTGACTCAGCCTCCCTTCTGGGGCTGAGGTGATGACATCTGATGGTCCAGGTGAGGACTGACCCCAGAGTGCCAGCTGAGGAGAGCCCCGTCCACAGCAGTTGTTTTGCTCTTACCTCTACCCCCACGGGTGATAAGCAGCCACTGTCTTTGGAGGACCTTTGTGTCTGATAGTGAAGGACAAGAATAAGGCTGCCCCAGAGGCCGTGGACCAAGGCAGTGAGTGGCGAGAAGCTTCTCGGTGTTCGGACACCTCTAATCTACCTAGAAGTTTTGCTTTAAAGTGAATATACTTATTCCTTCAACAAATAATAACCTTCAGCTGTGAGCAAAACCTTGTCTTGCTGTGCTACCTGAAATAAATGCCACTCGTTGCCAAACTGTCTGAAGACACGTTGGGTTCTCTTCATTGCCTGTTTAAAGTTTTTCCAGGACGGGTGCGTCCTGCTGGAAGGAAAGTATGGCTGGCCCCTGGATTGCCTGCAGTCTCTTAGGTAAGACAGTTGATCTGGATTTTAAGCTGTAGCACGTTTGGCCCAGGGGTATCCCATTCAGTAGTGACCTTGGTGTGTGGCATCTCATTACTCCCAGCCATGCTGGGGGTGGCAGAAGACTCCTTCCACACACTCCAGCCCACAAGGTTCTGGAGAATTGCCTCATCTCCAGGGTCAGCTTGGCTGGGAGAGAAAATGAATGGAAGCAAGTCTTACTAGTAAGGGGACCGCCCATCACCAGAACCTTCAGGGCCACTTATGACCCCACCTCAGCCTTGCTGGAGATGCTTGGGCAGAGGCTGGTCACTGATGACACCCTCTATGGCTCTTGCTGTCCAGTTTGCCTAGTGAGCCACAGAAGGGGCATCTTCTGTACGCTGCCTCTGCCCCAGCATGGAAGAAGGCCCATCTCTCACACTGTAAGTTTCTCTGAGGAGGAGTCATGAGACTCAGGTCACAGTGGCCTGACTTTGGGCATGTGCTTACTTGCAGAAACAGAGAGGACATGTCTGCTACCCTCTGGGATCTTCCCGGGCTGGTTGAGCATCAAAGGAACATCAGACCGATCAGTAGGAGGCAAGAACAAAACTTAATTACATGTGTGTGGAGAATCTACATGGACAGAGATTCTAAAGCTAATGGGGAAAATGAAAGATTATGTCCTGAGCTAAGGATGGGATAGCGTTCTGGTCTTCAAGGAGAGAGTTAGGAACTCGCATGATTAGAAGAGGGGACTCAAATGATGAAGACCAGATACTCTGTACCTAGGTGTTTGTCCCACCAAGAAAGACTTCTCCAGCAGGAAGTTTATTTCTGGTAAAAATTCTGAATCTGAGTAATGCCTCCACTTTTCATTCTTCTGGATAATTAAAGGAGTGGTGACAGTTTCTCATGAGCCAGCAGGGCCTTCACTGACCCTGCTTGAAGTGACCCACATGCTGAGTGATAGCTCTAGAGAAGCCCTGTTCTGGATAACTTGGGAGGCCTAACCTTCACACTCAGAGACCCATCGCAGTCTAGATGCAGGCATGTCCTCCCCCTGTGACCCTCGGCCCTTCATACACCTACAAACACCCATAACTGAGCTGTCCCAGCCAGTTCTGCCCCTACTCAGGTTGGGTGAGAAGTTCCGATGGCTGAGAGCTGGCTGCACTAGAGTTCCCTCGAATATTCACATGAGCGGTGGTGTCTTTGGGGTTTCTCATACTGGTTATGTTACATCTGATGTCTAGGACGAATACTTAGGTTGGAACATCCTCTCATTTGAGAGGAACATCTCACTGCGTGCACATGAGATGAATGAATGTGATGGATGAACCATGCAGTTGCCCTGAAGGTGTGAGAAACTTCCAGCTGTCTTGGGAGGTGGGAAGCCCTGACAGGCAGCTGCATGAGGAAGGACTGGCAGGTGGAGACTTGGGCACTGAGGCCTGTAGGGAGCACAGGGGACCAGGACCCTGCCCCTGGGCTTTGGAGGATGTTAAGGAGGGTGGAAGTTTTCTCGAGATGGCCCTACATGGAACAGAGAAGCTGGAAACTGGGCTTGCCTCCCCCACACCAATTCTTATTGAACTGGCACCAGTGACCACAGCTTTCTCTCCTTTAGATGTTCCCAGAATATTCTGAGCTTCCACGAACATACAATGTTCCATTTTTATTATAAGAGTAAAACCAATGGACAGTTCATGTAGAGAGACCCTCAGGCACACTGGATCCAGCATCCGCAATTTTAATAAAGTGAAACATTTTGGAAAACAAACAAAAATTTTTACCCTTGATCTCTCTTCCCCCTTACATTTTTTTTTTTTTTTTCTTTTTTAGGAAATGTAGGAAATGGCTTTGAAGTGTCCTGGAGCCTGGAGGTGGGAAGGGGCTAGAATTCTTCTGTCTGGGAGCAGGAGGTTTCTGTGTTCAGTGCAGATGCATCCCGGCCTGGCAACAATAGTAACAAATGCAGCCGAGCCCTTCCCTTTGATGTGCGAAGATTAAACATCATGTCAAGTGAGCCTGGAAGCTGACTGAAATGTGATAATATGGAAGCCTGATACCTTAGGCCGAAGCCCTATAAAGATAAAAATCAGATTATTAATGACAGTTTCCAGTTGAGAAAAAGTCTTCTGATGTGTTTGATCCGCGGGGCCCAGGCAGACACCCGCCTGCAGACACATGCAGACCACATGCTTGCACATGGAGAGGCTGGCTTTGCAAAGCCTGTGCTGGCGGACGGCCTGGCCTCGAGAGTCCCAAGTCCTCACGTCTCGGCAGGAGGCTTGGCATGAAGCCAGTGCCACCGAGAAGTGCCCGCCCCCCGGCTTTTCGCTGCATGGTGTCTCTGCTTCGAAAAACCCCTGTGGAGGTCCAAGTCGTCTGGCAGACACTGCCTTGCCCACTTGTTGGGTTGGAAGGAAGACCCAGTGGCGAGACAGAGCTTACAGAGTCTGCCGCTCCATCTGTGAAAAATAGTCCCCAAGGTTACTTTCAGGAGGAGGGACTCAACACAGACTCTCAGATTAAAGACACCCCAAGTGCAAGAATCTGCCTGGGCTGGAGCTCTGGGGAGCCTGGCCAGGTGGTAGGAAGGCCAGCGGTGGGGCAGGAAGCGCTGAGAGAAAGCAAAGGTGCACAGGTGTGTGGGCAGTGGGGCCCGGGGGGTCGCCATCCCTGTGGGGTGTTTTCTCATCGCAGGACACACCGACCCCATCTCACTTGTCTGAGATGAGTAAGTCTAGTCTCACAGAGATAAGTACCACATTCTGAACTGACATTGGATTCCCAGCCTTTTGTCTTCTAGGGACCACAGAGTCATTAACTTGTCACTTGGATGAATCCAACAGCAAAGGTAAACTTGTCGGCTGTGAGATGGAGCCTCTGAGACGTCAGGTTCACCTTAGTGGCCCGGTGGCTCCAAGGATAGACCATGGAATGCTGGCATGAGGTCGTACCCCGCCACCCCTCCTCTGGTCAGCAATGGAGGGCTGGGCCCCTCCTCTAAAGTTGCTGGAAGGCTGGACTCCTCCCTGCCCACAGATGTGCTCCAGCAGTGGTGGCTCTAATCGTCCCCTGTTGTGGCCCGTGGTGTGTGGGCTTGATCAAAGGCACACAGCAGGCCTCTGGACATTTGGGCAAATGCTTCCTGAGCACAGGGACAGAGGAGCCCTTGACAGGCCACTGAATGTGCTTATCGAGGGAGGACTTGTTCTTAGGGTCTCTGGATAGGTCTGATGACGTTGGGAGCATCCATCGAGGGCCCTCCAGGGAGGCTTAGCATGAATGGGCTGGGGAG
Source organism: Solenodon paradoxus (assembly GCA_004363575.1). Lineage (NCBI taxonomy): Eukaryota > Metazoa > Chordata > Mammalia > Eulipotyphla > Solenodontidae > Solenodon > Solenodon paradoxus. The sequence continues at coordinate 516,908 of RJWH01000744.1, read as the reverse complement.
AAGAGATCTCCACCTTCACACTACGCCCACACGTCCCCGGAGGACAGCTGAGGGACATATTCTGTGCTGGTCCTCTTAGGGAATGAAGAGCAACTTGTCAGGCAATAGTGACTCATCTGAAGAATAAAAGTACCCGGGGCTTTGAGGGCAGGAAGCGTCCTCATCAGCTTTCTCTGGTTTGGAGGTGAGCACTGAGTTCAGCCAGTCCCTGCATTTCCAGATCCCAGATCCTTCTCTCCAGGGGAAATCACACTGCAGACAAAGACACAGATTGAAGTGCTTCCTAGAGAATTCTGGTGTGAGGCAAGCTTGAGAGTCTCGGCTCCAAATCTGGATATTCCAAGTTATGAGGAAATAATCCATTTCTGCCACTCAGCACCATGCTATATCCCCTCATTGACCACTGCACCCTCAGCCCCTGGAGACATCAGTGGTGCTGAGAAACCTAGTGCTCTTAGAAGGCCCCAGTTCCCTGGGGTTCTGAAGCTCCTGGCTCCTGCAGCACCAGCTCCCTGCCCACCTCCCCCTGTGTCCACTGGGAGTGCTACCCATTTGTGGCTGGTGCAGAGACCACACATTTCTGCTTAGACTGATGCCTGTGTGCTGCACCTTCACGCCAGTGTCCGACTCTCACTCTGGGTGGGGGAGACGTTCAATGTGAGATGCTGACATGCAGGGACAGACCAACCTCTGTTGGACATCAGTTGATGCAAAAATACATGCTTACCCAAGGGTGGCAATCTGTCACCATCATGATCAATAGTGTCACCACTCACTCTTTCATGAGGAGTTGGGGGGCCACAGCCCAGACCCCTGGTCACCTCAGAGCAGACACACGTGGAGGTGCCTGGTTGTTCACATTCAATCTGCAGCCAAAGCCTCCTTGTGTGTGGCTGGAAAGCCGCCTTCAGGGTCCCACCATTTCCTCTACAGATGCTGGCTATGCCTCCTTGGCTCCGTGACCACCCCAACATTTCAGGCTCACCCAGCTCCCATCCAGTTGCTTTCTATCAGGCTCCATTTTGCCTTTGGGAAAACTGCCTGGGAACACCTTCAGTAGCCCCATTTTAGAAGAAATAATAAGAACTTGAAAAATGCCCACCTAATTTAGACAATTTTGGACTCAGACATTAAAATATTTCTATGATGGTACAGGACTTATTCCTTGACTCTAAGTCCCCACCACTGGCCAAGGCTCCTCACACCACTCTCAAACAAGAAGTCATTTCCTGGATCAGATCCACTCACAGCTCTCTCAGACATTCTGCCCCTGAGGTTGTCTCTCCTTTTCTTTCTTGAATATGAGCCTGCTGGGTTCAATGCATGCCCGATATTGGTCACAGATTCTCTGCTTCCTTCTAGACTGAAATAATTCGCTTATCTCCAACACTGAACACAGCATTACTCAATCACCACCATCCTAATTTTGGTTGCAATGTTCTAACTTGACACTAAGTATCATTTGATGTCTTCTGTGGAACATACGACCAACGATAGACTACACACAAAGATAACACCCCACACATGACAGAATAGGAGCAGTTGCTCTGTCAACCCATATTCCTGGCCAAGTATGGAAAGAAAGATTCACTTAGGCAGAGCTGACTGGGAATGTTGAATACCGTGCCTTCTACCATGAAGAATTCCTGCTTCCTTCAGACTGTGTGCCCTGCTTTGCATCTGCACACACCTTTCATCTCCTGGCAAGTGGAGTGCTTGGTTGGCCTCTGCTTTACTGCTCGGGGTGGCCCTCCTTGGTGAATGAGAGAGTGAGAGAGTATCTACCCATAGTCATGGGCTTTGGGGAGGAAGTCAGAAGGGCCAGAGCTGAAGACCAGGTGCCGCCTGGTTTTCCAGGGCACTGTTCTCCCTCTGGCCAGCTCCCGGGGTCTCAGGAGGCAGCAGGGTCTCTGGTGGAGTTGGAAAGTGAGTCCCAGGCTTGAGTGTGGCAAAGCTTGGGTGGCCACTATTCTTTCCTCTTCATTGGGCAATGCTTCCTTCCTTTCAAAGCTCATTAGAGACCCCCCCTCCCTTTGAAAGGCCTCGTTTCATGTGCCGCTTTCAATTTGTCCACGATGCTACTCCAAAGGGCTCGTCACGACAAAATGATGAGAGTGTGTGCTTATGAAACCCGAGTCCCCGCCTGCAGTTCCGGGGACAGCATCTCACTGGGCTGGGGATGAAGGGCTGGGCAGGAGCAGACGACAGGAGGCTGTTTTCAATTCTCCCTTGGCTCTGCATCTGAATGTGTGCGGAGTTCCCCTTATTCCAGGAGGAGTCGGAAGGTCAATTTCAGTGCTTTGATGTTAACTTACAAAAAAATGGAGGAAATGAAATACAGACTCCTGAAATATTAGCAACCCCAGGGTTTGTATTGCATTGTTTTGGGGTTTGGGAAAAGATGATGTGGGAAGACCGGAACCTGATGCTCTTTCTCCTTAGTTCATTAACTTCTCTCCTTCCTGTTTCTCTGCTAGACCCGCCAGGGTCTCCGCTGCCCTGAGGCTGGGCAGTCCTGGGGAGGCATAGACAGCTGCAGCCGAAAGTTGTATTGACCTGTGAGAGGGATGGAGGCTGACTTAGGTTCCCAACTCCAGTGCCAGCTGCTATCCCTCTCCCCGGGGCCCATGATGAAAGTGCCAGTGCCTGCAGGAGCTGAGGCAGCCTGCTGGAGTCTGTTTACCTTTGCATCCTGACACTCCAGCTCCATCTCCCTGTGTGAGAATGTTCAGACAAGCTTCTGCCTGTTTTTGTTCTCAGTGTTTGCACCCATCTGTCTGTTTCTTGGAAAGCAAAGTTCCATGGCCATATTGATCTTATACAGACACTGCTGGCTGTGTAACAGAGACCTCCCTGGGACTGGCAGGTGACTCAGTTTCCCATGGGTTGCATCATGTTTTAGGGGCAGGGGTGAACTGAAAAGTTTCAAGTCGCCAGAAAATTCCTAGTAGTGGCTTCTGAATCAATGTTTGTACCCAGTTTGATCAAGAAAAGTTATGTGCCCTATGGTGGTATTCAGCGAACTTGCTTAGTATCATGGACTTGTTCAGAAGGTCATAACCTCTAAGGCAGTCAAAAAAAACTGCTGGACCTCAGGGCACGATGACTGAGGCGGGTGACTCAGGCAGAAGCTTCAGGTTGTCTGTTGACTGCTGAGTGGGCACGGCATTTGGGATTTAGAACACAGAGAACTGGAGGATCATAGAGTTGACTCTGCTGAAGCATAGCTCCCTTTATGGGATGGATAGGTGGACATACGGATTGATGCCAGGCTCTGATCAATGCCACGTGCTGAGCTCTGGGCCAAACATGACTTTTCTTAAAGTAAAAACAAGTGTAACTCAGATAACTACAACTGTGAAGGAAAATCTCAAGGCCTCTCCAGGGGCCCTGGGGCCAACAGGAGACAGAAGCCCATCCTGGCTCTGTTCTTTCCCCAAGGATAGAGACCCACATGCTCACTCACCCCAACCTGTGATCCTGACCCAGGACTGTCCTTGCTCTGTCTGGGCACTCCTGCCTCGTCCATTTCAACGTGTGAGCAGAGAGCGTCAGCTGTCTTCTCCGGAAACAGGCATGAAGGAGTAAATATCATACCCCACTGCTGTTTCTTTCTCTTTACCCTGGGCCACACATTTATGTTTATCTCCCTAGATGGCAGGCCAGTCACCTGTACCACAAGCGTTCTTATTTACTGATAAGTAAACTGAGGCACAGAGAGGCAGGTCTTATCTGAGGCTCATCTCCTATGAATTCCTGGGAGAATCTGAATTCTAAGCCGCTGCACATTACACACATCACAGGGTGAGAGTGAGGAAGAGAAATAACTCTTAAATACTGTACGTCCTTTCAAACATATCCTTTAACTCAAAGTACACTCGAGTTTCTCCCAACTTAGAGTCAAACTTTAGGGAATGGACTTGGGGCCTTTTCGAACTAGAGCAGCACAGAAAGTACTGACACATGTCACTTACCAGTGGAGACATGTTCTGAGAAGAGTATCTCACTGTTATTTTTCGATGAATGGCAGGGCCACAGCCAGTGGAGAACAAGCCAATTGATGCCCTCACCTCCCAAGATGTACATGACACAAACTTCAAACCGTAGGTTAAATGTTAGTGGCAAAATCAAGCTTTTATTTCACTCTTTTTGGAGGTGAACCTACATCGTTGCATCATAGAGTGTACTTATACCGACCTAGAGGGTGTCACCTACGACACACCTTGGCTGTGTGACAGCCTGTTCTCCCATCATTACAAACGTGGTCTATTGATAGAGATGGTGTTAAGCAAAACATGAGTGTAGATGGAGCAATTCTGGGTGTTTGGAAAAATGTAAAAGGAAGAGGGAAGGTGAATGTACGGATTTAAGAAACACAAAGAAGAGTTTCCAGACATGTCCCACATCGTGCCACCCACACCTCCCTGTCCATGGTTCTTGAGGAAATGAGGATTTGTTGCTTTTTTAGGAAGACCCCAGGATCCTGGCAAGTTCTGTGATTACTCACATGGAATGCATTGCGTCTTGGTAGGCTCCCTTCTGGTGTATTGTAGAACTGCTTTCCATAGGCAACAAGGGCTGAAGCAGAAGGGGTTTCGGTGTAATTCCAAATATGATCAGATCAGAACCAGTTCTTAGCAAAGAGTCTTGCTGAAAGGGATTGGAAGAAGAGAGCACATGCAGTTAGATATCAGAGCATCACCAGAAAGTGCGCTGACTGTTGGGGTCCCGAGTTAGCCTACCTTGGCTCCACTGTGTGGTCCCCATGGGGCTCAAGGACATCCCCAGGCAGGCTCAGTGACTGACACTGGTTCTTGGTGAGTGCCTGGAAGCAGATTTGGCCACAGTGAGGATTTGCTGGGGAATTTTAAAGCAATGCCTCAATTTTGGTTGAGGTGTTGGCATGTCTTTTCTATTTCATATCAAAGTTTGTGATTCAAAATATGTCAAAAAGATGTTTCTGGAGGACACATTAGGTATAAATAAAGAAAAAGAGTATAAACATCCACCAAAATGAACATTAAGAGAGCTCAGCATCCTCATCTCTGAGCCTCTCCTGGTCAATGGGCTGTCTAGGTGACAGGGTGGACTGCCCTGTGTCATCAGAAGGAAGTGCTATGTGAGCTGAGGATTCTGTCTCGATTGTGTTGATCAGATCCTCTGGCTAGCTCATCATCACACAGACATGATGGAGTCTGTGTCCTTGTCAGATGGCTGTATCCAACCATGACGTGGCAGGACCACAGCCAGTGGAGAAGAGATTAGCTGATACTTCCACCCATGAAGACATGGGCACGACATAAACTTCAAACCTTTGATTAAATCTCAGTGTCAAAAATCAAGGCTTTATTTCATCATATATATACATACGTGTGTGTGTGTGTGTGTGTGTATATATATATATATATATATATATATATATATATATATTTAGCAATGACCTTACACTGGACTACTTTGCATTTATTTTTAGTGAAACATATTCATAGAGATGCAAAAGGACCAATCTTGTCAGATTAAGAAAATGTGATCGTGAAGGTATGTCCTTGTGACTCAGGCAGCTAGGACACTGGTGTGAGGACCACATACATCCCAAGGATCCAGGTTTGAGACCCAAGGTTGGGGTAAAAACCAAAGTGAGCAAATAAAGACATCTTCTTTCCTTTCTTCCTTTAAATGCTTCTTCCTCCTCTCATTTCATTCCTTCCTCTCTTTAAGGAAAAAAAAAAAAAGAAAATGCATTTGTCACCAAGGTCAAACCCACTGAGAATAACCCTGGTAGTGTGATGTGCCACGTGATGAGATGACACTCCATTCTCTAAGAATGGAGATCATGCTGAGTGAGAAAATGCTCTTCAGACTCATATACTCTGTACACATGCAAATTTGCTATCACATATACCTCAAACCAAGTTAATGTCAAAATGCAATATTCCTTCAGCAAAATCAATGAAAAGAAAAGGAAGCCATAGTACCAAAGTGGCTATGTTCATGTCAGGCCCCACCAAGTCTTCACACCTAAGCCAGCTTCAGTAGGATGGGCTAGATGGACATTTAATTGAACTACTGGGAAGCTTCCTGGGCAGCAGGAGTGAGTGATCTGCACCATGAGATGACACCTCCTGCTTCCCCTAAGAGACAGTGGCTCTGCCTGAAACAACCTTTGTTTTCTTGCCCCATACTTGTTCTGACTACAAAACCTTCCATTTTGTCCAACTCCTTACAACACCTTTCTATTCGCTGAATGCTGCCTGATTAAAAACTTCTTCAATACAGCCTGTTAGATCTTTAAAAGTAACTAAGTTGGATGTTGTTATTTAACAAACCCCTCTACAGGGAGACAGAAGTAAAGCAGATGCTGTACATGGAAGTTCCTTCCTCTCTGCTGCTTCAGGTTCTGTGCCTGTGAAGGACAGTCCCTCCTCAGAGGCAGGAGAATGCAGTCCGGAGACTCACCCAGAGGAGGAAAGCTTGAAACGTGGGTGGGACACAGACGACCAGAGACAACCCTTTCTGGGCAGAAGGATCAAGGAAGGAGAGGAAAGTGACAAACGCACAAAAGGTTGAGGTCACAATGGATCTGGGGACCCTGAGGTGACTCAGGCAGAGAGGCCTTGAGTCAAAACCCATATTCAGGAGCAGCAGGCCTGACTCTGGGGTGACAATAGGTAGGGGTGGCTTAGATGTGGACCACTTCCTAGACAGAGTGCAGGGGAAATACAGGCTAGATTCTTCTCAGAGGTCTTGGCAGAGAAGACTTTGACATGAGACCCACTGAAGCTTGAGCTTTGTTGTATAGAGAAGACTTACTTACACTCTGTCCTGGTTCCTGGAAAGAACCCTCTGAATCCTTAGACTATCCTGTGTCTTTGCTGCTCAGTTGGGCACATTGAGATTATGATAATGAGGGGAATCCAGACAGGGGCTGTCACATCTGAAAGACTAACCTGGGACCAATGGCCTGGGGCTCTGAGCTCAGGATAACAGCCCACCCTTGGAGAGGGGTGGATGGAGATCGGTCATGTTCATAACCAGCAAGTCCATCAGTCCGCCTCTTGGACAAGAGTCCAGGAGAAGCTGCACACCCAAGACTCTATCTCGCCTTGATGTGCCTATAGGGGACCTGTCCTAAGGACGCAGGATCTTTGTTTGAAGGCTTCCCCAACATGACCCTTTCTTTGTTTCCATATTTACAGTAAAGCTTTACTCCAAAATTAGTGCTTTCATGAATTGTGTGAATTTTTTCAATTAAGCATCAAATCTGAGAGGGTCACAGGGACCCTTGAATTTGCGGCCAGCTGTGGGATCTGTGGGTTGTCGGGGGATACCCATGATTGAGGCCAGGACCAACAGTGAGGATAGGGTGCTGTGGGTGGTGTCTCCACCTTTGAATCTGACTTCTCCCTAGGTAGCTCTGCAACAGGAACTTTGGCATCAGTGTGACCTGGTCTAAAACCCCACGGGGTGCTCTCTGTTGAGTAAGTGAGCATGAGGCCTCTAGGGTCAAGAAGTCAAGGTCAAAAAACTGACTCATCAAGTGTTCTTCACTGGATTGTTTCAAGTCCCTTGTGGTTAAATTGATAGAGAGCGACTTACATTAAGAAAAAAAGCGGCGCTGAGGGTGGACTTGGACATTCTAGGAGAAGTCCCTGGGGGCACTGGCTCATGCAGTGTAGACTAGATTCCCTGCCCTGAATTTAATTTCTTCTCTCCAGAGATCTGCACTTCATTTATTCCATTTATTAAAAATATATATACAACCTTTATCCTCCCCTCTACCGTCCAGTAAGGGATAAAGGGCAACTCTAGTTTAGCTTTGCAGCTGTACGGTGGAGAGGAAATTTCTCTTGTCCCTTTGGGTTCTTCTCAGTTTGATCAAGCAATCAAATGAACATCAGACAGCCCAGCAGGATAAAAGAAAATATTTAATTATATATATATATGGGAAATCTTCATGGATGTGGATTCTAAAGTAAATGGGGCGAAAAGAGAGTATTTGTCCTGATTTAAGGACTTGGTAAGGCCTGAGGCATCAAAGGGACAGGAGGAGGACTCACATGATGAGGAGAGGGTGACTCATGAGGAAGATAAAGCTCTATAATTATGTTTTCTCCAATAAGCTATGTTTGGTAAAAATTCCAATTCTGGGTAACAGCCCCATTTTCATTCTTCTAGGTAGTTAAGGGAGTGGATAATGTTTCTTGTGAGCCTCCAGGCCCTTAGTTGACTTCAGAGTGAAGTGGCCTGCATGCTCAGGTGGCACATCTTGGAGACATTTGCTCTGGACATCCTGGGGAAACTATCTGAACATTCTGGGGGAGGTTGTCCTTTATAACCCATAACATCTAATGAATTGCATGCAGGAGGAGTAGTTCTGAAAACAGCACACCAACAACCCAAACTGCCAGGTAGAAGAAATAAATCCCCTTTGGTAGAAACGGCATCCGGAGATGACTGACTGACAGAATGTGTTGCTGGGACACTTCAAGGTCTCAGTACCCACCTCTGGAGCTTAGTGAACCTTAGACAGGTGGAGCATGGACCCCAATCATGTCCGCTTGGTCATGTGTCCCTAAGTGACTTTTCTCTGCCATCTGTATTATAAATCTGTTACTTTCTAACAGAGGAGTCACAGAAGCTCTTTGTCACTCTGGTCATTAATCAAAGTCCCTGGAAGCATGGTGTGCTGGTCCTCCACTTTCCCGATCTCATTATTTCTGACCCAGTCAGCACCACACAGAAGATGACAATTCAGGAAGAGAGATGATTCGATGGAAATGTTTTTCTGCTAAGAACTCCCGAGACAACCTCAGCCAGAGGACCTGCCTCCTGTCCCTTTTTCAATCATCAAATGTCCCTCAAATGCAGCAGCTGAAGTGCAAAGCTGTCTCCTTGCAACAGAGGTTGTCTTTAGTGGGTGTTCGGCAGTGTTGATTAAAGCCACCAGCGTGGGATTCCTCCAGCTCAAAGTTGGGTTTTCAAGACAAATAAGAATCTGCCAGGAAGAGAGACAAAGCCTCCTGGCACTGTGCCCCCAGCCTCGGGTCTCACAGAACAGGGACCATCAAATAATTTGAGTATTTGAGTTCCTAGATCCAAACCTCTGCAAGGAACCAGCGCATGCCCAATGCAAGGGGTCCAGGCTCTCCTGATCCATGCACAGGATGGGATGGCTGATGACGGACGGAATAGCTGGCTGATAAGTAGGTGATGAAGGGAAGAATTCAGCCCAGAGCCAGCTCCTCTCTGAAGCAGAGATGCTGTCCCTGGGGGTCTTTGCCTGCCTCTCTTGCCAGAGATGATCTCTTCAGGAGCCCCCTCTTTTGAGTGGCCCTTGAGAGTGGTAAGCTGGACACCACTAAACACTCCTGTACTCTTGCAGGAATTTTGAATTATTGTCAGTCGTCATTGGCCCACAGATTGTTGGTAACAATTCAGAGGAGTCACTTTGAAGACCTCTGTTACAGTTCTTCCTTTCTGAAAATTCTGGCATGAGTCTTAGAGAAAACATTAAAACCGCCTCAGGAGAGAGCCACTGGATGACTCTCAATTGGGTAGAGTGCTACAAAGAATGTTTTCTTTTTGCCTTCTTTTATTTCTTTATTAAGATCCTATAGCTTCATAATAGAGATCTTTTACCTTAGTTAAGTTTATTCCCAGGTTGTTGATCTTTCTTGGTGCTGCTGTAAATGGGATTTCTTTCTTAATGTCTTTTTCCTCTACTTCATTATTTATACATAGGTATGCTGCTGATTTTTGTGTGTTGATTTTATATCCTGCCACTTTGCTATATCACTTATTATTTCTAATGTTTTTTTTTTTTTTTCATAGAATCTTTAGGGTTTTCTAGATATAATAACATATCTGCAAATAATGATAATTTCATTTCTTTTTTTTTCCAAAATGGATTCTTTTAATGTGCTTTTCTTGCCTTATTGCTCTGGCCAAGACTTCCAGAACTATATTGAATAGTAGTGGTGATAGTGGATAACCTTGCCTTGTTCCAGATCTTAGGGCAGACACTTATTTTTTCACCACTGATTATGATGTTGGCCCTGGGTTTGTCAAATATTGCTTTTATTATGTTGAGGTATGTGCCTTCTATTCCTAATTTGGTAAGGTTTATTTTTTAAAAATCAGTAACGTGTTTAATCTTTTCAATTGCTTTTCCTGTATCAATTGAAATGATTATATGGTTTTTAATTTTCAGTTTGTTGATGTGGTATATCACATTGATTGATTTGTGTATGTTGAACCATCTTTGCATCCCTGGAATAAAACCCACTTGATCATGGTGTATAATTTTTTAGATGTGCTGTCGAATTCTATTTGCTAGGATTTTGTCGAGAATCTTTACATTTATATTGATCTGTGATAATGGTTTGTAGTTTTGCTTTTTTGGTGCTGTTTTTGTCTAATTTTGGAGTCAGAGTAATATTGGCCTTACAGAATGTATTTGGGAGTCTTTCTTCTTTAACTTTGAGGAAGAGTTTAAGGAGAATAGGGATTATCTCTTTTCTGAATGTTTCATAGAATTCATTAGTGAAGTCATCTGTACCTGGGCTTTTATTTTTATGGAGAATTTATTTTTTACTACTGCTTCATGTTCTGTGTTTGCGATTGGTCTTTTTAAGTTGTCTATGTCCTCCTGATTTGATTTTGGGAGGTTGTATGATCGTAGAAATTTGTCCGTTTCTTCATGATTGACAAATTTGTTAGCATATAAATGTTTCAATAGTCCCTTAAGAGTCTTTGCATTTCTGTGATGTCAGTTGTTATTGTACATCTTTAATTTCTGCTATTTGTTATTAGAGTTTACTCTCTCTTTTTCTGAATGAGTCTAGCTAAGGGTATATCATTTTTTTTTATTTTTTAAAGAACTAGCTCTTGGATTCATTGATCATTTGGATGGTCTTTTTGTTTTCAATTTCATTTATTTATGCTCTGATTTTTATTATTTCCTTTCTTCTACTGTTTTTCTGTTTTAGTCGTTCTTCTCTTCAGGTGTGAAGTTAGGGATTTAATTTGGGCTTCTTGTAGTTTTTGATGTTTGCTTGTACGGCTATAAGCTTTCCTGTGAGAACTGCTTTTGCTGCATCCCCTGTGTTCTGGAAGCTCATTTCTGGATTTTCATTTGTTTCCAAATAAATCCTAGCTTCATCGATGATCCAGGGGTTGTTAAAAAGTGTGTTGTTCAGTATCCACATCTTTGTGGTTCTTCCTATTTTGTTCTTTTGGTTCATTTCTAATTTCACCCACTTATGGTCAGAGAAGATGCTTTCTATGATGTCAATCTTGCTAAATTTACTAAAGTTTGCTTTGTGTCCTAGAATATGGTCTATCCTTGGGAATGTTCCATGTATATGTGAGGAAAATGTATATTCCTTTTTATTGGGGGGTAGAACACCCCCCAAATGTCTCAAATGGGGTTCTTCTTTCTTTGCTGATTTTTCTGCCTAACTAATCTACCTTTTGGTCTAAGTGAAGGAAACACAAAGAGATGGAAAAACATTCCATGCTCGTGGGTTGGAAGAATTAACATAGTAAAAATGGCCATTTTACCCAAAACAATATATAGGGTTAATGAAATTCCCATCAAAACCCTAGGGACATTCTTTAAAGAAATGGAGCAAATAATGCTGAAGTTTTTATAGAGTCACAAAAGACCTCAAATTGCCAAAACTATCTCAAGAGAAAAAAAAAAAAAAACAACAGTGGGGAATCACACTCCCTCATCTCAAAGTATATTACAGAGTGATTATCATCAAAACAGTTTGGTATTGGAACATAAATAGACACACTGATCAGTGGAATCATATTGAGAGCCCGAAAATAAAGCCACACCTATATGGACAGTTGATCTATGACTAAGATGCCAAGAACATACATGGAGTAAGGAAAATCTAACAAATAGTGCTGGAAAGATATTAAAAAAAAGAAACTAGATTATTCATTATCATCATATACAAAAGTTAACTCAAGATAGGACAAAGACCTGGACATAAGAACCGAAACCATAAAATACCAGAAGACAATGTATAAAAAATACTTGATGGCCTCAACATCAAAGAAAACTTTGGGGAAGGAACAGCTAAGGTAAAAGTGGTCAAAGTAAAACTAAGCAACTGGGACTCCACCAAACTGAAGAGTTTCTGCATAGCAAAAGAAACGACTACTAAAACAAAAAGACAACCCACAGAATTGGAGAAGATATTCACATAGTGTATATAGATACAATCTTAATCTCCAAAATAAAGAGCTCACACACCTCAACTGTAAAAAAAGCAAATAACCCACTCAAAAAATGGACAAAAGAACTGAATAGACATCTACTTAAAGAAGACACACAGAGGGCCTACAAACACCTGAAAAATGTTCTACATCACTCATCATCAGAGAAATGCAAATAAAAACAACAATGAGATGCCACTTCACACCAGTGAGAAAGGCCTATATAAAAAAGACTGGAAATAGCAGGTGTTGGTGGGGTGTGGAGAAAAAGGAACCCTCCTACATTGTCGATGGGAAAGTAAACTAGTGCAATCTCTTTGGAAAACAGTATGGAGATTCCTCAAACAAATAAAGATGGATCTACCATTTGATCTAGGAATTCAACTCTTGGGCATATATCCAGAGGTACAAAATCCCTAATCAGAAAAAAATATCTGCACCTCAATGTTCATAGGAGCATAGTTCACAATAACTAAGAAATGGGAAAAACCTAAATGCCCAACAACAGATGACTGGATATAGAAGCTGTGGTATTTATATTCAATGGAATTCTATGCAGCTATTGAAAACAACTGAAACTGTGCCTTTTGCAACAAACTGGATGGAATTGGAAGGGATCATTTTAAGTGAAATATGTCAGAAAGAAAAAGAAAAATGCAGGATGATTTCATTCATATGTGGAATATAATGAAATGAAACAAATAAATGCCAGCAAAAACTCTCAGGACACATGATAATGACTACCAAGGGTGGGAGGGGTTAAGGAAGGGAAAAAGGGAAAAGGCGTTGGTAAAGGAACTCTGGTGGAGGGTGTGGTGTGAAATGTAGATTGAGATACAATGTCAATACTCAAAAATGTATGTAACATTGTGAACAGAAGAGAGAATAAATATCAATAATTTAAAAAATTAAAAAATGAATGTTTTCTTGACTGAGCTTCACTCTGGGATTTTGGAGAAATCTATTGAAAAAGGGTCAACAGGCATCATGGTATGCAATGTGACCATGGAAATTGGAGTTGCAATCAGCACCTGTTTGTTTACTGTCCTGGAATATTGTAATTTCCAAAATTGCTCAAACTTCTATTTGTCCTGTCCTCCGCACTCTTCTTACAAAAGAACTTGGTGTTCCTTTGCTGAGGTACTCCACTGTGCTCCCTCTTTTAAGCTGGATGGCCCAGCTAACTGCTAACACCAATATAACTTGGGGGAAAGGTACTGGTGACTTTGGAAACATGATGAAAGTTCCTCATCTCCTGTCTTCTGGTCTCCTGGTTTCTTGGTCTTCTGATCTCCTGGTCACTAGATATTCATCATTGAGATTTGTGGTCCTGCGCCTTCTCCCTGCTGGGACCTAGGACAGAGATGCAAATCTGTTCCACTCTCCACCCCCACCCTATACTTAAGCCTTAAGATGGGACAGTGGGAAACCTTGGTCCTCACTATGACCTTTGTCACCTGAAAACAGGTGCTCACTTTAAGAGAGTGACCATGACAGGCCCATATTGACAGAAGTAGCACTAGGAGGATGTTCATTCATGTCTAAGTGCTTACAGATTATTCCCAATTCTGGAAAGGACCTCTGTAATTGCCAATGACATATAGGATGAACTAAATTCTCCTGTGGGAAAAGCTTAACACACAGTATACAGTAGACAAGTGTAGATGCATTTTGGGTGGAGAGTGGAGAGTCCTTTTACTCCTGCCCAGCATGAGTCTCAAATAGTCTCAGCTACAGATTTCCTGGGTGTCTGGGAGGGAGATTTTGGAGGAAAGGGAAAGATTGGGATCAAGGAAAATTTTTATTTGAAAGAGATTCTAATGTTCCACATACACATGAGATAACAAGATCTATCTAAACAAGCAAACAAAATAATGTAGAGATTCCCATTAAATCAGAAAGTTGGTGGGCGGGAGTGGCAGGCACAGAACATTGCCATTTGCAAACAGTGCTTGGAAACTCGAGGAGCTGTGAAGAGGCAACACACACATACATGACACGTACACAGAGCAACATGCACATATAACACACAATACATGAACACATATACTCGTGTACATGAATATACATGTGCACCCACTCACACACATGCACAGCACATGCATGCACACATCAGCAGGAACATGAATGCACATATGTGTGAAATATAACACATGCACATCTGCATGTGCATACACACATTTCCACACTCACAGGCACACCCAGTGCACATACACGCACACAACACATCTATGCTCTTTATGTATCAATGTTGCATTTCTAAAAGCATTCAAAATTTGCACATGGAGTTTTGAGTCCTTGAGCTTGTGATCTCCATGTAAAATCCAGCTTTGGGTCCTTCCACAAGGAATTTCTATGGCACTGCAGATGGGAGAGATGGGAGACGGGGGTTCTGTGGCCAGCACAGTAACCGGACTATAGTGGGCTTGAGAACTGGCACATACAAAGCAGACATCAAAAGGGACTCACACGTAGCCACACTGAGACCCCTGGTGCAGCTGCCAGGCTGTGAAAGCAGCACGGGTGACTGATACAGGGAATGAAGGGCAGAACCACTGAAGCACTCTGGCGTGGTTGACAGTAAGGTGAGCTCTGGTCTGTCATGTCTGCTCCAGGACCAGAACACCCCCTCTGCTCACCAGCCTGCTTCACCCAGGCTGCTGGCTCCCTCTCTGGATCCCATTCTCTCTCTTCGGTCCCACTGTACTCTCTGTCTCTGAGGAACTCAATTTCCTTTATAAACAAACCTCTTCACTGATTCGTGCCTACATCTGTGTCTCTCCTGGGCACCAGAGGAGAGCGAGTCCTTGCCTCTCTGCACTCCCTCAGGCACCAGGTTCAGCTTCTTCATATGAAGGTCTGGGCTGCGATTCACTGTCACACTGCCTGTGACTCAGCAGGGCAAGTGTCTTTGCTGTTGGAATTAGGGTTGACCAGGAAGCCAACCAGTGCCATTTTGGGGTTGGTGCTGTTGTACCCCAGATCCTGCCTGTGCCCCAGGGAAGGCCTTCCTTGGCTCATGGCGCTCAGACCTGTCCGCTGTACCTCCAAGAGTTTCTCCAATTCAAGTCTACCTGGATGACTCATCTTGTATTTCTAAGGAGCTTGTGTGTGTGTGTGTGTGTGCGTGTGTGTGTGTGTGTGTGTGTGTGTGTGTGTGTGCATGTACATTTTGCCATCTCAGTGTAGTTTCTGAGTTGAGTTTTTAAAGCAAAATATGTTTCCTGGAAGAATTTCACCTGTCATTTCATGGTTATAAATGACTCTAGTGACGGGACTTGGCGTTTTTCGCGACAGCATTCTTACACAGGAGCACAGGTTCGGGGAGAGGCAGAGTGGGTTTTGGACCTTGTGGGACCTTGTGCAGGTGGGGCGTCCTGTAGGAAGACAAGGTCTCCCCATGACAGGGACTGGGTGAAGCTCTCCTGAGCCTCTTCTTCTGAGTGAGATGATTTTGATTTCCTCTTACTGATCCTACTGTTCAGTGCTGACAGAAATGTTGCCCTAAAGTGAAAAACCCAAGTGTTTCTTAGAAATGGGTCACTTCCCACTGTCAGGGCCATATGCATGAGGTGTCTGTTTTCCTGTGGCGACTTGGAGCAGCTCAGAACTGCGACAGCGTGGTCCCCGGTCATCTGCAGAACATCTGCCCTTTCAGGCACATGGCTGTACATCTGTCTGCTAAGGTTAATGAGCTCAATAAAGGAATTTCATGCGAATTATAAACCTGGAAACATCAGTTATTTCCTTGATGGACACACAGAAGTCCGTGTCACCCATAAGCACAAATGTGCCACTGCTCAGAGAGTGTTCATGAATAGTTGGGTGTATTGCACCAAGGAGACATCTTCCACACAGTGGTGTGTGCATGTTAGGGATTTCTAAACAGATGCACTATAATTTCGTGCTCTGTTTTTTGTCGTTTTTTTTTTTTTTTTTTAAGTCACAACATGTCCTGGACATGATTCCACACCAGCACATGCAGATTTACTTGGTTTTGTACCACAGTGATCCTTCTGTATGGATCATGATCTTTATCCAGGTGTCTGAGAACAGACATCTACTTGTCTCTGGCAGAAGTGCAATATATTTGACGATAAGCTCACAAGCTGTACTGCAGTCAGGAAATGTCCCCGGATGGCAACTCAACTTCACAGGAACAAATGAAGAAAACCAGAAATGGGAAATAGAAGGTTCACAGAACAAATTCCATTACTATAGACTCACTGTCTATTTTTCTAGTTTCTTTAACAGACATTAAACAACCCAACTGAAAAATATGCAAAGAATCCAACTAAAGTCTTCTCAGATGAAGATATAAAAATGGCCAAAAGCCCTGGAAAAGATGTTCAACATCACCAGCCAACAGGAAAATGTAAATTTAACTCACACCACTTACACTAATTGGAGTGGCTAGAAGGAAAAAGACAGATAATAAGCAAGGCAGGAGAAGTTGTGGTGAAGTTAGAATCCTCATTCTCTGCTGGTGGGGATGTAAAATGGTGCAGCTTCTTGGCAAACATTCTGATGGTTCCTCAAAAGATTTAAGAGAGTTAACAAGTGACTGTCAATTTTACTGCTAGGTTATACCCAGGAGAAAAGAAAATTATCTCCATACAAACGTATATACATTTCATAGCAACGTTTTTCAGAATAGACAATAAATGGAAATGACACACATTTCCCTTAAATGATGAGTGGTAGGTAAAATGCAATATACCATATGATGGAATTTTATTTAGTCATAAAAATTAGTAAAGCATCGATTGCTGCTAAATATGCATGGACCTTGAAAACATGATTTTATATATGTGGAAAAAATCAGCCTGAAAGGTCCACATCTTGGATAATTCAACTTACATGAAGTACCCTGGCGGGGTTGTCTAAAAAGAAAAAGATAGATTAATGGCTGCATAGGACTGGGATGGTAGAGTTTGGGGGCATAAGAGGGAGTGACTGCCACTTACTATGGGTTTTCTTTTGGGGGATGATAAAAATGTTCTAAAAGTGGTCATGATTAAACTTATGCAAGTCTGTGAATGCAGTAAAACCACCAAATTGCTGGTTAAAATGTGGATATTATATGGTGTGTGAATTATATCTCAATAAGATATTGTATGTATAATAAAAGATCTCTTATCTATATCTTCTATTATCTATTGTCTATGTTTTCATCATTCCACTTTCTATCCATCCATGATCTATCTCTGTTTATCTCTATCTATCTATCCATCTATCTATATCATCTATCTCACGCCAACTTTGGCCTTCTAACTCTGAAGACAGGCAGAATTCAGGGATTCATTTGACTGGTGATAGCAGGGTAGTC
The DNA here is from genome assembly GCA_004363575.1 of Solenodon paradoxus. Taxonomy (NCBI): domain Eukaryota; kingdom Metazoa; phylum Chordata; class Mammalia; order Eulipotyphla; family Solenodontidae; genus Solenodon; species Solenodon paradoxus. The sequence goes on along the minus strand of RJWH01000744.1, from coordinate 499,348 downwards.
GTGAGCTGGGAATTGTCAGCAGAATGTTTTTCAAGTGAGACTACTTCCTGGTCTCAGTGGTTTTCTGATGGAGGCAGATGGTGCTTTTTTCTGACAGTGCCTGGGTGGGGCTGGAACAGATATTTTCTGTCTACAGAGGGGAAGCACCCTGGCAGGCCAAGTAGTGATACTGCCTTGGGAACTTTCTGCAAACTCGCTCTGGTGTCTATTTCTCCTGCTTCTGTGAGCCATGTAACTCACATTTAATTCCTTTCTGCTCTAACTAGCTAGAGAGGATTCAGGCTTTTGTAACTGAACCCTGACCAATACATCGAATTACTTAAGTGAATTTCTTAACACAGAACCATTTTGCATTTCTGGAATGAGCTCAACTTGGTAATAGTGCATTATTCTTCTAAATACCACTGAATTTGTATTTGCCAACATTTTATTAAGATTTTGACATTGCTTTTTTAAGATAGATTGATTTATGCTTTATAATAATTCTTTTTAATCATAAGTGTTTCACTGGCCTTTAAAAATAATCTGGAAGTTTTATTTCTTTGTTGCATTCCAGAGAAAGTTATATATTAGTGCAATTATTTGTAACTTAAACATTTTCAAGATTTTCCACATAAAAGTATGTGAACAAGGCATTCTTGGGGTGTCAGTGTAGTTTTTAGATAACTTCTCCAATGTTTTCCGTAATTATTGATTTATTAGGTTTTCTGTTTCCTTGGAGATCAATTTTACAACTATGTTCTCACTTAAATAATATTGAATTTTAGAATAGAATAACTTATATATCTCACAAATGATTAATTTTAGTTACACATGTGAATGACTAATGAATCTTTCCCTGAACTTTGTTTTGCATGTTTTATTTTATAGCCTGTTGTCGGCTTTTGTTTATTAATCTGCTGTGATTTCATGTTTTAAGTAAATGTGTCTACTTCACATTTATTAACATCAGATAGATTTGGTCTTAACTTTGTTGTTTTTTTTTAACATGTTTCTTAGTAAATTCCTTCACTTTCTTTTGCTATGCCTTATTTCTGTTCGCTTTGGTAATATATACTAAGTACTCTTATTTTGATTACCTTAATATATTTAAGAATGTCAGAGTGTCAAAATTTTCAGTAGGATCAGTAAGAACAACAATGAAGACATTTATTCAACAACCACTGAAAAGAATGAGCAAATTTAGGTCATCTCTTATTCCTCTCATCTTTCCTCTATCTCTGTATATTAACTTTGGCTCCACTAGGTATGTGTATATGTAAACTGAATGCATTTTGAAAATATGAGTGCTACTTTTATCTTGTTCTCTTATAGCCCTTAAATATTGCAATTAGGCTAAAAGTCTTTTTCTCTGGGGAAGGAGAGACTGATTTTAAGGGAGGGCATTCCACAGAGAAGTTTCCAGTTGATAGAAGGAATTAGACCAACTCCAGGAGAACAGCCTAAGGAAAAAGAGAAAATGGTTAGATATGTGTTTTCTGGCTCTGTTTTCTTTAAATAGAAATGTGGCAGATTGGGGACCCCCAGAAGAATAGATTGCAACTTCTGCTCTGCCTTTCAGGGAAGCCTACCCAAGGAAGCCCTGGCATAAAGCCAAGAAAACTTTGTGAGCCGTTTAGTGTTGCATGTTTATGCCTAGAGAGGAATTCTTGGCTCTACCCCATCAACCACTTCTGCCCTGCCCCTGCATCCTTGGTCCCAGCTTCCTGAGTGAGCTGTAGAAGTTTCTCCTTCCATCTCACTGGGGGCAGAGTGGGCCTGGGATGGGCTGCCAAAGAAAAGGGCAAGTTGCTTTTATGTATGAAACATGTATGCTTTTAGCTTTCCAGGTACATAACATTTTTTGCTTTATTACTGATTTTAAACTTTAGTGTGTGATAGAGAACATGGTATGAATGATATTGATTATGGAGTAGTGTACGTTGAGTTGATTTGATGAGCAGTGAATAGTCTCTTTTAGAAAAAAATTCATGCATAATTAAAAGGCGTGTGTACTTTCTATTTGATAGGTGCAGGGTTCTACAAATGTCTACATATGTTCCCTAGACCAACATATTCAATGGTATTCAAACTGGAATCTTGATTATTTTTTTCTTTTTGTCTGTCTCATTTTGCATTTTCTGAGCAAAACAAACTCTGAATAGGTTATTTTTCACTTTCTTTTGGAAATTATGTTAATTTTTATTTTATTTCCTTTGGGGCTATGTTGCTAGCTCTTCATGAGGATAGGAGTGCTATACATTTTGGGGAAATTGTTCCTTTTGTCTTGAAGTTGTAGCTTTTACCTCTTTTTGACCTTGATATCTGCTGTGTCGGGTGGTAAAATTACTCCACTAGCTTTGGTTAGGAGTATTGGTTAGAGTGGTGCACACTCATTGGCTTTGGGTTCTCCAGCATCTTTCTCCCTTTTATCTGTGCTGCCTCACAAATCTTAGTGAGAGGCAGATTCTATCTTCCAGTAGGACACTGACAGATGCCATCAGAAGCTTCTCCTACAGTGAGCCATGGTGCCTCGTTTTGGTCAAAGAGAAGCTATCTCTGAGACTTGGGGTGCAGGGAGATTGGAGGATTGTCCTGAGAGCAAGAGAAGAGTGTCTCACATCTATGGGCACGTTAGTCCCATGGTCAGAGGTAGGAAGACCCAAAACAGTGCCCAGGTGTGGTGGTAGCAGCTGTGTTCTCGACAGAACAATTATAAGGAATTACTACTAACTTAGTTGTACCAAGTTCTATAGCTTTCTCAGAGGTTCTCTGGGCTACCCAATGTCTAATAGGTAGCTATTTTTTTGAGGGGTTGGAGAGTAGAGTTTGTTAGTTTAATCATCCATATGGTTTCTGGTACTTGTCACTAATATCCTGCCTATTACTTATTTTATCACAATGATGTCTCGATCTCTGATATGTTATCACGCAGGCTGATTTATTCTGCTCATACGAAAGTGTCCTCTTCAATGTTAAGAAGTGTGGCTCCCACCACCAGTCATCATTGACTTAATTGTCCAATTCCAGGATGACTGTACATTAGTATCAGAACTATGAACCCAAATTGCCATGATATAACATGTTACCAACTAGAGTTCAGAGCTGATGCAATTTCTTATACCTTTCATTTTATAGATCTGCTCATTTCCAAAGCTTTTTCAGTCAGCATTTGCCCCCGCCCCAAAGTGACGTTATTTTTTATATTTAGAATTGAGTTATATTATTTAGTCATATTCTGCATTAAATCGTGATCTCCCAACACCCACCTGCGATGACTGAGAGTTTCCGTTGCTTCATATTCTCACTGGCATTTGCTATCAGGTTTTTGGATTTTAGCTCTTCCATTAGGTGGGTATTGGCATCTCATTGTTATTTTAATTTGCAATTCTCTAATAGTCAATTACATTGATCATCTTTCAATATATTTATTTTCCATATGTATATTTTCTATGGAGTCTTTCCAGAATTGTTATTAATTTTTTAATTAGTCTGTTTTTAATACTACGTTTTTTAATTAAAAATATTTTGGACATAAATCCTTTACCAGATAAGTGTTTTACAAATACTTTCTTCCAACTTATGGTTTATCTGTTACTCTCTTAACAATGTCTTTTGCAGAAAAGAAGCTTTTAATTTTAATATAGCTTAATATATCAAGTTTTTCTTTCATAGACTATGCTTTCGCTATATCTAAAAATTCATTACCAAACTCACTTAGAAATTTTTCAGTCTTATATTTACATCTTTTCTCTATTTAGTTTTTATGAAAGGTGCAAGTTATGTGTTAAGTTCATTTATTTTTGTGTTAGGTTTCATTTATGAACACCCAACTCTTCCAACATCCTTTGTTAAAAAGACAATCACTTCTGTATTGAATTGTTTTTGCTTAATTTTCACTGATGTGCTGACTCCATTTGTGTCAGTCTATTTCCTGACTTGCTATTCTGGCCCACTGAATTTGTGCTTATTCTTTCATCAATACCATTGGGATGCAGTAGAAAAATTTGCCTACTGCTCCGAGTTCTTCTCAACTGGTAGAGCAAACAAGTTAATATCAGACAGATTAGTAGGAGAGAAATAATTACATAAGTATGGAGAATTTGCTTGACTGTATATTCTAGAGTAAATGAGGCAGATGAAGAGTTTTTATTCCTGACCTAAGTCATGGGAAGGGGTGTGGAGCGGCAAGGAGAAGAGAACCGGGCACTCCTGTGGTGAGGAGGGGTGGCTCATCTTAACTCTGATAATACAGATAGATTTCTCAGATGGAGATACTAATTGTGCAGATAGTCCCACATCTGGATATTACCCCAATCTTCATTCTTCTAGGTAATCACTGGAGTGGCAATGTCTCCTTCTTAGCTTCCAGGGCTTCAATTGACCTTAGCTCAAACTAATTTTCATTTCAAAGTAAGGTGTCCTGAGGAGATCAGTTCTAAGAATCTTGGAGAGACCTGTGCTAAGCACTTTTGGTAACTTGCTGTCTTAATTACTTACAGTAGATCTTGAAATCTTTCAACTTTGTTCTCCCTCCTCTTCACCTTCTTCCTCCTCAACGTCTTCCTCCTTTTTCTTCCATTCCTTGCCTACCCCCCCTCTTCTCTTCACTTTCCTCCTTCTTCCCCTCCTCCTCTTCTTCCTCCTGCTGCTTCTTTGCTTTCTTCATCAACATTGTGTTGGCTATTTTAAGTATTCAGCTATTCTAGATAAAATTTACAATCAGAAAACATAGTTTTCCAAGGTTTTATTGACTCTATAAATCAAGTTAGAAAGAATCAACTTTAACAACATCGAGGCTTCCGGTCATGATTTTTGATTTTTCCTTAATAGTTTGTAGCTTTCTACATATGGATTCTATACATTATTTTAAAGATTTATACCAAAATTCATTTTTGGTGCTATTGAAATGACATAGTGATTTAAATTTCATTTCATTGCTAGTCTATAGGAAAGTGACTGACTTTTGTATATTAGCATTGAATTCTGCAACCTTGCTATGCTTGCCAATTGATTACAAACTTTTGTTGTTATTATAGCTTCATGGGATTTTCTACATAGACAGCTGTGTTATCTGTGAATAAAATTTTATTTTCCCTCCCCAATCTGTGTATCTTTTATTTCTTTTTAATGTCCTGTTATTGCACTACTAGGATGTCCAATAAAACATTGAATAGGAATGGTGAACATATATTAGGGGAAAAACATTCTGCCTTTCACCATTAAGCAATGTTAGCTGTAGTTTTTTTTTTTTTTTTTTTTTTTTAAATTGGGGTAAATTTCTTTTTACCAAGTTGAGGAAGTTCTACTGTATCCCTACTTTGAGATTTCATTTTTTAAAATTTTGGATAAAGTTGTGTTTACCTTAGATATTTTTCTGCATCAATAGTTTTCTCTATCAATGATGATACAATCATTATTTTTTCTTTAACTATTAATGTGGTGGTTTACATTAATTGATTTTCCAATATAGAACTATCTTGCATAAATTACAACCCCACCTGCTCATTCAAAATTTTGTAATTCAATTGTTTGAATGACGATTCAAAGGAGATTCCTATATTGGCTAGTGCTTTATAACCCTCTTTAACCTACAGTTCCCTCTTTATCTTTCTCTCATCTCTCAAATTCAGTCATTAGTCTTATAGAATTCCCAATATATTTTTTCTATTTCTATTATTGTCTCTTCCGTGGCCAGCAAGAGCTCATTCTAGGTGCTCCTAATTCCTCGACCTAACTCCAATTACTTCAGTAATGTCCTTGTTTTCAGAGAGGAGCAGCTGTTCCCAATATATCTAGTACACTTGCTGTCCCAAGATGTAGAATGGAATCAGCCATTCTACAAGGAGACAAAGATCACAATCAGCATGCTTAGTAGAGTTTTAACAAGAAAATGGAAGTGACTTGCATGCAGAGACCAAGCCCTAACATTCTCAGAGGCCCTTGTTACGTGTGTCCTGAGTTGCGAAAATGTTCCCACAGAGTGGCTTTGTTTTCCTTCTGCTGGGGGCCCCAGGGTTTTACCCATCTAGGGCAAGTTTTTACATTCATCTCTTGGCTCCAGATTCCCTCAACCACATTAATAGTGCAAATTTGGAACACTTAAGTGCATGTGGCAGAGCTTGAGGTTTTAATTTCTCATGGGAAACCTTTTTCTTTCCATTCAGAGACCAAGGCAGATGACAATCTTGCTTGACACATCCCCAGACTGGCAGCTAGAATTCCTTAATCTCCTTTTTTTTCACAGGGTGGATGGTCACCTATTTACAGCCCTTCTGTTCTCCTAAGCTAGAAGCTGGGGTCTTGACTCTGTGGATCTACATCCTATCTCCCACCCAGAAATGCCAGGACTATATCCAGGTGGTGTGGTATTGGGGAGCATGGTCTGGGATTCTTTTTGAGTCTTTGCTTCATTTTTGACACCTGAAAACCTTCCCTTCTTTCTTCTGAACTAGGCTAGAGGTTTACAAGATACAGGCAGAGTTAGCATTCTTTAATCTGTTCCTCCTGCCATCTCCTTATCAACCAGGGTGCCATACAATTATACATTTTGGGAGTTTTTTCCTTCTAGAAAAACTATCGGAGCAGAAAATCTGCCCATGAGTGTGGGGACTAGGGATCATGTTTCTCCGAGGCTACTCCCTTTCCAATCTGATTCCCTTCAAACCATGGTTTTGACTTCTGTGACTTTCTAAAATATCAGAAGCACAGGCCTCCTCCTATAGAGACTTACCTGGACCTTCTCTTGTTTTCTTGGGTAGACACCATCTCCTCTGCCTTCTTCTCCTCTTTACCAGATCACTCTTTGAAAATACATTTTTAGGTAGATTACCGTTAAAAACCTCAGGCTTCATTATCAACACACTCTATATTCCTGGGAAGGAAAGGAAGACACTGCCTTCAGAGATATTAGTGGTGCCTGTGGGCATTTGGGCTGACATTTGACCCATTGGTGAGCCAAGGTGGATGAAGCAATGGTGCTCTCTGGGACTCTTCCCAAGAGTTGAGCACAAAGGCCTGTATTATTTCCCTCCCAATGCATGTTGTTACTTTTGACATGCTTTATTATTGACTGGGACTGATGTGTCTCTTTGTTCTTAATTCAAAGTTGCTATATGCAAATGCCCTCTTCTCTATTTTGCACCCTGTTCTCTCAAACCTAATAAGGCAGAGGCCTGTGAAGACTGACTCAGAATCTTCTGTCAGGTCCCAGACTTTCCCTTGGAAGCCGGGCCTGCTTACATGAGTCTTTGATCTATGACATTCTCCTTTTAATTCTAATAGCGGAAAGGACATCTTACAAGTAGGTATAAAGAAGCAATGGGCTATACAAAAGGTGCTGGTTTTCCTGTGATCTTATGCATGTATATGGTTCCTGATGGGGCAACTGGTGGTGTGCTTGTCCTAGGTAAGTGTCAGTGGTGCGACAGCTAGAAGAATGAGCAGCTTTTAGACCTAGTAACTGTTGGTTAGCGACTGTTCACAAAACCAAAGAATTCACAAAAAGCCACTGGCAAAATAGAACAAATACTGGAGGTGGATGCCGCAGGGGAACAAAAATATGCCTCTTCCCAAATAAATGTCTTTCTGGCATTTCTTATAAAGATTCACTGGAGAAGGTCTAAAGGCTGGGTGGAGGTTACCCTTCTGTAAGAAATATTCATGTGTAAAGAAAACATTTCCTTTTGTGCATTGTCTTCCTCACCATACTGGGAAAGCCTCATTTCTAACTTATCAATGGAGAAGGTAGACCTGAATCTGCACACGGCCATGCCCGTGTTGCTCTGCGCTCCCTGGAGACCTCCTACAGCTGAAATTTCTTCTCCCCAATGTCTTTGTCTCATCTAAAGGTATTTAAGATGGTAACTGAAAGCCTGTAGTTGAGTTATTAAGTCTTGCTGGATTTTCCCCATGTACACAGAAGGTGTGATATTATTATTAAACTTCTTGGGTTTTTTTTTTTTTTTAACCAATCTGTCTGATGCTTAATTAATTATTTGCCAGCTTGGAAGAACCCAGTTCTTCTGGGATAAGAAGATTTTCCTGTGTCCCTACAAAGCAAAATATGTGGTCGAAAGTCCAGTCCCTCTAATGGGATACGATCCTAGTAGATTTATTTTAATTTCCTGCAGCCTAATCTGCCTCCTTAGAAGTACAGAACAAGATACAGTGAGTCTAGTGCCCAGAAATATGCTGTAGATCAATCACGCTACTAGGAGAAGACAGCAAGTGGCTCTCTTGAGACATGGTCTGTGGCCCTTGTACTACCAGCCCTGGAGGGCAGCTCCTTCAGATTCACCTGTTTCTTCTCTGCTCTGCAGCCTCTGCAGTACCTTCTTGTCCACAGGTGAGCAAAGCGGCTGGTACAAAATCAGACTTAGCAGATAAGCTTTGCTACTTTCTGCCAAATGTAAGAATGTATGAAGGACAGCATAGGGAAAAGAAGGGGGTTTTGAGAACAAAGAAGTGGGTTGGCAGGAGATTGACCTGCAGCCATGCTAACAATAAGCCAGTAACACCCAAATAAACTTGTACCACCCAAATAAGCTATCACCACTCATGCCACAGGTATGTGGAAAAGACATTTCCTTAGCAACTCTTAGCAACTTACACACAGGTTCAGTGAACCAAAAACTGGAAAAATCTATTCCCCAGGTATTTAAGACCCTCCCTCACTTTACAACATTGACAGCCTAACTGCCCACACATATCTCTCTGAACTTCTAAAATATTTGCTGTGTGCTATCATTGAACATGTCCTTGACTTGTTCTTAGACTGACTGCAATCAAGGACATAATCAGTGCCCCGTGACCCCTCGCAACAAAACCACACTGCGTTGAAGCTGATGGTGCCTTAATCAATGGAGACAAGCAAAGCAGACATCTCTGTGGACTGAAATTTCTATTTAATTTTTTCAATGTTCACATCTGTGCCTTTCACTCAGCATAGACAGATGGTTTCCCCAGGAGTCAATGATAATTTTGTTCCCCAATACACGTTGAAGCCTAGATGGTGAGGGGCACCCTCTATGGACCACTCAGTGCTTGCTGACTGCTCTTCTTGGTGATGGAGATGAACAGGTGAACACAAAGAAAGGTTCCACTTCTCCTGGGCTGGAGCTTCAGATTTCTTAAGTGCTCTGGGGTCCTACAGCAGTGTGGGGTAGTGGTCCCTGTTGAGAAGGAATGCATACAAATGAAGTTATTTTGTAGCAAGTCAATGTTTAGTCTGCCAAATAATAGAAGTTCAATCAAGTTAATTTCAATGATCTAACTGGCTTTATTGAATGATTCAAGAATGGCGGCAGCAGCTCATCTAGCAAGTACAATGGCACTCAAAGAGTTGGACAAAATGGAAGGTTTTTATAGTCAGAAATAGGGTAAGACAAGATAATTAGCAAGAGAGAGAAAAGATTATTTCAGGCAAAGTCACCTTCCCTTGGGGAAGTCAGAGGGTCTCATCATGCAGATCTCTTCACCAGTGCAGACCAGGAAATTCCAGATCCATTAGTTCTATTTCCATTCTTGGGAGAGGCTGAAACCTCAGTGAAGAAAGGTGTTGGGTCTTGGTGGGTCTGTCAGGAAGGACTCCATTTGGGGCCCATTGTTTCTTTCTCTTCCTTTTTTTTTTTTTTCCTTAACAAGGAAGGGAAGAGTGTTGGATTTGGGTACAAGGTGACAAGAATGACAGCTTTGTATTAACTGCCTGACCCAGGCAAGCCCACTGAGTTCCCTGAACCTCAGTTTCTCTATCTGTGAATTGGGAGTAGGAATCTGGCCCTGACAAGGTTGCTATGAGTTTTCTGGAATGCTGGAACTTGGTGAGCATTGTTCATCCTTCTTCCTCCCTCCCTCCCACTTGTTCCCACCAAACCCACAGTTTTCCAATGGGCTGAAGTGTCATTTCCTACGGGACAGAAAGCTTCGGCATTGTCCATATCTCCTCTGCAGCCCAGATATCAGCACTCCAAGTTAGTTTCTACTCCTGGGCTCCAAGTTGACATTATTGGAGACTATAAATTTAGTATATTTAACAAGAAAACTTCCAATTCTCAAATCAAGGAGTTTCAGTGAAAACTGTCTAGAACTCTTAGCTTCAAGTGCAGAAACAATCAAACTGACAAATGTAGAAACCTCAGCACTTTACCCCAGATGGTTGATTATCAAGAGCTTCATTAAAGCACTTCTGTTTACATGCAAACAATTAGTCAATAGAAAAGAAATGAAAATGGCAGTTAATTGCTTAAATCTATTTCTCTTTTAGTCTTCTAAATGCTTTTTAATTGACTTTTACCAGGAAATTTTTTGTTTCTCTTCGAGACCAGTGAAGACCACTTACATGCTCTTCCTTCCTCTCTCCCAGAAGGAACACTTTTCCTACAAAAGAGATGGAGATTAGTGAGGGTATAACTCCCTGTTAATATGAGGAATTTGTGTCTTCCTCCTTCCTGGAAAATGTGCCACTCTGCGTGGCTGGGGAGCTGCTATGTTTGTTTACAGTTTTCTCTTTCACGGTGTCACCCTAAGCATTCGGCAGGCAATTATAAAGGCAAAGCGTGCTTACCTGGGATCTAAGAATTGCAATTGAGGGTGAAGGAGCTAATATTGCTAATACCCCCCTTCTCTCAGAATTTGAATCTGTGGATGCCCTACTCTGACATGAAGAGCCAAGAACAGTGGAGGACCGCCCCACAGGCAAAAGAGAGGTTCTTATTCTTATAACCCTTCTGTCTTACCCTTAATCAAAGAAGCCATATATTCCCCCTATGTCTCCCCCTAATTCAGAAATGGTCTTTTGTCCTTATTCCCTAGAAGAATGTAGTTTGTGAACGTCTTAATTCATAAAATTTATCTTAATTCAAAAGTTTTTCTGTAATAGTCCTCTCTAAGAAAACTTTCTATCTAAGAAGGCTATATTCTGGCCACTGATGATGCCTCTTCTCTTCCCAACACCCCAGATCCCCTATTCCAGGTCTCAATTCGGGATATAAATCATGGGTCTATCCCAGCTATCCCAGAATTTACCACCATGTAAATTCTCCACACGCATATCATTAAACTTGGGCTTTTCTCTTACTAATGGTGCCAATGTTAATTTGTCCATTAGTTCAGCCTATGGAAGAACCTCAGAGAAATGAGGAAACTTTCCCTGTGACCCCACAGGGTTACACAGATTCAGAGAGAATCTAAAACATGTCCCAGGAGGGACAAAGGCAAGGGTTTCTATAGGAGGACCAAAAGAAGATGACATAAGTGGTTGAAGAGAATAGTTGATTGGTGTTACCAGATTTAACTATTTTTTGAATACAACTGACTACTGAGTCTACAGAAAGGATGGAGAGGAGACAGACCCATTTCTTTGCCTGCTGCAAATACATCATCATCGGTTGTTAAGCAAGTGTTTGATGATATCCTGAAACAATGGTTTTTGGCCCAATTCAAAGGAGACATGTGTTGCAATTCCTTTGTAACACTTCCATTTTAAAATGACTCTGCAGATGCCAATTTTCCACAAGTGGTTCCTTGGAAGTCCTCAGGGCTACTCCGACATCCATCAGACAGTGGTGCAGGCTGAAGGTTTGTTTTGTTTTAGCCTTGCTTCATTAAGATGGTGCGTATTTAAAGCTTAGCTAGATATATTTATTTGCATGAGTTTATTTTCATATATCAATACATATCATAAATTCATTGTCATTTCTTGACATTCTTGATGAGGTGCTCCAACTCACTGAACAGATACCATGCCCACTGTACGCACCTGAGGCTAAGCCTGCCAGTTAACTGCCTCCCCCGACCCCACCCCCAATAAGCCTACAACTTCTCTGAAAACATGTAAACCAGTGTGCAGGTGAGTGGTGCATTAGGGTTTTCTAAGCAGTTGGCATGGGTCAGAGCTGCAGAGGTATTGCTACCAGTATCGGCTTTCCATAATAAAGATGGAGGGCCATAAGTAGGAATGGATAAGAAATTTTATTCTTTGGCTAGAGAGGACGAGGGGCGCGCCTGCTTTAGTGCCTCTTTACCCTCTGGCAGCCTAGGGACTAGGTGATGTGCTTTTCACAAAGGGGAGGGAAGGGGCAATGTTTAGGTTTTCCAAATGAGCAGACTTCTAGAAAAAGGAGCGGAGTTTCATAACTAGGGGACCACACTTATGCCCAGTTCTAATTTGGTCTTGACCAGAGCTATTATGGTGCCAAGGGGTGGGGACTGAACGTGTCCTTCTTGACTTTGTCTCCTCTCAGACACAGTTTTGTCTAGTTAGTTCCCATAAGTTCTCCTTGAGCCCATTTGGGGTTGCCATCATTTTCTAATCTAAAATTGTATATTTTATTGTGTTCTGCAATCTGCCAGCTATGCAGCTTTGGTGATTCTTAAAAGTAAGTACAACTGAGCCATATGTTAGCTTTGGTCTAACCTTTGTGAGGAAATGACCAGGGACCAGGTGACAGCACTGCTATGACCGAGGCACTCACAGAGCTCTTCTGGGGTTCAGAAGAATAATGGCCTCCTTCTCCAAAAGAGTTCTGAAGGGTTACACCCAGGGTGATCTGCAAAGTAAAGAGGATAGAAGGCCCTGAAGATACAAGTATGGAGCTTCATTTTGTTCTGGCCTGAGAGAATGGTGTCTTCTGACTCCTTCAATGTCCCAAGGCCAATGAAATGGAAGTGGAAGTGATATGTCCCTTTCTGGACTGGAGTGCTTCCAGTTCCTGCCTTCTGATGAAGGAAGAGTGTCTTGATATGGAGACATGCTGGTGGCTTGAGATGCCAATCCCACAAGCAGGAGATACCTGGGTTCCAGGTAGACTTGTAATGATCTTAGACCTATTCTAAACCATAGAGTTTTGAGCTGGATTATATCACAGCACAACCTATCTGTCAGGCCCTATATAGTTTGTACCAAGACTTTTCAGATAATAGGGTCCTTTTGTCAGAAAATAAGGTTCTTCTCCCTCCCCAATCTAAATAGATAAGAATCTTCCTACACTCCCATACCCCAAACTTCTGAGTATAGAAAGATAGAAGATGAAGATTGATCATTGTGGATGAACCTGCTGACACAGCAAAGATTCACTGACATTTGCTATTTGTCTGCATGTGTCCATCCTGCACCTAGCATATTTCTCACTTGGGAGAACGATTACAGATATCCAAGGCAGAGTCCTCCTTGTGTGCAGCTGATTCACATGCCTCGTTAGGCTAGACCTGCACCCAGTCACGTTTATGCTGTTTCCACTAGTTGAGCACTTGAATGTAAATGGAGCAGTGCCTTCTTTCTAGAATTGCATGATATGACGGGGTGTGTGATATGGTCACTCATCAGTCAAAGTTCTTTCCTTCATTCATGGAGTGCCTGCTACTCACAGGTACCCAGCAGGCACCTGGGAGACAGCAGGCAGTAGAGTCTATCAAATGAATCTCTGTCTGGAAGCACTCACTCCCTGGGTAGGATGCAGGTCATTCAACAATACAGACAAGCTTGTTTTATTACACTTCACTTCAATGTATTTTTTAAAATAAAGAACAAGTTTGTGACAGCTCTGCATTGAACAAGTCTATTGGTCCTGCTTTTCAACAGTCTTTGCTCAGTTTGGTCTTTGTCACATATTGACATGAAAGTACACGGTGAAGCAGCAAGTGCTGGTGGAGAAGCTGCAGTCGGAGGTCCAGATCCAGCTGAGATCACTGGTGAAGGTGGGGACACACAGCAGATTGTTAGTGTGAAAGAAACCACCTTTATTGGAAGAAGATGCCATCTGGACTCATGGTTAGAGAGAAGTCAGTGCCTGGCTTCAGAGCTTGGAAGGACAGGCTGAGCTTCTTGTGAGGGGCTAATGCAGCTGGTGACTTTAAGTTGAACCCACTGCTCACTTACCATTCCGAAAATCCTAGGGCTTTTGAGCTTGGAAACATGACAAGTTGGGGGAGTATCAAAGTGTGGTCAGGACAGCCTCATCAGGAGATATTTGAGCAGAGACCAGACACCAAGTGAATGAGAGAGCTGTAAGGATTTCTGGGGATGAGAGAAGGCAAAGACTGTGGTGAGAACTGATTTGGGAGGTTGGAGAGAGAGTAGAATTTCTTAGGTGCTGTTGATGAGGTGGAAGGAGGCAGGGTGCTTGTGGAGGCCACTGTGTGGACTTAGAGAAACAGTCTTGCCTGTCCTCACTGCTCAGTGGACATCCTATCAGGCATGAGTCCCACTAGGCTACACAGTACTGATGCTGTGAGTCCAGGAGGCACGTGCTTTGCTGGGAAAAGTCTTCAGCAACAGTGTGAAGATATTTGCAATGCCAACACCAATAGAATCTTAGATAAAGATGGAAGAAAAATCCTCAACTCTGTAATTGTCTCAAAAATTACATAGCGTTAGTTCATATCCTCAAATATTTAAACAGAGTTTAGAGGTTTAAATGCACTTTACTTCTCAAAGCATCTAGGATCTTCCAGGTCCTGCTCTGCACAGGTGGGGCTGTTCTGTTGAAATATTTTTTTCTTCTCTGACTTCCTGGAATGGGTTTGCGTAAGGAAATCAGTTTGGAGAGCCAATTTTTAACCCTGCTTGCTCACGGGGCTCGTATTAATGAAGAGGCCTTGTCTATAGGTGTCTGCACTGCAGGCTGCTCACCTGACTGGGGCCCTTGCCTGTCTCTGGGGACCATGGCTCTGGGGACAAGTCCACTTCTGTTTGCAAAGGGACAGGCATTCATAGCTACATCTGGTCTCAAGGGAGGACTGGGGGCAGCTATTCAAGGTCTTAGAGCAGAAGAATAATTGGAAAAGCATATACTTACCACAGATCAATTCCCAATTGGCTGTTTGTTGCTCTCCATTTGAAATTGATTTTTCATTTGAAGATCTGGTACTTAAGAACAAATTATCATTCATTTTGTCTCCTCAGGAAGCTCCCTGGTTCCTCACGGTGAAATCAGAGCAGAGAAAGAAATAAAGGAAGGAGCAGATGGGTCTGTTCTCCTGTTTGAATTTAAGTGGGCCTGGAGGAAAAGGGCAAGGTCAATGTAAAGAAATGGAAAATGTCATCTTCAGATGCTGATTGATTTCCAAAGAAAGTGCTTTTCCCTTTGCGGTGGGGTTCGCCTGGTGAAATGGAAACCCAGCAGGCCATGCTTCACTTGACTTGGGTAGAGGAAAATTTTCAAGGGCTTCTGCTGTGATGCTGCAGACTAATTTCTATTCCTCATTTCCTGTGTAGAAGTCCTAACCATCCCCACACCACTCCTATTTGACTATGTGGGAGAGGAGGCCTATAGGGAGTGATTAGGGTCAAATGAGGTCATCAAGGAGAGGGCTGTGGCCTTATGAAAAGAGACAATAGAGACCCTGCTTGTTCCTTCTGAGCCCAGAAGAGACCAGGTGAGGATGAGGGAAGTTGGCCGTCTGCAGGCTAGGAAGAGGATTCTCACCGTGAACAGGATAGATGGGCACCTTGGCCTGGACTTTCAGCTTCCAAAAGTGTGAGAAGTAAATGTCTTGTGTGTCATTCTCTAGGATTCTGTCATGGCCACCAGAGCACACCTCACATGGACTCCTAGATCCTTGTAGGACCAAGTCAGGGAGAGGGTGATGTGATGAGGGCGATTCATTGCCCGTCCCCCAATTCCAGAACAAGGTGTCCACAGGAAACAGGCCTCCCTTGGAGCTGGTGCGGGACACCTCCCTGAGCACACAATGGTGACAAAAACACACAGAATACCCCATCAGACTTGTAGCCTAACCCCATGTTCCTGTGTCGGAAGCATCTCACCCATTCACTGACCAACCTCTCACATGTTTATGAATCCATCCAAGCCACCAGAGTCACTCAGAGCCAGCATGGCTTGTTATTGCCATGGAAACCAGACCTGTGCTGGGCACTGGCTGAAGCTCACAGGGAGCTCACAGCTTATTGTTTGGCATGGGGCATGGACAACAAAAATATTTTAGGGTATCGGATTCCCAACTATTTGAGAAATGAAGCACAATGATAAGGTAAGTGGTAGGATGTCAGCCCTATGATTTTCAAGTCTGAGTAAGATTTGGGACAGGAGATGTTGGCGGGAGAGAGACTCACACGTTCTGTGACCAGGCCTCACCATGCAGAGCCACCTTGGGGAGGCCTGTGAAGGGCCACAGACACGATAACTGTGGATGGGGAATTCCCGGCTTGAAGCATTTGGGTCCTTCTCCTGACAAAGGTTCCTCATCCTCCCCTGGAAAAGTGCGAGTCTGAAGAGATGGAATGGCCAGGAGCATCACCCTGGGGCTCCAGTCTCATGGAAGGAGATGCCAAGGGAGGGAACAACATCTCTTGTCTGCACAATTTAATTATGGAAATTGAAGCAAAAGGAAAAAGAACAAATACATAAGGAAGGTAATTACAGATTGTAATCAATGACATGAAGGAAAATGGTGTGCAGGGAAGGGGAGTCTTCCACCCATGGGAATTAGAGACATGGGAGTTAAAACTGAAGTTGCCTAGGAACTGTTATTGCTGAGAGCCAGGGAACAGGTGTTTAGGTTCAGAGGACAACCTAGCAATAT
This sequence comes from Solenodon paradoxus, assembly GCA_004363575.1. Classification (NCBI taxonomy): domain Eukaryota; kingdom Metazoa; phylum Chordata; class Mammalia; order Eulipotyphla; family Solenodontidae; genus Solenodon; species Solenodon paradoxus. The sequence continues at coordinate 482,827 of RJWH01000744.1, read as the reverse complement.
TGGAATGTGCGCTTTTCTCAAGAGCATATAGCATGCTCTCTGGGATAGACCATGTGCTATATACCCCTCGATATATCTTAATGCATTTTTAAAAGAGTGAAAACTTACAAAGTATCTTCTCCAGCCACAGTAAAATGTAACTAGGAATCAGGAGGAAGTTGGAAAATCCATAAATATATGGAAATTAAGCAACACGTGCCCTAAAAATGCAATGTATCAATGAGGAAATTACAGGGAAATTAAAAAATATCTTGAGACAAATGAAAATGAAAACACAACATACTAAAACTTATGGGCTCTAGTGAAAACGGTGCTGAAAGGGAAATTTATAACTTTGGAGGCTTACGTTTTCAAATAAGATCTCAAATCAACAACCTAAGTGTATACCTTAAGGGACTAGAAATATAAGCATGAACTAAACCTAAAGCTATCCTAAGGGAGAAAAAGAATAAAGATTAGAGCAGAGATAAAGAGAAACAGAAAAATCAATGAACTATTGAACGAAACTAATCAATTTTTCAAAATGGTCACCGAAGTCAGAAAATTAGCTACTTTGACTAAGAAAAAAGAGAGAGGACTCAATAAATTAAAAGTGGAGATAAAGTAGTTACTACAGCTAATTTTATAGAAATAAAAAGGACTGAAAGAGAAAATTATAAACAGTTCTATGCCAACAACCTGGTTAACCTGGATAAAGTGGACACATTTCTTGGAAAACACAATCTATCAAGACCGAATCACAAAAAATAGAAAATTTGAAAAGATATATAATTAGTAAGGAGATTGAGAAAGTAATTAAAAAACAATCAACAAATTAAAAACCAAGATGAGATGAATTTACCAATTAATTCTACCAAAAATTTAACGCATTCAAACTGAAAAAAATTAAGAGAAAGGAATATTTCCTAACTTATTCTATTAGATCAGAATTATCCTGATCCCAAAGCCAGCCAAAAATATCACAGGAGAAGAAAACTACAGACTAATATTCCAGTGAACACTGATATAAAATCCTCAACAAAATACTAGCAAAGAGAATTTAACATAACATTTAAAGAATTATGCACCAAAGATGGTTTATTCCTGGAATGTGAGTATAATTTAGCATATAAAAATCAAGCATGCAACACACATTAAGCTGAATAAAGGGGGAAAAAAAACTATGATCATCTCAACTGATGTGGAAGAAGCATTTCATAAACTTTAGCACCTTTTCATGGATAGAAAAAGATAGAAAAAGCCTCAACAAACTAGTACTGGAAGGAAAGTATCTCTACAGAATAAGGACCATAATATAGATACATAATAAAAGCCAGCAGCTAATGATTAAAGAATAAGAACCTTGCCCTTAAATCAGGAGGATAAGAATGTTTGCTTTCACCACTTGTATTTAACACGTATTGGAAATCTTAGCCACAATAATTAAGCAAGAAAAAGAAAAGTCATCCAAATTGAAAAGGAAGAAGCAAAGCTATCTGTTCTCGGGTAACATGTACTGTTTAAAAAATACAAAAATGGCTAGAACTAAGAAATAAATTTAACAAAACTACATGTTACAAAATCAATGCACAAAAAAAATCTGCATTTTATGCAATGAACAATTGAAAAGGGCATTAAGGAAACAATTCCAATTATAATAAAATTTAAAAAATAGACTACTTAAGAATAATATTAATCAAGGAGGCAACAGACTTGGATATAAAAATTATAGAATATTTCTGAGTGAAATTCAGATGGAAACAGAAAGACAGCCCATGTTCATAGATTGGAAGGTGTGACATTGTTGAAATGTCAGTAGAATGCTTAAAGCTAGATGCAGTGCACTCCCATCAAAATCTCAGTGGTGGGTCTGCCCTTGTGCCTAGACATCTAGTACACCTGGGAGCAGTTCCACATATATCCCGAGGTCCTGGATTCAAGACCTGGGGCCAAGAAAACAACAAATGTCAGCAACTAAATAAAAAGTGCTTCTTCTGCCTTTCTTTTCCTGCTCACCTTCATTCTTGCCTCTACCTTGCCTTTAAACAAAACAAAACGAAACAAAACCCCTGAATGACATTTTTTTTTCATAAATAGAAAATCTATCCAAAAATGTATATGGAGTCAATCATAAGGAACTCCGAATAGCCAAAATGATCTTGAAAAAGACCGGTTTCCAGTTTAAAAATCTGTTTTAGGACTGCAATAATCAAAATAGCATATTGGAGTTGAGGCAGAGATATAGACTAATGGAACTGAATAGAGACTCCTGAAATATAACTCCCTTGTAAGGTAAAACGATTTTTGACAAGAGAACTAAAGCAACTCAATGGAAAAAGGGCTCTCTTTCCAAAATACAGTGCTGGGAAAACTGGATTTCTATCTATCCACATATGAAAGAATGAAGTTGGGCCCATAACTAAGACCATATGCAAAAACGAATTTAAAATGAATCAAAAAACTAAATGCAGACTGACGAATATGAAAATTTAAGAGAAGGCACAGTGCAAAAGCTTCATGATCTTCGATTTGCTAATGAATTCTTGAACATGACACCAAAAGTACAATCAGCAAAAGAAGAACACATAAATAGGATTACAGTAAAATGTTCAGCAAGGGACATAATCAAACCCAGGACATGAGAGAAATATTTGCAAGTCATATATTTGATAAGGAGCTAATATTTAGATTAGATGAACTCTTATAACTCAATAAATGGGAAGACCAAGCAACCTGATTTTAACTTGGGTAAAGGAATTAATAGACATTTCTTCAAGGAAGAGATATAAATGGCAAGCAAGCAAGCATATGCTATGATGCTTGCATCTAATCATTATAGAAATGCAAATCAACACCACAGTGAGATGCCACTTTAGACCAGCAGTTAGGATTACTACTATTTTTTAAAAAACAGAAAACTGTTGGTGAGGATGTGGAAAACTGGACTCCTCGTGCATTGCTGGTAGTGATGTAAAGCAGTGCAAGGTCTATGGAAAACAATATGGCAGCTCCTCAACAATTTAAAATAGAGCTCCCAGATGATTCAGCAATTCCATTTTGTGCATATACCTACAATCTGAAAGAAGAGACATGAAGAGATATTTGCACTGTAATGTTCGTTACAGGATCATTCACAAGAGCCAAAGGGTGGAACCACCCCAATGCCCACCATTCAATGAATGGATAAGCAGCATGTGGACTATGCAAGCAATGGAATATTATTCCGTTTTAGAAAGGGAGGAAGTTCTCATACCTGCTACAACACGGAAACCAGAGGACATTCTTCTCAGTGAAATAAACCAGTCACAAAAGGATTTAATACTGTGTGGTCCCACTTACATAAGGCACCTAGACGAGGCATCTAAATTCATAAGGACAGAAAGCAGGATGGTGGTTGCCAGGGGCAGGGGAGGGTCTATGGACTGTGGTTGGTCAGTGGAGAGTTTCAGTTTTGTAGGATGAAGAGATCTGGAGATGGCTGGTGGTCACAGTTGCATAACAATGTGAATGTACTTCATACCATTGAACTTCAGATTGAAAAAATGTGTAGTTTGCCATTCTTTTTAAAAAAATTTTAAAAGAAGGATGAGTCATGCAAAAATGTGGATGAGGGCATTTATAGAAGCAGGGGCGAGGGCCCCAGTTCCAGGTGAGGCATTGGTCTAGCTAGAGGTGTTTGGAATAGCAATTCTTGGGGCTTAAAAAGCATGGGTTGAAGAAAGGACCCTGGGGGCAGGGGTCAGTGTAGCATTAGCCTAGAAGTCTCCAGTTCTCAAAGTTTCAGAATGGCTGGACAGCCTATTAGGTGGAGGTGTGCACTCTGCCGGAAGACTCTGGTCAGCAGGTCCAGAGAAGATTTGACAATGTGCATTTCTGGCAAGCTCACAGGCCATGTCAGTGCAGCTGGAACCCCACTTTGAACAGCACTGTGCCAGGGGAAAGGTAGGGGATTATCAAGAGGGGCTGGAACAATCTGTAGCTAGCAGGGTAATATCCACATCCATCCCAGTGTCTGGACACCTGGTCTGCTCTGTTTACGTGCAAGCTGCTCAGTTTACAAGAATCCACCTGAGCTGGATTTACTGCATCATCACATAAACAAGCCCGAAGGGTCCACTTCCTGGACGTCCCTTCCCCATCTGCCCTGGATTCAGCAAAAAAGAAGCCACCTGGCCTCTATGAGAAAGGCTTCCTTGGACTTTATTACTCTTTTATGGGCCCAGCGACACGGGTTCTGACCTCACTAGTTTCTCATCCATCACGTGACCCATGCGAAAGCGGTCTGTAGATGGTGGGCACCATGCTCTGATGCTTTTTCAGGCTGAGAGCAAGCAACGCTTTGAAAAACACAGTTAATAATTCTCCAAGCTGGAAGCCAGGATTTGCACCCCGGGGTAGGGCTGACTCTGTGTTGGGAAGTCTTTGAAACATCTGGCCATTGGCAGGGTTTCCCCGAGATTCAGACAACTGCTGCTTCCTCCTTTCCCATCCTGGAGAAATGCTGGGATTCTGACGACCTCTATAGATGCTGGGAAGATAGCAGACTATGGGGTTTCCTGCCTCCAGAACACTGTCTGGACAAAATAAAGGGATGCCGGGGCCTGGGATCTGGTACCCAGGACACATCAGCCCCTTCTCTGGGTATCTTGAGTGGGGAGAAGGCTTTCTGACTCATGAGTCTGTGTGTGGCACTTACCTTTGGCCCAAAGCCCTGGGAAGCTCAGAAACACCCCCTCTCCCACACAAGGTCACCCTGCCAGTAGCTGATCAGGAGCCTGTGAGCACCACTTGAATAATGTTGAGTGTGTCTCGACTCCGGCAGGCAGGAGCCTCTTGGTACCTACCCACAGAGCTAACTTGAGCTTCTGGATCCCCCACTATGTCCTGACTTCTCCCAGACCCCTTGTGTGATGGCTGGGAGGACATCTTCCTATTCCTGAAGGCAAGCTCTCAGCCTGATGGAAGTGTCTCCAAAGTCCTCTGCTAGGGAACCCTGGCATTCAGATGATCCTCCTCTGAGCAGCCTCTACCTCTAGGAGTGATGAGGTGGCACCAAGAGAGGGCTCGGTGTCTGGCACAACTATGGGGCTCAGGAAACATTGATCATTATCGGCATCATGACACCATGGCCTCGGACACCCTGGCTCTTCCCCAGGCTTTCGGGGATCTCCGGGGAGTGAAGAGAGCTCCCTGTGCCTGGGAAGACATCAGTGGGAAAAACACTGTCCTGTTCTGCCTCATTTCTCTTAGGAGAACCCAAGTGTTCCTGATGCCCGCTAAGCAAGGAGTGAGTTAGGGGTCAGGAGGAGAGGAGGGGCCTTCACTTCTGGGTGGAGTTTTCCGATCTCAGACAGCACTGGGGAAACGGTACTAATACTTCTTGGCAAGAAACAAAAGAGAGAGAGGGTGCCTACTCCAGTATGAAAAGAACTGGATTTCTCAGCTGACTTGTCAAATGTGATGAAATTCACTCTGGTGGCACTGTCTCCTCAGAAAGTGTGCTGCTTCAGGGAAGATGGAAAAGGATGACAGAGCTGTGGAAAGAGGATGAGATGATCTGGGTTCTGGGCTCTGTGCAAACACAGGCCTCCACGTGGAAAAGGAGTTGCCGTGTGGTGCCTAGATTTGGATGATGCGACAGATGTTCCATCCAGGTGTCCTTTCACTGATAGTCTACCTGGCAAAGTTGGATAATATTGGAATGGGAGAAAGGGCAAATGGTCCAGGATGCATGGGATGGGCTAACTTGATGGAATCAGCTGTCAAATGGTTTTGCGAAGGCCCACTTCTCTTTGTTGCCCTGTCTGATGCATTAACTGGGTGGCTACAAACTGGACTCAATTAAGTCTATGACACAGAGGGCTTCAGGCCCTGTCTAAGGTGGGTAGACTTCCTAGGGGTCCCATGAGGGTCTCATGAGGATCCCAGGAGGGTCCCAGGAGTGAGAAGAGATGCAGCCATTCATATTGACCTCATGCCCTGTCTGGTCTGCCATATTTGATTGGTTAAAGTAACTCCAGAGCTACTCAGATTCAATGGAGGGGAATGATATAGACCCAACCCCTCGGTGAAGCAGTGTCTAGAGTTGGCCATCATCTTCAGTCCCCTGCACGCTGCCTCATCCAGAGTGAAAGTGCACTGTGCTGGGGAAGCCTAGGACAGTACTGAGAAAACAGGTTCCCTCTTCTTCTAGGGTATCTACGTCATGAGGGACGTGGTGTGGGGACATCAGGAGGCCAGGAGGATCCTGGTGATGTGGCGAGCTCAGCAAAGGCTTTCCCAGGGCAGTGGCCCCACTGCTTCTTCCCTAGGCCATCCCGCACACTCAGTCCACATTCATGTAAGGGTGTTGTGTGCACTGCAGGAAATCAGCGCAGAGGCACACCCCCAACAGCAGAGCTTTTGGGCAAGGCTTTGTCTGCCAAGGGTTGATGTGATAAAAACTGCTCTGGGTGGAGAATGTGGTGGGACAGGGAATGTTCTAGAACAAGCAAGACCTGCTTGAACACCCCTGTGGAGCGTTGGCATTTCACAGCCAACAGGACATTTTAGAGTCCCCACGACATGGTAAAGTACTCAATGGGAGGGGCCGGTGCAGAGTAGGTATTGATATTATTGTCACCATTATGTTGTTATTGTAGTGGGAGAGCCTGGGGTTCTTGCTTAACTCCCCATTCAAACATGCACAGCAGAGTTTGAAGTGCTTTGATATTGAATGCCCCTCGAGGAGGAGATTGGGCCTTATTGCTTCTCCCATACCTGGGGTCCACAGGACTCTGCAGGGGACTTCGATCTCTGCTCCTGGGACTCCTTCCTCTTCTCTCCTGCTCCCCCTGCCAGCCTGGCTGGGGTTCCCTTGTGAACTTCACTCCTCACTGACCTATCTGGGTAGAAACATATTTCTGGTCACTTGCATCATGTCCAGTTTTGGTCAATGAATACCTGCAGGCAGATGGAAGAGCAGGAGGGCACAAGGATGCCTGAGAGCTGACAGAGCTCCCAGGGGTGTTGACTGGGATGTGGGCGATGCCCGGAGGCGTGGAGATGGCTGGAAGAAAGGCATCATTTCAGAAATTAATCTCGAATGTGTGGTAGAGCACTTAGTGCCCAGCACATAAAGCATATTTATACATTTCATTTACAAATGTCTCCCTTTGATAATTTCCCTTTCCTTTGATAATTGCATTTAGAATGACTATCTCTCTCAGAAGTTTTACTGTCCACCTTAGCTGTGGCCTTTGGTTCAGAGATGTCTGCACAGCACATGTAGCATTTTAAGTAAGCCCCTTTATTGAGAATGGAAATCCCATACCATTCTGTCATCCCAGTTCTGGGTATTTGCCCCAAATACACAGAAACATGAATTTGCAGAGATATATGCAAACCCATGTTTATTGCAGCATTATTTACAGTAGCCAAGAACTGAAAATTACGTAAGTGCCATTGTCAGAAAAATAAAGATGTGGTATACAATACATACATACAGATACACACACAGTGGGATACTATACAGCCCTGAAAATGAAATGCTGTCATTTATGACAACATGGATGGAACCAGAGGGGATTATGCTGAGTGAGGTAAGTCAGAAGGAGAAGGACAAATAGCAGATGATCTCACTCAAATGTGAAATATAAAGAAACAAAGCAAAGAATTAAGCAAAACAAACACCAATCCTTAGATACTGAAAATAGAATTGAGGTTACCAGTGGGGCATGAGGTGAATGGTGGGAATAAGGGGTGGTGGTGTCCAAAGGACCATAGTGAAGAAAGACTTTTGGCAGCTTGGTGCTGGGTAGGGTGTATTGTCATGTATTTGAGGAATGGTAGACTTATATTAACTTGTAAATTAAAGTTACCTCAATAAATACTAAATTAAAAAAAAAAGTCCCCTTCCCTGTTAAGCAGGTAACTGGTCTAGAGATTGTCATGGCTGAAGGCATAAGTAAATGTTAGAAACCTGTAAGTACGTTTCTGGTTTTGAAACAAATCTAGTGCGACCCTTTTGATGATTAAAAATAATAAATAAATCTCCTTTTCCTTTGTCTTTGATTCATTATGGAGGAAGGGGAACATGGGTATGGTACCCCAAACCCTGAATGCCCCTTGGTATGTGGTTTGGGAAATGGGGACTGAATACCGTTTTTCTACGTGATACCAGATTCTTCTTCTGGAGAATGGACTGGTGGTGCCGGGCCAGGGTCCTTCACCTTCATCCAACCCCTTGTCTTCTGTAGGTGACAAATTAGTCCTCAATGACCATGGCCCTCTTGTGTCCTGCTGTCTTGGTGTGTAAGCAGGCTACTATCATGTGGATGACACCATTAAGGAGGGAGGAGAACACTGTTCTCTAAATGCTCTGAAAACCCAAACTCCATCCTGCTGATTACACAGGCACGTGCCAACCCACTTTGCTTATTCAGAACTGGAACCAGTGATCAGAGGCAGGCCTGCCTCCTGTACTCGCATCCGGTGGAATGTGCTGAATTTGATGAGCTATTTTCTCCCCCAGTGGAAAGCATACCAGAAGAGGTTAATTAATTTACTTAAGGCCTACCCAAGAAATGATGCAGAAAACGCCTCTCTGTGTGTGTGATCCTGAATGTTTCGTGTGTCTGTTTCCTTGGAAAGTACATCTTTCCTTGGAAAGAAAATCCCAAGAGGACCTCCGGGGTACCAGGGAAATGAAAGCTTCGTGTGCACTCCCAGCCCTGCATAGCATGAGGGGGCTCTGACTACTGCAGGGCCCTTGGTGCGGGTCTCTGCACACTTGCTTGGGGGACAGGTGCCAACCTCCACTGGTCTGGGGACACTGCATGGCCACACAGCACATCTCCATAGTCTGAGTCCAGTCACACAAAGGTCCTGCTCCCCTGGGGAGATGCAACGAGAAAAAGGGCACTCTGTCCAGTTTTCAGAGGCCATCTCTGAGCATCTCCTCCTATAAGTCTCAAGGGTAGAGGACAGTGACCAAAGAGAGGACCCCAGGGACAGCCTGGGAGAAGGGCACTGGGCTGACATCCAGGGATATGTGCTGACTCTTCAAGGCTTTGGGGGCTGGGAGGATGGCACCAGCCTTGGTCAGCAGGCTTATGGTAGAGGGACCCGTGACCACTGAAGGGATTAACACACAGGTGCTTACTGGATTTGGCCATGCTGCAATGGGGATGAACATTGAAATGAGCTCATGAAAGAAGGCAGACACAGAAAATCAAGTGTTCTGTGATCCCATTTCTGTGAAAAGTCTAGGATAGGTGAATTCCCCAGTGGATGCTTGTCAGGAGCTGCTGGTAGGACCGGAGGAATGGGGGCCACTGTTGAATGAGTGGGGTTCTGTTGTGGAGTCACGGAAATGCCTGGGGATGGGTAGAGGTGATGTTTGCACAGCAGGATGAATATGCCAAAGGCCACTGCTGGGTTCACTTTATCATGCTGTGAGTTTCTCCTTGACATTTTTATGTGTCATTTAAAGAATACAAAACTGCCCCTAGCAGCCTTACACACAGCAGTCCTGAAAACAACCTGAATGCCCAGCAGTCTCAGAAGAAAATGTACTTACTCACACATTGCATTCCACATGGCAGTGACAATGGGTGTGTATGTGGCCACGGGGAGTCCCATCTGATCACCATGGGACGCAGCCCCTGCACGCTGCGGAAGTCCACTTCTGAGAAGGTCAAGAACAACGAGACTGTAGTGGTGGAGTCTGGACAGTGCTGTCTCTGGAGGGATTCTTCAAGGGGTGGCATAATGCTCCAAATACTGATGTGGGGTCAGCCATGTGGACATACGCAATTGTCAAGACTCATTGAGCCCTTAAGGCCTGTGATCTGTGTTATGTGTAAACGGTACTGTGATAAAAATAATTTCAAGAAATAGAAACACAAATCAGGAACATGGAATCACTAGCTCCCGTTAGGTCACCCTCTCTGTGGCTGAGTTGGCTCCTCGGTTTTGCATGATTTTGTCAATCTCTGCTTTGAGCATCTCTCTCAGAGCAGAATCCAGCTCTCTCTCCAGGGTCTGCTGGCCTGGTGAGCAATAGGAGCTGTAGGAAATGCCACGGAGACCCCAATGGAGCAGGGTCTGGGCCTACAGGGGCCGGGGGCGGGGCAGGAATTCCCTGTGGTCACAGTAATTTAGGGGTCTCAGACAGTGCTGACAGGGACACATAGCACAGTTTGGCACTCACCCTAGGAGTTCTAGGAGCCATCAGAGCCTGATTTTCTGTGCCTTCTCTCCAGTGGCGATGACAGTAGGCCTCACTCAGCCAACAGCACCATTTGGTCCCTCCTCTTGGTGATTTTGAGAGGACTCCCCTGGGACCCTTGGCCCCACATGCACTTTGGGGCAGGACTCCAGAAGCCTGGAGCAGGTTTCTCAGACTCTTGACCTCCAGTCACCCAGGCCCTATACACATGCAGATTCAAATTCAGAGGGTCTTGGGGCTGGGACTCTATTAGGTTAGATTGTACGCTGCGCTTTGAGTAGGGAGTCTGTGAGGGATGTATGTTTGTGTGTGTATCCAGCCAGCTCACACGCCTGGCACCAAATCTACAGCTAGATGGAGAATATAGAGGCCTGAGGAAGAGTGCCTGGGTTAGAAGGAGACACTTGCTGGCACTTTCCCATTGATAAGGGGAGTAGATGGGACCCTGTCCCAGAAGTGCTGGAGTCTGGCAGAGGAATGGGGAAGGATACTGTGTGTAGGCTTCAGGTTTAATGAGTCTCTACTGAGTGTCAGAAGCCCAGGCCCATGAGGGGTTGGCCACCTCCCCAGTCTGGGTCCTGATCCCTGTTCCTTTCTCCCATCTTCCCAGTCCCTCTTTGCCCTGAGTTAAGTTCTTAAGTTCAGAGCCTCTGAAAGGAATGTCAGCACCACTCAGAGTGTTAATGAGTAAGAACAGTTTTATTGAAAAAAGAAAAAAGGACTCAAGCTAGAGAGTGGGCCTTCCTCTTGGAAAGGAGGAAAGGGAAGAGCCGGGAGAGGAGTAACTGGAGAATGCCTTTGTTGAGTTGTCTTTTCCTGTCTGGCCCAGCACTTTTTGTTGATTGACTTGCCTCTGAGAATCTTGCCTTATACAGGTATTTTTGTTTGATGCCAATCATGTTTTTCAGCTTCAGTCTCCTATTGTGTCCCTTTTACCACAACAGTCTCCCACCCCGTACCGGACTTTTTATGCCTGGAGGCCTGCTGGGGCTTAGACCGTGCCCCTCGAGTGTGAGGGCCTGTGGGAACTGTCCTGCCTACTCAGCGGTGCCTCCACGCCACCCATAGTGTCTCAGTTCTGCAGGGCTATTTTTAGAATTCTATTTTTTGCTCTGTTTGAAGTTCAAGCTGACTTCACTGCTTAATTAGAAAGGGCTCTGCCTTCGAATTGTCTGTGCTACACTCCACCCCATGGGCTGTTCAGAGCAGGGTATCGGGTGTCTCCAGGTGGGGCCACATGCCTGTGTCTGCCCCCTTCAGGGTGAGGGGCAATGACTCATGGAGCCCAGACCTTGACCATGGCTGGTGCAGGCTGGTTCTTGATTCTGCCTCACTTCCCCCTCCATGCTAACCTGCGGGTACATGGCCTGTGCCAGACGCTGGACTCTGCACAGCCCAGGACCGAGAGCTGAGTGTGCTGAGGCTGTGTGGTGCTACCTCTTCCTTTAAGGGGTGTTCAGTACCAGGCAGTGGTGGGTGACTTTTTTCCAGGCAGATTGACTATGCATTTCCTTAATATAAATGCCAATTTAATCCTATTTTTAATAAACCAGCGTTTTAACACGGTGTGAAAGGGACAGTGGAGTTGCCCCAGGCTCTGTCTTTTCAGGGCGCCCCAAAGCAGCTGCCCCTTTTGTTGTGAGTTAGAGAGGACCCAAGTCAGCACTGATCGTGGTGGCCCAGAGCCAGTACTGCTGTTCCTGTCCCCTAGGAGGAAACAGGAGCCAGGGGAGAAGGGGATTCTTCCACCCGTGCCCCGCATTGCCTGCTTCCTCAAAGGAGCAGAACATGGCAGTGTGGTCAAGCCACAGGTAAGTATTATGGGCGTTATCTCTAGCACCGTGGGGTTAATTCTGGCCCCGTGGGGATTATGGTATTTTGGCACTGGAATGGTTAAAAAGGCATGTGTTTTAGGCAGGACATTTAGAGCAGGGCTTATAGGGGCGCCAAATTTGGTTTTTGCCTAAGTTGCCAAAATTCCTCGCCCCGACCCTGTTTGTATGAAGTCCTGTGGGGCTATGCAATTGTCAGCTAGCCCCGCATGGCACTTACTCGTTGCTGGTCTGGCTGCTCTGCTCTTGCAGGGATTTTTCTGCCTCCTCCTATCCTCTAGTCACCAGAGCGTAACACTGTCCTGTTTTTGCCATCCCAATGTCCCATTTTTGTCTCAAGGAAATAAAGTCATTCTACTTTCAGGGCACTGGCCCTTCTCACCAGAAGGGGTCTCATAGTCCCCGGAAAGCTGTGAGCACAATGACTGCTGGGACCTGCCAGAGAGTCCAGCATTCAGCACATCTGTGGTGGAGTCAGGCTTTAAGTGTTGCACCTGTTGCTGCAGGCCTGGGACCACGCTTTGAGAAATGCTGGTCTGTGCCAATGGGCCTCCAAGTCCCACAGGGAGATGCCATTTGTGTCCCCTGGGAATGGCGAGTGTGCACTGAGGTTCTGGAAAGGCCCGGGTTCCAGTCTGCCATCATGATTGTCTGCGTGAATGACAGCAAGGCAATTAATTCTGCTGAAGTCAGTTTCCCCATGTGTAAAGTGGTGTGACACTTCCCGTCCTATAGGGATGTGGCTTGGGAGGGCCCAGTCCTGGGTCCCAGAGCTGCACCCTGACCTCAGGGTCCTGCTGGGAGCAACTCTTCCCCAAAGTGTTTGGAGCCCTTTGGACTGGTGAGCTCTTTGGCCCTGTGCCAGGCCTCGCCTGGACCTCCCTGAGCTTTTGCTTCCATGTGTGAAATGGAACACTCTCCCTTCGTGCCATCTTGCAGCTCAGAGGCCCCTCAACATGGAAAATGGAGTGAGTACGGCGGACTGGGGTAAATGTTCTTGGGAGCCTACACCTCTACCTCTGCGAAAGCTCATGAGGTCCTTGTGGACCCTTCCAAAGGCTTCCACATGCTTCTGCTCACCCTGATGAACTCGGGGGCCCACTTCTGCTGAAGAACCCTGCCGATCTCTGGGAATGAATTCTGTGGACTGGCCCTGATGCTGACCTAGAGGCACCCGGTTTGGAGGAACTGCCTGTGTTTGCCTTGGCACTGCTGCCAGAGGGACAGTTGGGTTTGCTCTGCCTCCCCTGGACTCCCTGTGGCTGGCCAACTCCCCATTTCTCTGGAACACGGCACTTCCTGTCTGGCGTTCCTCTCCTCCCATTCCTGTTGTTCACAGCAGGAGAGTCGGGCCTGAGTCTCCCACAGGCTGTCTCCTGCAGCCCCTGACACCCATCCTTCACTCAAAAAAAGGCCACAATTAGCCAAGGGCCATAGGGACAGATGCTGGCCATTCCCGACTGCCCAGGGTAAGGTCCACGTGTCCATGCAGTCCTGCCTCCCGGGAGGGCATTCCAGGCTCACTTGTGTCTAGGAAGATGTTGGCAGAGGGATCTGGGCAGTGAGGCCAGGCCTAGGGTAGTCCTGAGGGAGTCCCCAATTCTCTGGCTATGGGAGTGGGGAATGGGGGTCTCCTTACTCAGAGTGTGTGTGTCTGGGCTGGGGTTTGGAGTACTCTGGATGAGCTGGACCTGAATTCTGCAGCTGAAACAGCCCCAGAAAGGACACGCCAAACAGCCAGCTCTGTACATGCCTGTTTGTTATATCCATTCCCTAGGTTGGGCTCCCAGGACCCAGAGCACTGACGCCTGTGCCAGGTTTCTGTTAGGACTTGCACGTGACCTCCCAACCCAGGTTGTTTGGGTTTGTGAGGTGGTTGGTTGGAGTCCAGGGACATCAGTTGGGGGCCTTCTAAGCCCTGCACGTCTAGAGGGATGTGGGTGGCCAGACAGTCACCCCCACCTGCCCCACTTCCAGAGACTGTGTCTGGCTCTGCCTACCACCCCCACCCCCACCCCGAAGGGCTGAGAAGTCCTTCCATGCACTTGAAATCCTGCTTCTCATAGAAACTGCTTTCCTTTTCTGTGTTCTGCAAATAAAGAGAAAAACTGCCCAGCAGCTTCCTCCAGATCTTCTGTCCCCATCTCAATTTCTTCTCTTCTGTTTCTTCCCCTGCTGCCCTTTTTCTCTTTGGAAACTCTTGCAAAGATCTCCTACCTCCCGAGGCTCACCAATCTCCACTTAACAGCAGCCGACTGCTCTGATCAGCTGTGTCTGCATTAATGACAGGTGATGAAGTTCAGCCTTGTGTTTTCCAGAGGCAAAATCTCACAATCCCACTTCCAGGGGAAGGAAGGTTGAGAGGTCCGTGTCTTGTGGTTCCTGGTCATGGGGCTTCACCCAACTTCACAGACACCCGTGGCAGGAACACCTCCCCTGGCTTGAGTGAGGACACTGGACATGTCAGGGTGGAGAAGTCAGCCCTTGGAAGTCAGAATGCTGTGACAGGTTTGGTGGGACAGTAGAGCGTGATCCAGGTGATAGCAGAGTCATGGCTGCAGGCAGAGGGGACCAGGTGACCAGGGAGCTAGCAGGCCCCGAAGGCTCCAACACAGCAACAACAAGAGGAAGCAGCAGGAGATAAAAGTAAAATACGAGCTAGAGACTCCAGGAAACCACGACATCTGAAAGTCAAGTCCCCTTTGAGCAGCTGCTCCTTCTCGGCTTCTTCCCATGTCCCCGCCCCTCCCCGCCCCCCACTACTGCATTTAGGCCCCAGGAGGAGCACTTCTGTTTGGGGAGGGCTGCTGCCCACACACCAGGAGGCGCCTCCCTACCTGGCTGCAGTAATCTGCCTGTCATAGCCAGCATCCAGGGGCTTTGTGAGCAACTAGATCTGGGCAAGGTCACAGGCTCTGTTAGTCACTGCCTATAGCTGGACTGTGGGGGAGGGCATGCTCAGCCTCAGGTCCCACCGGGCGCCTGTCTCCTCCCAGCACTGGTCACAAAGGGGCTTCACTGACCCGTGGATCCTGCTCCCATGTGTCTTTTACCTTCACCATGAAAGGAGCTTTCGGTGAAAACTGAGTCTCCAGCTCTAGGGAGACTCATCAGATCAACAAACGCTGGAAGTGTTGCAAATGGGCCGCTTGGGTCCTTGAGTGTCGTCTGAGGAAGAGTTCATTGTAGGTCATGTCAGTGGCACATGGTAGGTGTTTCTCTTAGCTGCCTGCATCAGGGTTGAGGGTCGGCATGCAGCCCACAATAGTTATTTTCCTTCTCAACTCTGTTTAGTTGTTACAGATTTCTTTATATTCTTACTCTCAAGTGTTTGCTAGCATGTTTTGTCTTCCCACCTTCATTCCTGCACTTACTTTTCCTTTAATTTGCGTCCTCATTCTGTTAGTTATCACTCATCAGAAGGAACTAGAGGGCACCAAGTGGGGCTTTTGTCACTAGGTCATAGCAGTGACACCTGGCTGCAGTGTTTGCCTCCTGGGCCCAGGGGACAAGCCGGTAGAGCATGCCTGTCCCACGACCACTGGGATGGCCTTCTGCGGCACTACGGCAGCTCATTGGCGGAATCTCACTGGTCGGTCAGGCAGAGTTCTGTTCCTCTAGCAAGCAACCAGATGGAAAAAATTGGAAGTCAACGGAATCACCTGTTCTGACGGGGAAGAAGGCTAACTAGGAGGCAAGGGCTGGAGATAATGTTGAGCACAGAATGGTTTCAAAAGCTGTTGTTGGCTTTGAAGAAGAGGAGGGAACACAGCAGGGCTGGACCTAAAGACTGTCATTGCTTAAGCAGCAAAAACTAAATGACTCTTCCTCCCAACCTTGAACTCCTGTGTTCAGAGCGGCACTGTTTACAACAGCCCAAGGAGGAGACACCCTAAATGGCATCCACAGATGAATGGATAAACAACCGTGCTCTGTCTATACTGTGGAACATGCAGGAATGTTCTGCAATTGAGCACAGACACAGATTGCAACATGGAAGAAGCTTGCAAACACTAATCTGGGTGAAAAAAGCCAGACACCAGCATTCTGTGATTCTTTTTGTACGAAATGTTCAGAGTAGACAAATCTATGGACACCGAAAGCAACTTAATGGTTGCCCGGGCTGAGAGGGAGGAATGCTGAGGGTGATAGCTAAGAGATATGAGATTTCTTTTGGGGGTGATGAGAATGTTCTAAAATTAGAATGGCAAGACTTTCACATCTCTATGAATATATTGAAAAGTACTAAAAATGCATACTTTGTAAAGGTGAGTTGTGTGGTGGGAATAACATCTCAGTGAAGCTGGCATGTGAAGGGGAGGGACTGAGAGAAGATCAGCACTGTGGGGCAGGGGAACTGGGGACACGGATTCAGACAGCCACTCCTACAAAGGGATGTGTCTGTGGTCACAGGTCTGGGCAGTAGAGTCTGGGGAGACTTCAGTGCACTCAAATATTAAATGTTTTGAGAGACTACACAGTGATTACTTTGGTTTGACCCTGTGATCTTCAAATTTTAAAGACCTGTAATAGGGTATCACCTGACCATCTGCTCTGAGGTCTGCAGCCCTTGTTGTCTGCTTTGGAGTTTTAGGACAACTTGTCCCCTTGTCCCATTGCCCTGACCCCTGAAAAATGCGGCCATGTCTGTACCTCAATGGCCCAGCCATCCGGCTGAGGTTAGGTAGGCAGAGTGCTATGGAGTCAGGGTAGACTTGTCAAATGCAAAAGAGGAGCCCCCAGGACAGTCCTTTTGGGGTTTCTTCTGTCTGGGACATTCTGGAGCTCAGGAATCTCCTTGACCCTTTGCATCTTGTGACCGAATCTGGAATGGTTGAGATGTGTGATCACCATGTTGTCAACACCAGACTCCAGCCCCGCTGAAAGGTTCTAGGTTGAAGTGTCTTGGGGTCCAGTTATGGTGGCTGTGCCATCATCTTAATCAAGACCAGGTTCCTCAGCATGACTGGATGCATGGTGTGTCAGCCTGCAAAGCCAGGGTCCCCAGGCAGTCACGGGAAGATGTGCCCTTCCTGTTTGTGGCGTTTGGAGTTCAATGCCTGTGGTCTCCGTGGGACCCCTCCCATGTCAGGGGCATCATAAGGGCAGGATTTTGTGCCCAGTCATCATCAAAAGGTTTCCTAAATCTACAGGGATGCCAGAGCCACAGCTCATCCCCAGTGGAGAATTCCTGCTCCCCCTCTACTCGGCCCCTGTCCTTCAACACTGGACACTTGAGAGACTCCCAGTTGATGTATTTGGGAGCTTCACTCCTCCACAGAGCCCTCCTGCTTCTGTCCTTTGCATTTCAACACTTCCCTAGGGGTCCTTAGCTTCTCAACTGACCTACCAATTACTCCACTCTGGTTTTATAATTTGCAATTTTTTTAAACTTAATGAGAGCATCAGGGGGCTGCAGAATCAAGAGTCTGAAAAAGAAGAGGAAGTAACTGCCCTGACCCGGCCACCTTCTGAAGTCACCTAGATTCTCACCCATTTAGGGTGGCCACCTCTGCATCAGCTCAGGTGTTCTGAGATTCAACATACCGGTGCTTTCCTCGGCATCTTGAGTGTGCTCAGGGGTGGCACATGCAGCTGTTTTTGTTTTCCTTTCTTTCTTTTCAGGTGCTAGGAGCAAGCTGTTCCCTTAGGTCAGGGATCCTGCTGGGAGGAGCACGAGTCTACTTCATGCCCCTTCTCTGGCCCCCCAGCTCCCCAGTCCTTGATACTCACCACCCTCAGGGCACTCACTGTGAGCAGAAGTCAAGATCCCCTAGAGAGCTTGTAAAAGGCAAATTGCTGGCTTTGTCCTCCACTGTTCTGATTTAATGCTTTGTTTTGCCAACAGAGCCCCAGGTAGTGTTGGTGGCACTGGGAAAGAGACCACACTTTTGGAACTGCAGTTGTTCAATGGGAGTGAATTGACAGAACAGCTCATGCGTGCACGAGGCGTGCATGGGGCGCTGTGACAGAGTGTCACAAACTAGATGTATTCTTTCCCAGTTCAGGAGGCAAGAAACCTGAAATCACCGTGTCAGCTGAGCTGCACTCCCACTGATTGTTCCAAAGACAGTCCTTCCTTCCCAGTTTCTGGTGTGGCTGATAATTCTGGGCTTGTAGGTCACTAGGGTCACTGGATTTTCTTCTTTCTGTGTTCACTTGGTCATCTCTCTGTGTCTGCCTGGGTCTCTTCTTATAAGGACCCAGGTCATGTTGGATTAGGGTCCATGTTAGTGACTTCAGAGAAGCCACATCTCCTGAGCACTGGTCTGGCTTCATGTCCTCTGTGCAGGCTGTGCCTGCCCATGGACACACAGTGTAGGGTGCCAGTCAGCCACCTGTCACCAAAGTAGCCAGTGGAAGCATCTCAGGATTTTAGGAATTGGTGGGCTGAGAAGAACAGGCAAGAGGAGGGATGATAGGGTGTGGACCAGTGGGCTGTCCTCACATTCTTGGGCCTGGGCAGGGCCTTCTGCTGCAGATCCTGGGGGTCCACTGGCCAACTTTCCTGAATGAGGTGATGTCCCATTATGATTACTGGAGTCAGCTCAGCGACTGTCTTGCAGTGCACAAACCAGACATTTGCAACAGACGTTTCTTTTTCACAGCTCTAGGGGCTGGAACACAGGTGTGCTTGGTTACTGCAGACAGAGTTGCACATAATAAGGGCTCAGGAATCCAGAACAGGGTCTGTCCTGTCTGCTCCTAGCTTTTTCTGAGCACTAGACACCACCTGGTTAATGACGAGCTTAATGACAGCTTGAAGCAGGCCCTTGGGCCCCAGGTCCGAGGAGAGATGGTGGAGGAGGTCTTCAAGGGCTGGGATCTGGACTCGGAAACAGAAGTCCTCTTTGTTGCCAATCGGGGAAAGGAGGACAGTGCTGCCCAGGGTGGGGACAGAGCTGACTGAGGGCTGGCTGCCTTTCAAAGGTGGGAGTGTATGGGACAGGGTTTGTACCCCATTTCCATGTCTAGTGAGGATTTATGACAGGCGACCTGGTGTCAGACAAGTATCCTGAGGGTGCTGTGGGACAGTTTCAGAGAACTGTTTGCCTGCCAGCAGCATGGGGGCGCGGAACAAGGGTGACACCACACAGCAGCGCGGTGTGTGTATTCTAATGCTCCTTTATTTATTTATTTATTTATTTATTTATTTATTTATTTATTTATTTATTTATTTATTTATTTATATTTTTTATTGAAAGGATAGTGTGATTTGAAATTAGCTTATTTTGAGGTATGCATAACAGCAGCTTTACATTTGCATACAGCACAGTAGGTTTACCAGTTATCCCCGTTTTTTTTTTTTCCTCCTTTCATTTAGTTATCCCCCCGCCCCCCGCTGCTTCTGTACCCTCTGATTCGCCTTTTTGTCCCCCACCACTGGGAGTTCATGTTGTTTGGAGCAGTTCGAATGCCCAGGAGTCCTGTGATTAGGAGGCACATACAGGAATGCTAACTGGAGATAAGAAGAGGGGCCACAAACCCGACCAGAATTGTAGATGCGGACTCCAGGAAGGCTTTACCTGTAAGAGCATCTGTGCAGCAAAGTCCTGCCACCCCGCTGTGAGGGCCGTGCCAACAAGTGCCTGGCACTGCAGAGGCACCTCTGAGGGCAGAGCCGGAAGCAAGGGGGGTTGATTCCACACTCAGCTGCCCCAGGGAAGGCTTGGGAGGAGCTGACCGGCAGCTCATGGCTCCTGAGGGTACTTGGCACCCTCGCATGGTCATTTATGAGTATTTTGGCCATTTGGCTTTCTTAGTTTTAAGACTACACACATACAAGGTAAAATACAGAAGTTTCTTATTTGTTGTCATTTACAAACTTTCTCTCTTTTTTTTAAAGGAAAGGTACAGGCAGGAATGCAGGTGAGTAGATAGGCAGGAAGAGAGAGGAGGAGGAAGTATTTTACTTTATTCAGTTGTTCGTCTTGGTTGTCCCCCCAGTCTCAGGTCTTGAACCTGGGTCCTTGGGATGTATGTGAACTACACCGACCAGAGATGGTGGATTTAACTACTAAGCCACCAGGGCACACCAAGATCTTTTTCTTTTAAGTCTATATTTTGATAAGAATAATTCAGAACCGGGAATTACCCCCCTTGGACTGTGGCTTTCATACTGTGTTTATGACTGTACTAATAGGTTGTGAAAACATTTAGGAGAGTGTGATTGGCATTTTTTTCAAGTGAAATAGGTTGGAAAAGAAAGACACCACTGTGCAACACACTCTTAAATTATTTGCTATTCAACTTAAAGTCACACTAGAATGCTGTGCGTCCTCACTTAGCCCTAACCTACCTCTCTGTGCCAAGGTACCTCTGGTCCTTGCTCCCTGCTCCTCCTCGCTTGCCTGTGCCAGAAGGGTTTTCCCACCTCCCACTTCCCACCTGGCTGTCCCTCTCTTACTCAGAGGGATGCCCCAATGTCATTGCTTCTTACAAGACACTCCTGATCTTGCCGCCTTCATCTGAAGCTATCAACCCTACTTCATTTTGCATGTGCTACCTACTACTGCTGATGTAACATCACGTCCATGCCATTGTCACAGTGCTCTGTCTCCCCATTAGAGTGTCTGCTCCACCTAGGAAGGAGCATCGTCTGCTTCTCTGTCATCTGCCTAGAAGCAGACACATGCTTATACATAGTAGGTGCTCAAATTTGTTGTTGAAGGGAGAACTGAAGATTGAAATTGGTAACCATCCTTGGGTTGTGGTAGGTAATGAGATCAAATAAAATAATCCCAGCCTTGTGCCAAAAACACAGCACTCAATACAAACTCAGGAGACTTCTGTCTTGGAACTTTCAGGTCATTCATTGCTTTTGAAATGTTTGAATAATTCTTCTTGGAAAAGAAATATGTCCTGTGTTTTCCAATGCACCAGAGTTTCTGGGATGGATCATGAAAAGCGGAAACCAGGAAAACACACAAGCTGGCCAAAGGAGTGAATGCAGTTTCCAGAAGTAGCGGCCAGGGGGCCTGAGAGGAATTTCAGTGGCGTCCGTGCCTCTGCATTTTCTGTGGTCATAAGAGCTTCATATTTCTGAGTTCACACTTCTTTCTGAATACCGAAGACGAAAGGTATTTCTAGTATGTGTTGAATATTTTCAAATCCACAAATTCTCTGGAGTCCCCTTGGTTCATTTTTAGAGTGCTACAAATTCCCTATTTGGAAAGGATTTGGAGAGAGGAGTCCCTGGATGCCAGGAGCTGCTAGATGTCACCAGGAAAATATTTATCTCTCCGTGTCAGCTCAATAATAGAAACACTTTGCATTCACACATTCATGCTCAATTTAACCATGTCGTCATGCCTCAGTCTTGGAAGATGAGGTTTTACCTGTGAAGGAGCTGGGTAGAAACAAAGATATCCTAGGAATGCATTTGAGGTCCCCCAGCACCCTCTGGGCAAGGCTGAACATTGGTCTCCCTTGTCATCAGGCCAAACTGTGTCTGAAAATAAGCTTATAGTGTGGTTTTCTGCTAAAGTGGAGCCAATTTGAGCAGCTGAGACAGAGAATATTTCCCAAGTTGCTTTCTTGATTGTGGGTGTTGGGTAGACCTGGTGAGCGAGCATTAAGGCTGGGTGCACCCACAAATGTTCTGTCTGCACCCTGCTACTGTGAGAATAGCTTCCGCTTACACGGGCCTACTTGTATTTATGTGCACGTGTGTAGAAGTGTCCGCCTGGGGACAAAACCCAGCTCTGCTTCTATCAAAATCTTGTCCTGATAAAACTTTGGAAAAAAGGTCCTTAGGATATTTAGAAAATGTGCTTCTTTCCCTTCCCTTCTGTATTGAGTATTCCTTGTTTGCTGGCCCCTCTTGCCCTATGCCCAGGATTGACCCAAGTCAGTACTTCTGATCTACATGCCTATGCTAAGGGCTGCACTCGCTAATTCTCTCAGTCCTGCAAGGTTGGCGTGATTACGTTCATCTTACCCATGTGGAAGGGGAGGCTTTCCAAGGAAGATGTCAGGGCTCTGAGGTTGCAGCTGTGGTCTGCTCGCAGTCTCGCCTCTGGGGGGCCTTCTGGGAGTGCTGGGAAAGACACATGGCATTCAACGCACATGGAATTCAACACATGTGTTCCATAGTGTTGTAGGCCCTGTGGTCGCTGCTGCTGCTGGGAAAGCAGACCCGGCCCAGCATGTGGCCATGGCCGACCACTGCTGTCCTTAGACCAGTCAGGCCCACCTCTGTGGGGTTTGGGGGTGGTTTCCTGGTCCTCATATTAGGGCACAAGTTGGGCAGGGCTTTCTAGAGCCACGTTCTGCCAAGTTTAGTTTCCTCTCAATACCCTTTCCAAACATTTCTAGAGGCAGACCTCACTCAGCGCATCATGCTCCAGCCTTTGCCACCTTACAAGAGAGGTTAGGACCACAGGGCATGTTGTCAGAAAATACACAGATGATATCCCATTCGTATATTTGAGCCCTCACCTCAGAACCTTAGACATGACTATGTTTGGAGACAAGGTCCCTGCAGAGATTGTTAAGGTAAAATGAGGTCGCTAGGATAAGCCTTAATTCAAAGAGAACACAGACATACACAGAAGGGCAGCATGTAAGGACAAGGGAGGAGCAGGCACCTACATACCCAGGAGAGAAGCCTTGGAGGCCTGTGACACTGGGGACTCACACGTCCAGTCTCCAGGAGGGGAGGAAATAGATGTGTGCCATTTAAGACTCTTTTTTGTGGTGATTGCTAGGCAGCAGGGTCCTGTCCTGAAGTGAAGAGTGCCATGCTCAGGCAGCGTGAGGCGCCCTGTGGCGCCAGGGCAGCTCCAATTATCCCTTCACCTCCCATTCCCTCCAAGGTCCCTCACGGGCAGCTTCTGGCTTACCTGCTGCTTTTGGAAAGCTGATGTCGAGTGTTAGAAAGAAAGATTTAGAGAAAGAGAGTATGTGTAGAGGTGAGGCTGTGAAAAGAAATCCTCTCCTGGCTCCACACTTTGGGAATGTGCATTAAAGCCCCTGCACAGAAGGAAACCTCACGTTTTCACTGGAGTCACTTTCTCAAGGAATTCTCTGGACTGATGGGGACTTGGCCCTGACTTGGCAACAGGCGTCCTGAGGGCGAGACACTGGAGCTCTGTCTGGGCGTCAGAGGACCTGATCACCCCAACTCCGAGTCATTAGAAAAGCAAATAGTGGCTCACTGAGGTTTCTGCTCTGGGCTTCCAGCCTAGGCATTCCAGTGATCAGTGCAGCCGGTGCAAGGGAAAATAATCCTAATGGGCTTCCAGGGTGAAGTCCGGGATATCTTAGCTGAGAAGTCAGATCCCCTGAAAGACCCTGTTCCAATTATTGGAGCCCCTCAGGGAGTCTGCCCCTGAGATCAGGAACCCAATAAGGATTTCTGTCACATACAGGATGGGGGGCCCTGTCAGCAGCAGTGGCCCCTCCAGATTGGCCCTGAATACTCAGACAGGGTGGGCCTAATGCCCCTCTGAGCTGACTTTGTCCCTATGTGTGCTATTACATATTCCACATCCAGGTGTCCCTTAGGCCACATGACTCTGGTTCAGTTCTTACACTGGGTGTCCAAGTGTCTCTGGGCCCCTCGGTGGCACTGAAATTCATGGTGAGCCTCTCCTTCAAGATATGACCTATAAAATGGAGTGATTTTGGTGGTTGTAAGGGAAGGGGTGATTGCCCAAAGCAACGGCCAGATAAAATGCTATTTCAATATCTCAGATTGAAAGGCAGACCTTCTGAATGTGAAATCCAGTTTTGTAGTAGTCATCATTGTGCTTATTTGGCTTCCCCAGGAGAGGAGAGTCTCCTCTGTGCCTCCTTGAGCTCTGCTGGGTGGGGGTCTGAGGGACAGGAGGGTGGAGGAGAGGGCAGAGGCATGACTATGGGCCCACCCTGCTCCAGCCTCTCAGGAGACTTGATTGAGAGGGGCAGGTGGAGATCTGAGAGTGTGCCTTCTTTCAGAGAGGCCCGAGGTGCAGAGGGTGACCAGGGCTCACTGATTCATGGTTCTGTGTATGGTCTTCTGGATCTTGGAGAAAAGTAATTTCAGAAGAAAGAGGATTCCCAGGCTTTGGGTTTGTGTCATGGGGTCGGGTAAACCCGATGACAGGGACACAGTAGGATCTGTGGTTGCTGTGTCTGCTGCCCCTCCCTCCCGGGCCCCTTTGGCCTCATCCTAAGTGTGTCTGGCTGTATTTGGCTAAGAACTGTGCATGGGGAGATGGACGCCAGAGCACATTTTTTTCCCTTTAATTTTTGCAGTCTTTTCCTTCAGGGTTTGAAGAAATAACTTTCTACAGACAGACCTCAGGCAGGACAGAGGCGTATTTTGTGGAGAAACAATGGTTATATTTTCCTCGGGAAGCAACGTCGGGTTACCAGGCGGCTTTGCTTTGGCAGGATCTCCTGTCTCAGGCAGACCAGCCGACTCAGTCGTCATAGTGCCGGCCGCCTCCCCAGGACCCCATCAAGAAAGGGATGCACCACTCCCCAGGGCCACTATGCAAAGTCTGAGCCTGGACTCATCCACTGGTGAGCACTGGGCAGAGAGAGACACCAGAAAAGGACAAAGGCTGGGAGCCATAGTCAGTGCCCAGGAGACCAGGATGGCCTCACCACTTCTGGGGTGTGTTGGCTATACTGAAGAATGGGGTGACTAAGGGGAAAATCTGACAACAGGGGGGGAAGTTGAGGCAGAAGCAGGACCTGATACTAAAATCAGATTTCAATGTGTTCCTTCTCTTTTTCTATTTTTCTCAAAGTAATACATGATCATGGTTAAAGCAAAGCAGAGAAAGGAAACAAAAGATAAAAACCCTATTTTCTTTATCCCCAAAGAAAAGAAAACCAAGGAAGAGAAAGATAATAGGATCTTGAAATGAAAGCAGAGCCTTCCAGGCACTCCCACCCAGAGGGCCCCTCCTGGAAAAGTCTCTGGTTTTGTTCTGCCTGCAGCCCTCCCTCCACACAATAATCTTATGTCATTTATTTTTATTGATAGTTTAGAGCATGTCATTCTTTCATCAATCTATGCAGAGACTTTTCTGCTTTTATGTTTTACCCCGTTTATTTCTAACATCCTAGCCCTATTTCAATCTCACCTCTAAGAGCTAGGTTTTCATATGCCTTGAGCAAGTGTTACTTGGTATCTGTCTCTAATCCACCTGGAGTTGGATAATGTGTACTGGGGGCTCTGTGCTCATCTTAGTGCTCCCCCTGAACTTTCCACACACCTGACCCTGCAGATTTGTCCAGTCTGCGTCCCCCATATCTCACCAATCGTACATACCTGAATCCCCAAAGACCTTGGCACATGAACTGGGTGGGGAGGTGGGGTTGAATTCTTCAGGGCACATCCCAGGAGAGAAACTTCAGGCTTATTGCTTATAGTCACAGCTGATCTTACTAAGTAATGCCTGCTTGCTTTGAGTGTGAGCTTACATGTGAGCTTTGCACACAAGTGTGCAAAGATCTGCCGAGATCGTCTTATGGTATCACTCAACACACTGGCTTTTTGCCAAGCTAGAGTATCTATAGCTATATGTATACATAGATGATAAATAGATGAAACAGTCGACAGATGATATGATATATAGATACATAGAGATCTGTAGATCTCACTGCTATTGTAATTTGCATATCTCTGATTAATAGCAGTTTGAGCATCTCATGCACTTGCTGGTTGTATGTTTCTCCATTTAGATATTCCTTATTTGTATTTTTTGCCCATCCGCAGAAGCCCTTTGTAAAATCCAGGTATACCTGGATAGTTTTACATTTTGCCAATGCTTTCAGTCATCTGTTATCCACAGATAGACAATTTGAGTTAATCATGAATTCTGTGATCACACCAGATACCAGGTAGATAAAAGGGAACATAGAAAAGGGTCTCTTTTGTTGCTGTGGTTGGGATACAGTCTATAGGTAACTATTATCTTGAGCTCAGATACCGTATTGCTCAACTCATATACCTTTGCTCATTTTATAAATCCCATTCTGTTTGTTCTGAGACGGGTGCTATATTAATTTAATTCTAGTCACATATTTTTGAAGCTATGTCTTTGGATGCCTATGTGCTCATTCTGTGACATTTTATTTTGAGGTAATTACAGAATGACATCCATTTGTTAGAATTAATACAGATCCCATGTACCTTTCACTCAATTTCCTTTAAAAGGAGCTTCTTTCTTAACTGTAACAGAATATCACAACCTAGAAATTTATATTGAAACAAGCCGTTGACCTTATTTAGATGTCATCAGTGGTACCTGAATGAGGTAGTGAATTTTTGCAATTTTATTGCAGATGCTCATTCCTGTGACTGGGTCCCTCGTGTACTTTTAGAGGTATAACCACCTCTCTTCCCTCCCACCTCCTCCGCTTGAGCAACCACTAATGTGTTCTCCATCTTCATACTTTTGTGGGTTCAAGAATGCTGCATAAGTGGAATCAGACAATGTGCAAACTCTTGAGATTGGCTTTCTCACTCAACATGAATTCCTTGGGATCCATCAAAATTTACCGTGTTCATTCCCATTTATCGCATGTTGGTATTCCCCGGTGTGGATGGACCACTGTGGACCACTCTGCACTGACGGACTTCCGGGTTGTTTCCAGATTTGGGCTCTTGTAAATAAAGCTGCTGTGTCATTCACACACAGACTTTGTGTGAACACAGTTTTTCACTTGTCCAGGATAAATGTCTAAGAGCGCACTTGCTCTTAGAATATAGAAGAGCCTGTTCAGTTTCATAAGAAATCACCATGCTATTTCCTAGAGAGGTTGGGTCAATTTGCTTACCTTCCAGCAATATGTGAATGAGCTTATTTCTCCACATCTTCACCAGCATTTGGTGGTATCACCATTCTTAGATTTTCTCTATTCTGATAGATGTGTAGTGCTATGTAATTGCAGTTTTAATTTGCATTTCCCTAATGACCAGTGCCAATGTTAGATTTTTCTTCATGTTTCTGCTCTTTGGTGCCCACATATTTAAAATCATTTCTGTCTTTTAGTGGCTAGATCCTTTTATCATCTTGTAACATTCCTGCTTGTCTCTAGTAGTTTTATTTGAAGTCTTTCTGATAATAACATAGGCACTCCTATTTGTATGTAATGTTTGTATTTGAAGTGAATTTCTTATATACAGGATTATTTATTCTCCACACTGCCAAGGTCTGTGTTTTCATTGTTGTATCTGGTATATTTATATTTAAGACATATTTGATACGTTAGGGCGACGATTTTATTTTACTGTTTATTTTCTTTTTGTTCCTTCTGCTGCTCATGCATCTGTTTATTTTTTTACTCTCCTTTGTGTTACTTAAATATTTTTAGGATTTAGTCTTGATTTATTTAGAATGTTTTTGGGTAGATCTTGCACATGTATTTTTCTTGGTGGTGGCTCCAGGTATTAGTATATATGTATATTTCACTTATGATCTGCTGCTATGAGATTTCACAACTTGGTATAGAGTATAGAAACCCTACTTCCATTTAGGGCCCTTACCCACCTTTTAGTATAATTATCTATATACTATGTGCTTTCAATTATGTTTGCTTCCACTATCAAATATGATCTGTGAAACTTACTTTTCCCTATTATACATTCTGATGCTTTTATTTCTTCCTGAAATTCCAAGCTTTCTTCTGTTACAATTTTCCTTCCATTTAGAGAATTCCTTAGCCATTCTATAAGAACAGAGTGCCTAGCAGCAAATTGCTTTGATTTTCTTACATCTTAGAACACCCTTCAATATTATAATTTGTTTCCATCAGATAGAGAATTGGGGTCCACAGTTTTTTCTTCAGCTTTTGAAAAATGTGGTGGTGTTTCCCTTTTGCTTCCTTGGTGTTAAGTGAGAAATCCACCGTTGTTTAACTGGCGTTTCCCCTAAGGAATGTGTTATTTTTCTCTGACTCCTTTAAAGACTTTGGCTTTGTCCTTCGTTTATCCAAGTTTAATTATGTTGTGTATTAGTGTGGATTTCTTTGGGCTTATTCTATTTGGTGTTTGCTCAAGCTTCAGACTTCTATACTTCTTTCACTAAACAGAAAATTTTGAACATAATTTATTCAAATACCCTTTTAGTCTCAGTCTTTCTGTCCTCTCCGTCTTGGACTCTGACGACATTATCATTAGCTATTTGGTTGTTGTTCTCCTGATTTCCTGAGATGCTGCTGAGTTTTTTCTTCCCATCTGTTTTCTTTTCATTTTACAAATTGTGTAAATTCTACTGATGTGTCCTCAAGTTTCCTGAATCTATCTTCTGTCATTTCTACTCTACTAGAGAGCCCATCCATTGTGATTTTTATTTTAGTAATTGCATTTTTCAGTTCTATAATTGCTATTTGGCCTTTTTATTGCCATCTTTAGCTTTGTGGGTATTTTTATATATTTAAATTTGTTTCTAGAGGATTCACAATTGCCTGTCATAGCATATTTATGATGTCTACTTTAATATCTTTGCTGGATAATTTCAGCATTGATTCAGCTCGCTGTTGGTATCTGTTGACCTTTCCCATTCAAGTTGTGATTTTCTTGGTTCTCAATATGAGTGGTTTTCAGTTGTACTCTGGTCATTTTGAATATTTGTTATTGGAACTCAATGGGCTCCTTCCTTTGGTGAGTATCAGCCAAAAGATACAAACTTTCCTTAAACAAAGAAAGGGTTTTTTTACTTACAACAAATTAAGGAGGCAGGGAGATCATTCTCAAAGCACTGCCTCCCCTATCATTTTTCAGGTGGAAGCTTTATAGGCACTGGGTCAAAAAAGCAAGTGGTGATTGGTCCCAGGCCATAGGGCAGGTCAGGCTTGTCTTAAGACACAGCTATCCTACATACTCAAGTTGTAAGTCAGGGCTGTCTTTAGGTGAGAGGAAGAAACTCTCCTAGGGAAGGACTAGTGTTTTTCCTTTATGCTTTTAGGGATGACTTGCTGCAGGCATGGTGAGATTCTGAGACTTGATGTAGTCTGGAGCTAGCCTGGCAGTATGCATTAGGGTTAGGTGTGTGTCCATGTCTAGGATGCCGAGCTTGGCCATCACCGCTCTGGCAAACATGAGTGCCAGCTCTCACTGCCTCTTTGTAGAAATATGGAGTGAAAAGTCAACTTTCTTCTGGGCCCCACTGGTACCTTTTCCAAAAACTTAAACACTGACTTTCACCACCTTGTGGCCTTCAAGTCACAAAGGGTGAACTCAGCCCCTCCTAGTCCCTGCAGACACCTGGCAGGGGATATGTGGAGGGCTGACCTTCACCACTTTGCTGCTGTACAGTAAGGCAGAAGGCAGGGGCCAGAAGATCAGCTTCTTGGTGTTCTCAATGGTCCCCAGTGATGATAACTAGCCCCATTCTTCACCGCTTCATTCTACCTCTGTGAAGCAGGATGAGGACAGAGGCAGAGTTCTCCATTTGGCCCCACTGATACCAGGTGTAGGAAGAATGGTGGGCTGACTAGGTTGCACTGGTTTGGTCTTGTTTGGACTGATTGATGTTGGTGGAGGTGGTGTCTCACCTTGCCTCCACTTTCCCGCTACCCAGGGTAGGGAATTGAAGCACCTCCCATTTCTGCCTGGTGGGGATAAACAGCTGCTTGTTCTATCCTACTAGGGCTGCCCTGCTGTAGGAATCAAAGGACTTTACCTGCTTCTGCTAAGCAGTAGCTGGAGGATGAGTCTAGAATCAACCTCAGACTTAAACTGGGCATGGGAACTGGAGAGCTGTTTCTGTGCGATGGGGGTGAGGCAAGGTAGAGGGTCCTCTCCTGGCTTGGCCCATTAAAACCACAGAGTGGACCTGCAGCTTTTTATGGTGACTGTTTATGTTGTGAGTGGGACACTTGTTCTCGAATTCAGTGGAGCCTCACCGTGGTGGCACACCAAAGTTTAATGAAAGAAACGGTACAGAGACAAGAGGGATTCTCTAAGGGCATAAGAGCTGCTGCGCGTGTAGGCTGGGTGGTTTTATATACTTGACGGGGTGGAATATTTAGGCTTGTGTCCAATAATAGATGTTTTTCTTAACTTCCTCCTTACAAGAGTGTGTGGGCAGGGGTGGGGAGTGAGCTTACTTCCCATAATGGCAGTTTTCTTCTCTGCTGTCTCCTTAGTTGCTACACTTTTCTTTACAGTCTTAGCATTAAAGGTTGACTAGCACGTCCTGTTTTCCCATCCTCCCTCCTGTGTTGCCTTTCCTTTCATTTGTTTCCTCACTGTGTTAGCATTCTCTCATTATTTAGAATGCAACCAAATATTTTGTAATTTTAGTTCTGCACATTGAGGGCTGAGACTCAGCCCCTTGTTGGACTCTGCAGACACCAGCAGACAAAATTCAGTGGTCTCCTCTCTCTTACCTTATGAGTTCACATTCAATATAGTTCTGGAATACTGGCAGTCATCTTTGCTTGTGTGCCAAATTTATTAGAAAACATTAATTTCATTGATATTGACTGATGTTACTTCTCTTTATCACATAGTTTCTTCCTGGATACATTCTGTTTTTTTTTTTTAAACTGTAGAACTTCTTTCAAGACTGTTTTCAAGAAGGTCCTTTTAGTGTAAATCTGAGGTCATTTGCTTCTAAAACCACCCTTTTGCCTTTTCTGTGTAGCTGAGCAGAAGTGCTGCTGAATGTAGAATTCTGGTTTTGAATATTGCTCTATTTTCTTATTCTCCATGCTATTATAAGATAATTGATAATATTCAAATCTATTTTTTTATTTTTGGAAGTAACCACTTGGAATTTTTTTTGATATTATTATTTCTCTAATGTCTCTATTATGTTTTCTTATCTATCTTTTTGCACATGTTAAGGTTTTCAACTTGAAGACTCATCTTTTTTTTAATTCAGTAAAATTTTATTTTTCATTTCTTCCAATATTTCTTCCTTTCTGTATTTTTTGTTATATGGTATATAAATATTTGTGGTATATAAATATTGGTGTTGCCACCCATACCCATCAGAGTTACTAACTTTTCATTGAGGTTTTCTATCACTCTTGCTTTTCTTTTTGACATCACGTTAG
Organism: Solenodon paradoxus; assembly: GCA_004363575.1. NCBI lineage: Eukaryota > Metazoa > Chordata > Mammalia > Eulipotyphla > Solenodontidae > Solenodon > Solenodon paradoxus. The sequence goes on along the minus strand of RJWH01000744.1, from coordinate 451,801 downwards.
CTCTAGTTCATCACCCAAACTTTCAGCTCACAATTCTCTCTCTAATTCTATCCATTCAACTATTAGTCACATATATTGAGCTTTATTTTTAACCTTATATTTTTTTATACCCAGTATTCCTATGTGTTTCTTTTTAAAAACTCCTGTCTCTGTATCACGTCACTGATACCCTCTCATCTCTCCAAGGATGTTTATTACATTTAACTTCTTTATCTCTCTCAGTCTATTAATCCTCCTTCAGGATGTAGAATGCTAAATTGCTCATTTTATTGTTTTATGTTATTGACTATTCTCCTCAGTTGTCTCCTCTCCCCTCCAAGTGACCAACCACCCTGACTACTATGTATATTGAGGAGAAATGACTGAAGCTCATGTCCTACTTGGTGTCTAAGAATGGACTTGAGTTTTAGGTACCCTGATAGTTAACCTTGCTCCTGGATCTGCTTTTTCTAAGAAAATGTCTTTGCATTTTGCTTGGGATTCTGTAACCCTTAGAGACATGTTAATTAGAATACGGAAGACGAAGTCCTAGAGGGTCATCTTTTCTACTTCAACTTTGTGCTGTAAACTCTCATCTGTTTTGACCCTGCCCTAAACCATACTTCCACCTTCCAGTGGTATGCAAACAGAGCTGTTGCTTTCATGATTTATATTAGGGACAAAGCAAGATTTGACTCACTCTGGATACTGAGGCAACTCTGTCACCAGGATCATTTTCTGCCATGAATGTCTATTCTCACATACTAAGATCCCCAGGGTTTTCTCAGAGTATTTACCTTGATTTTTGTCATCGTCTCTCCAAACGTTTTTCATGGAGCCCAGAACACCTGGATTTCCAAACTGCGAGAAAAGGGGGGAGAATAGTGATGAAAAAATGGTCTTTGTTTGCCTGTAGCGTTTGAATCATAATTCATCGTGTTGCCTCACCCTCCTCTAGTTGGACAGCCATCATTGCTCTCAAGTACAGCTCTTTGAGGACAGTTATCTGAGGATGGACAGGCCGTGAGAAGTCAGTGTTTCTTGTTCCATTTACACAGGACTTAAACAGCCTGGATGAGGAAGTGCTTAGAGTCATTTGGTGGATATATTGTGACAACACTAACATGAATATTTTGGTGATGAGAGTATGAGGATAGATCAAACAGAAGAGAAGCAACATAGTTTTGTCCCAACTCCCATCTTCTTACACAGTCATGTGTTGTTTGATGATGTGTCTGTCAGTGATGGACCACATGTCCCGTAGGCTGTACATACAGCCTTTGTGTGTAGTGGGCTCTACCATATAGGTGTGTAATTACAATCTATGCTGTTCACATATGATGAAAGTGTACAATTAAATTAAACAACACATGTCTGCTTTTTCCCTTTCTTTTCTGGAATGCCTTTGGATTTGTATTTTCTATAGGACAGATTCTCTCCAATCAGGAGAGAAGCATATTGAGAACTAGCAGCATTTCCTCTTCTCCATGATCTACCAAGTGACAGCTGCTGGCCTCCCCCAGCACATGCCACAGATGCCAGAGGGTGGCAGGTGGAGTTCTTGGGTCACTTGTAGTGATAAGCTGTCGAGTCCTGGTGCTCCCATGAAATCTGTACCTACTTTCAGGATGGTATACATGCTTTTCATATCTTCACCAACTCCTACAGCTTTTGATAGTTTGAGCTCTAGCAAGCTGGGGAAGTATTTAGATTATTTGTAGTTAATCTAAATCTGAGCTATAAAATATTAGATTATGGCATGCGCTTGATCTCACAGAAACCATGAGATACACTAAAGTGAGAAAGTCCTGAGGATTTCCATTTATCATTCACCAAACATTTGATAACCGTGGGCACTTTTTCAGATCCTGGAATCAGTAGCAAAAAGAATAGAAAATAGATTTGCTTTGTTGTTGAAGGAAACTGATGAGTAACCTCAAAGGCCATCAAGGAAGTTGTCTAGTTCAGATACTGATGCATGCAAAAGAGGAAATAAAAGTAGATGTATAACTGGGAGAGAAGCTACACTGGAGGTTGTATATATTGGTAACCTGATGCCTCTTTTACAAAGGGAAGCATTTTCTGAGCTTTGCCAGATGAGGAGGGATAGGCCATACAAAAGACCAGGAAACAGCAAGCACCTAGGTCCTGCAATGTGGTCAGTCTTGGCCTATTAAAGTAATAGAACGAGGTCAGTGGTGGTCCCTGGTGAGTAAAAAGGTGTGAAAGAGATGAGCTCTAAGAAGTGTGTGACCACAAGGAGTACAAGAGGAGTCCAATTTTCTTTTCAAGTGAAATGCAAATCCTAGGGAGGGATTTGATCAGGTTTTTGTATTGACTTGATTTTAAGCTCTCTCTAGGTTATGTACAGATGAGAGATTGTAGGGAGAAGTAAAGAGAGCAGTTAGGTAGCTATTGCAATAGTACAGACTGAGATCCCATCCTGTGTTGACTGGAATTCTGGAGTAGCAACATAGGTAGAATGAAGTGGACGAATTCGAGAAATGTTTTGGGACTGAGGCTGACAAGATTTTCTACCACGAACAAACTCGATGCCCTCAGGCCTGGGGATAAACTAATTGAAAGCTGTTGTTATTTGCTTAAATGGTGAAGGTCAATGAAGTAGCAGATTTGTTGGGTAGAAATCTAGAGCTTCAGTTATGTTATACTTGGCATTGTCTATTCAACCCTGCAACTGGAAATGAATGTTCTGTTGATAACAGCCATTGACACCATCACCAGCATGGGATGTGGAATGGTTTGGGAATGAGTTTGAGTGAAGGAAAGTGGAAAAAGAAGACCCCAAACTCCTGCAGTGGCCTAAGAAGAGGAAGGACATGAGGTCACACTGCGGGCAGGGATTAGGGAGTGTGGTGGCTGATGGTCAACAGAGAAGGGGATAGAGTTGGGAGCTGTTTTGGCAAGTCGAATTTGGGTACTATGTTAGATAATGGGCAGTAAGTAGGGAGAGGTGTTTTGGCTTGTTTAGCGCAAAGGGACAAAGGATAATCAATGAAATAGAAAATAATTAAAGAAGGCCAAATTTGAGAGAAACTGTTATCCATTTGATTTTAGACAAGTTGAGTTAAAAGCATGTTTTCTGACATTTGTGGGACTAAATCCAAACTCAGGGGTGAGGTCTTATTTCAACCAAGCTAAACCTCTCTATTTTACAAAATAGCATCTATAATTTTTTCTAATTACAGAAGCAATACAAAGTTATTATAAAATATTTTAAGATTATAAAAAGGAAAATATAACAAAAATGACTACCCAGAAATAATCAAGAATATATTTGATGTCTTATAAACATATATACACACACTCTTCATATTTTTATAACACTTTTTATCAAGTTTTTAAAAAGTTCATAAATGGTGCATATTTTCCCATGTCATTAAACATCTCTTCATAAAATACTGCTTAATGGCGTCATCATCTTTCTTAAAGCTTTGGAAGCGGAAACTCAGAGTTGGCCCCCCTTGGGGGCTGCTCCACTCTGGTCTTGATCCCACACATATTTTATGAGATGTGGTGACATTTCCTACTTGGGAAGGATTTGGTCCTACTCAAGTATCAAGGTCACATGACCAAAAGTTGCTGCTGAGGGAAACTACTGCCTGAGAGCATTTTTTTGGCAAGAGGCTGAGGTCCATAGGAGAGTGGCAGGTGATTGATGACCACTGGCCAGCAATGACCTCACTCCAGTGTCTATCCTTTCCTGTGCACCATGAATATTTCATTTTAATGTCTTCATCAGATGTTTACAATCAGAACAGAAATGGGTCCTCCCAGAAAGAAACCGTCTAACAGTGCCAGTTCTGTGCCTTGTTAAAGCAGGGCTGTTTGAAGTTTTCCCTGCCCACTCAGGGATGGAGAGTCTTGTCTGGTTCCAAGGGGTTTAGGCAAGCTTGGGAGGAGGTAGCAGGAAGTTTCCCACTGGGGGAGGTAGACTGAGGTGGACTGAAAGGACGAGTGCACAGGTGGGTGACTCATCGCCCCATTCCCTCAGCCCTGTGCTCTGGGGGGTCCTTTGAAGTGAGAAACCAGCCAACTTCACAGCACAATGGTGAAGGAAATTGGTGTACCCATGGTTGCTATAAGTATGCATGTGTTCTCCATGCACCCCATGAAAGGCACCAAAAAAGAGAACTCTTGTGATTTGTTGTGAAACCTTTCATAGTTAGTAATATGTGCTCTTTATTAGTTAGGTTTGATCAAGGAAATAGAACTGCTTGGAATGATATGGGGTAAGGGAGTGTGTGCGCACGTGTGTGTGTGTGTGTTTGTGTAATGAATCTTAAACAATTGCAGGAGGAGCTGGGGAACTAAGAATAGAAGAGTCCAGCTGGAGCTTCAGAAAATTAAGGGCCCTCGGGAAGGAGTCTGTGTTCTGTTGCTCTGTCACTACTGGTTGATCTAAGTCACTGCAAAGACACACAGCAGTCTATTATGGGGAAACCCAGGGGTCCCTAAGCACAAACAGGGATGCATGGGCAAGTGGACACCCATAACTCCTTAGTATGGTATCTAACCCCAGGGACATGGGACCTACAGTGGAACTGGAGTCCTTAGCTGTGAGCTTCTCTGTCCCAGGACTCCTACATTTGACAAATCAAGAATTTTCAGATTATTTTAACTTATAAATGTGATCATAAACAATAATGAAAACAATTTCTAAAACTGCAAAGAAACCCAGGTTGCACATAGATACATATATGGACATCAGAGTATTTTCTGATTACATCTCATCCTAATTTTTTTTGGGGGGATGTACCAAAATAAAGTTGAAAAAGAAATACATGTCACTGTGACTGTCTAAAAAGGCACAGATCTACATTTAAATTTAAACAATTGGGAGTCAAAGACACATGATCTAGTGTGGGTGGGATGTAATTTAATACAGCATTTTTGGAAAAGCCTTCTTTAATAGCTATCAAATTTAAGAACACAACCTTTAACAACATAGATTCCGTGAGTTAAAATATATTTGAAATATATTTGACTTGAGCAAATCCTTTTCCCCCTGAAACCATGTGTTTAAGTGTGAAAATATTCCCTCTACTATTACTTGGAACATTAAAATTCAAGAAACCATCAAATTCTCCTATTTATAAGATTGATTAAATAAAATATTATATGTGTAAAATAAAATATTACCCTTCTTTAAAAAATGAAAGGGTGGTTTTGTTTTACTGACTTGTAAAATACTTATGACCTATTATTTATTAATATAAAAAGTTCAACAGTATAGATTATGAATAAATACATACTTTATAAATTGTATAAATAACATTTGTATGTAGAGTTTGCAAGAATGTGTAGTCTTATAAAAAGACCCACACGAAAATACTGATGATGCTTTTATCTAAGAGGAAAGGAGAATTTTATCTTTCACTTTATAATATTATCTGCCTTCTTAATACTTGAAAACCAGTTTTTATTATTTTTAAAAGAAATAATGACGAAGATAGTAGAAAAATGTAAACTGTATTTTAATCATAAAATAAATGATATTTTTATTCCATATCCATTGTCTTTCAGCTGCCTTCCATAGAAATGATGCCTTTTTCTTTCACACTTTATTCAATGCACATTAAAATATCTCCTTATCTCTTCAGCATCCATTTTCATCATCATCAGCAGCAGCATCATCTGGCTCCCTCTCTCCCATGGGATCCTCTACCCATGCTGTTCCTCAAACTTCTCTCATCAAAGAATAATGTAGTTTGAATATCTTCCCAGTCAGTTCAGATACATCTATTTGATTTATTTCACCGTCTGCCTTGGATTTTCAATATTTTCAATAAGAAGACTTTCTTGGAAAGCCATCAAGTCATGTTGATGAAAGAGGACCCTTTGACACTCAGGAACGAGCTGAGATGGGTGCCGGACCTCTGTGCTGATGGGAAAAGCCAGCAGGAAGCCCTGCCATCATTCATGATGTCAGCTGTCAGCATGGGGTACAGAGAAATACTCCTCCTATGGCCTCCAAATGTTTCACTTCACTGTCCCCTCAAGAAATATGTGAATAGGTAGAGGAAGGGGTTGAAGTAACTGTTGGATGAGTGATGGGTGAAACTTTTCCTGTGACTCTTTGCCTCCAGAGGAGACTGGGGGAAGCACGTCTGAACAGAGACCTGGAGAGAGGGGACTAACTCTGTGGCCACTGGAAGCTGTTGCTTGGATATCAAAGTTGAGCTCCTATCTATTGCTGTTGACCATATAGCCTATGATCACAGAAGGGTTGGTCATTGCTCTTGAAGGGCTGTGACAGCCAGAAGATTAGGAGCTGAGGTCAGCGAACGGCTATCATGGTTCAGTAGGTCAGTGTCCCTTCCCAGATTGGCCCTTTTTTTGTTTGCTCATTGCCTCTTACTGTTGGGGTTATTCCAGGTACTCTTATTAGTTGCTGCTTTTTTCTTTTTATCTTTGCCTGGTCCAGCTTTGGGGCAGACTCTTCTGAGCTCACTGACTGACTTTACTTTCCAATGGAAAGAGAGTCATGGCTGGGAGTTAGGGGGACACCACGGTAGAGAAGAAGAGGGGTCTAATCCTCCCTCTGGGAGCCATTGACTGAAAAAGCAGGAGGTAGGCTACTTGGCAGGGCTCATGTCCTTGCTGGAGCCTGACCCTCTGCTGGTCACGAGCAGGCCTACCCCTCTTTTCTGTCCTCATCTCCCACCCCAAAGACATTGTGATCATGGAGTTGTCCTTAGTAACTGTGCTGGTTTTTGTTTGTGTGTTTGTTTCTTACTCAACTGGCATTTATACTCATATTGATCATTGTTTTTCACTGATGATTTTTGTTCCTCCATTTCTATTCTCCTTACATATTCACACATCCATCATTTGACAACATTTCAGTAAATGATGAACTGCATATATGACATTGGTGCCAAAAGGCTGTCCCATGTAACCTTGTGTAGTGGACTGTATCATCTAAGTCTGTGCAAGTGCACTCAACATATAACTATACATCTAAGTATATAAAAGTTACCTGACACATTTCTCAAAATGTATGCCCATTGTTAAGTGATACACAGCTGTAATTTTGCCTGATCATTCTGTGTGGCTCATTCTGTCCCCATATTCCTTTCTTTTGCAGATGTTGGTGGTATGTGGTGGTCAAGGCGTCTGAGGCCATTGCTCGCCTCTAAGTGACTGAGTTTACCTTCTTTGGTTTCAAGGTCAATCATTTCTCTAAACATACTCCTCCTGTCTGTCGTGTCATGGCCTTCTGGTTGTAATGGATTATGCGTAAAGCATACATTTGAGAAAAGCAAATGGGTACTGAACATACTCTCAGTAAATTCCTCAAAGAAAATGATGTATTGGGCAGGACATGGTATGGTCTGTGGGAAACAAGGAGGTATTTGATGTGGCTCGGAAACTCTGACCCCATACCTGTTCATTCCTCATTTAGGTGACACTGTCCTCTACCATCCTGAACACCTGCCTTCCACAGACACAAAAGGGGAGGATCAGGATGAGTCTGTGTGTGTGTATGTGGGGTTTCCATGGACTGGGCCCTAAAGTGGCCACTGGCACACCCTGTCACATTGCAGACCCCATGGGAGGTTGGGAGGGTGTTCTGACTATGATGCAGAAGAAAATAGGTCTGGGGGCTCTGTGTACTTGACCCAATACAGATTAGATGTGGGTATATATTCTGGTCAACCTTTTTGGGAAGGTTCATCACTCCTGGTGTTATTTATTTGGCCATCTAACATGGAGGACTGGACAGGAGACACCAGGTTTCTTCTGTTACCATGTCTCTAAGCACTCTTTCTTGTGAAGCACACCTGCTCTTCAAAGGTCTACTTATTTCTACTCCCATCTGAGGTTCCCTACGTCAGCTCAGTGTTCAGTCATCCCATGTTGGGACAAGTGAGGGCTATTTCAATAAAGCACCGTGTTCCTGTTGGTGGAGACACCTAGTAATGTTTGGAGAACATGATTGGTAATTGGCTCCATAGTTCTTGAGAATGTGCTGTCTTTGCAGTACTGGAGGTCACCATCATGGTGTGAGCAGAGAGGGTGTGCACAAGCCTGTCTGAGCAAAAGTGGACACTGATAGGTGTGTAGTGGGCTCTGTCATATGGGTTCATTAATGACACTCAATAACAGTGAATGAGGACATCTGCCTTCCACCACCTTCTATACCTTAGACACTGGTGCCACTCGTCCACATGACTATGTTATCCCTTAATGTTCTCTGCTCAACATCTTGGGAGGTTCCAATAGAAGCACTCTCAGTTGTAAATATGAATTTCATTTTTACTTAGACACACACACATACCACTGCTTCCTTTTTCCAATAGTAATCTATTTTTAATGTTGAAATTTATACAAATATATATGGTAAAAAGAAAAGTAACAATGTGAAAATCCAATTTGTATTTTTTTCTAAGCAATTTATCAATGATTACTTTTGTCTAAGAAATTCTTTCATAATTTAAATTGAGGTAATATATGGTTGTGGCAATAGTAAAATGATGCAAGTGTAGAAAGGAGAATTGATAATTATCAATAGCTTGTCTCTCTCCTTTATTTTGTGTATTTATCACCTAGGTGATATATATTTTTCCTTATCTATTTTTTCTTCTCCTGGCTGCAGGTCTTGAATCCAGTCCTTGAGCTTTACATGACCTGTACCTTAGCCGCTGACCCACAGGGGTATGTCCACCTTCTGTGTTTTAAATGGACAAGGGCACTAAGGTCAACAGGTTGCTGGGATCTTGTATAAGTTTTCTCTTCTTATGGCAAACAAAGCATTTTTACCTCTCTGTTCACATTCTATGTAGATTTACAAAGAAGGCAGAATACATTGTGGCCTACGATATATATTATTCTGAGTTTTTTTCATTTAAAAATAGATTGTGGAACTTTACTCAGTTCAACACATACGTACCTTCCTTTCTCTTTTTTGCTGATAAAATAATCTCTCCTAACACAGATTTTTCTGTCTTCCCATCGATGGTCTTCCCAATGACAGCATCGGTTCGATGATCACTCTCATTTCTTACAAACATCTGCTTTGATTTCTAGAAAGTTATTCTAGAAATAAGAATGACAGGTAAGGGGATTTCAGCAAATTTTGCTTATTTACCTCCTTGGAAGTTGCAGTACATTCTTCTCCCACTCAGAGTGTGTAGGAGATCTGTCTTTCAGAGTCTCGCCACAGTGTTTTCACAGTAGCACACACTTTGCTAATATGTGTGTCTTGATTTGAACTTCCTTGGCCACTGGCAAAGTGCATCATCCTTATTGATGTTGTGAACGGATCATGCATGCTTCTGTGAATTTGTATGCTGATCTCCTTTCCCAGCTTTCCTTACTAGTTTGCAGGGATGTACAGAGAATGCCACCAACTCTCATTTGCCAATGATAAGAATATTTTTCAGTAGCAAATAATACATTCTCCAGCTTTTTAATCACATTTTGTGTATGGTGATTTTTGATGAAGAGAATTAATATTCATTTTTTCCTACGTGACTTCTGAATCTCCCACTGTGCTGAAGACCCCCAGTCATTTCTGTTCGAAATATATCTAGGAACAACCATGGACTGAGTGCGTGTTGATGCTGAGCCGTGGAGATCTTTCCGTCCCTCTGTCTGAGGTGTGTGTGTGGTGTACTCAGGACAGGATAGCTCGGCGGGTGTGCTCTTTGGTGACTGCTTCAGAGTGTGACACTTTCCTGTTGAATGGTCTTTATGCAACCCAAGTCACTGGATGCAACTGCTTCTTTCCACTGTTAAATTCTCCTAAGTGTTGCATAAATATAAGAACTCATAGAGCAGGTTCCTATACTAAGGTGGTTTAGAAAATTGATGAACTTTTTTTGGGAAAGTGTCCTGTTGTCTTCTAAATAAGGAGGGGAGTATCTGAATAATGAATCCAGGCAGGCTGTCATATTATGTACAAATTAATTCTTTCAAATGTCTCTTATTCAGTAGATGCAATCTGTGTTCAAGTCTGGTCCTCTCTGCATTCCACACTAAGGGAGGGTGTATGGCGATCCCTTCCGTGTCCACTCTCCCATGGTGCTAGGACTTATTGCCACTGGCCTCCCACTCTTAACTCACACTCATCTGGAAAGGTGAGTTTGCCAGAGCAATTTTTTGATCAGTGTTTTCCTTCTGAGAAACATGCATAAAAGAAGAAAATCTTTTTCTCCACTCTTTTAAACTTGGAAAAAAATGTAAAAATCAGAATTTCATATTTGTCATATGAAAATATCTGTGAAATTTCTATAATGCTCTTCCCTTTAGAAGTGACCCTTCTAGGGGACTGAGGTCTCACGGTAGACCCCAGGCTCTGTCCCTTGACTGGGTGGGTGACTCACATAAAACCTGAACCTGTCATGAGTTACTATGCCTGACATTCCTTCTGCTATTTTTTCCTTTATTTATTCTTTTCCCCCTAAACTATTTCACGTTAGTGTGAAAGAATAAATAAACTTGATGTATCTACTGCAGGGAATTCAGTTTCCCTGGAGCTTCTTCCCACTCTTCCCCATACAGAGATAGCCACAAAAACAGCTTGCAGTTCATTCTGTTCCTGTCTTGAGTCCTTTATGTTTTTAACTGTGAAGTATTTGATGCAATCTAACAAATACGTATTAGGCCAAAGTCGTATATAAATACAGCTTATGTTATAGCAGCAGTTCTTATAAAAGTGCCATGATGAGGCAGTAATGAAACAAACACCAGATTAAACCAACCAGGACCAAGGCATTCCTTTGGCATGAATCAAGCCAAGTATAAGATGAGCTCATCCATGGTAGAGTAGAGATTGGAGAAGGACACAGGTGGGGAGACAAGGTGGAGAGGATGACCAGTCCAGGATGGGAACTGAGGAAAAGTTCTGGAAAGTCTGCAAAGTCCATGTGAGGAGACAGAACAGGGGTGTGATTCACAGGGTCAGGAGGAACCGAAACCATAGGACCTCCACAGTGAACTGACGTATGTCCCCGCAAATTCATATCTTAAAGCCATGACCCCTGACATAATTATATCTGTTGAAAGGATCTTTAAGAAGTAAATTGAAATGAGGTGAAAGTGGTGAGACCGTCATCCAAAGATGAAAGTCTCTCTTTGTGCTATGTAAGAGTAGAAGGTAGTGTCTATGAGCCAGGAGGAGAGTCCTCACCAGAAACGGACCCTGTGGCACCTCGGTCTTGGACTTCCTGCTACTAGAACTACGAGAACGAAATGTCTGTTGTATAAGTTACCTGGTGTGTGGTGCTTTGTTACAACGGCCCAAGTTGACAGGGCCCAGGAATGGTAGGATTGCCACTGGGCAGAGGTGGAATAGAGCCCCTTATTTGAAGCGTCTTTTGTGAACTGGAGAGAGGCAGCAGTACCGACAAAGGGCCTTGTTTTTGGAGCCCAGGTGGTGTCCCCAGAAGCTCCTTCAGGGCCGTGTCCCAGAAATGGATCTTCCCAACAGAGCTCTGTCCTACTTTGGAGGACAAGTGTTATGTTGCTAGAGATAGGTTGTTTCCAGTCCTTCCAAAGCAGGAGAAGTGAGGGGATGACGTGGCCTCTGCAGCTGGTCTGTGCTTTGTTAAGTGTGTCCTGCTGGTGGGTATTTGAGGACAGTGTCTTTAGAAGGCAGGGTGGGTGTGCACAGGTGCCCTTTGTTTTCGAGGATGTGTGGGGAAGGGATGTGTGCTTGGTTTCCTCTCCAAACAATAGTGTCCCTCTGGGAGACTGACGCTCCCTGGACGCTAGTCACAGACTGTCTGCAGATCTTCACATTTGTTTTCCCCCGCAGAAAAATCGTCACCAAAAGAGAGATAAAGTAGCTCCTGGTGACCACAGCGCAGCCACATGGACAGAAGGGAAGATGGGACACTCAGAGGTTCAGCAAATTTATACACAGAAAGGTCAGTTCAAGTTCAAGGGCAAAGTTCATTTATTTCTGATTGGATGCAAACACTTCCAGCACAATATCCTTCTGCCATTTGGAGTCTGCTTTCCACTGAAAAACAAATCTTTTCCTCAAGTGTTTTAAAGGAGGCACTTTCAAAGCCATATTTTTTTGCTAGTAATGAGCAATTTTCTTGGCCCACTTTGCACCTATATGGTGGTTTTGAGGGCATTGTAGTTCGAAGGTGGCGCCCTTCCATTTCTCCAGGACTTTTTGCCCTTGATGCTCATGAGAGTGCTCTTTAAACATCCTGGTGTGGATAAATTAATGAAGGTCAGAAGACGGACTTACTGCCAAGATATTGTTAGTTATAAAATGCACTTCATTTTACTAACTTTTTGAAATGTGGCCAACCCATTTGGAAGCTGAACTTTTGCTTAAACCATGGGGTCCTGGGAGTTTCCACGGCTCCGGCCCTTTCCTGCGCATGCACGGCTTTGGCTTCGGCGCAGATGCTGCAGGTGCTCAGCCCATCGGGCCTTGGCTTCCAGGAAAGTGGGGTGCTCCACCCCTGCTGGTGACCCCAGGCCAGTTGGAAGAGGGCCTGGGACGGGTTCACCTTCCTGGAGCAAGCTCTCTCCATGGTGCACACCCCATGCACACACATGCACACACCACAATACCACACACAGACCACACATACACTACAAGCATATGCACTCCCCATGCCGTGGTCCATCCATTGTTTTCTTTGCAACTCCCTGACCCTGACCATCATAGGGGTTCCTGAAGCAGAGACTGAGAAGTGCCTTCTGGTGAAGAAAGAGGCAGAAAAGACTGGAGGAGGTGGACTCTTTCCAGGGGTGTGTGGCACACTGCTGACATCGGAGGTGCCCAGAGCTTCCCAGTCATGCAGGGAGATGGGTGATGGGGCCTGTGAGAAGGGGAGCAGTGTCTTCAAAGGTATGGGCTGGATTGGAGTGGGCAGCAAGAACTTAACCTAAGAGCCTGATAGGTGGGAGAGACAGAGAGTGCACCCCAGGTTGAGGAGGAGCACCAGGGGAGAGACGGAGTAGGGAGGCAGTAGGGACAGGCCCTCCAGGAGGAGGAGAAGCTGCTCAGAGTGGAGGAAGGAGAAGCTGCGGGTTCTGTATGCGGTGTGCGCTCCTGAGTCAGTGATGCACAAAGACGGGTATCCAGAAGGTGCCAGAAGCTTCTGTTGAGTAGGCACATTGCGTGTTCCAGAGCCCAGAGCAGAAGTAGGGAGTGCAGAAGCACCTGGAAGAGAGAGACTGGAAGGCGGGTACTGGGCCTGCATGAGGCAGCACAAGAGTAAGACACGGTTAATTCACTGTGTTCTTCGCTTTCATTTTTGAAGTTTTTGTTCTGAAATCATTCTGGCTCCACAGAAGAGCTGTAAGAACAGAGTTTGCATGAAGCTCCACTTGACTTCCTTTAATATCAACGTCCACTTGTCAAAACTGGGAAGTCATTGGTAAGTACAGCAGGTCCTCAAATAACGGTTTTTTTGTTCAATGTTGCTTCGTTACAACAGTGACGAGGAGAACACCAATTCCCATGGGGGCCACTGTGTGGAGTTGGCACTTTCTCTTCACGTCTGGTGGATTTTCTCCGGGGACCCCTTTCCCTCCATGTCCCAAAGCCATTGTGAGCTTTGTTGTCCTGTCTCAGTGGTTCCAGATGGAGAGAGTGTGGGTGTGAGTGGCCCCCTGCGGTGGAAGGGCATCCTGTCCAAGGCTGGGTCTCACCTCATGTCCTGAGCTGCTGGGAGGTACTGGCCACCTGAGACCCTGAACTGGAGTAATGAAGGAACAAATACAAGTGAGTGTCTAATATTAAGTGTTCACAGTTTTATTTAGAAGTTCAGTGATGTTTTTGTCATCAGAAATATGCCTTTGGAACTTAACTCGTTTATACCAACTAGGCTGTCACCAAAGCGGCTTCGTTCCACATCGCTTTGCCTCAGATTGCTGTTCCGGCTGCCCATGGACAGCGCAAATGAGCGCCACTGACCTCTGGCCGCAGGCTCTGGGTTTCCTCAGCCTCGTCCAGGGGACCTCACACACTGAGTCGTCCTGTCTCCTGGTCTCCAGCTGTGAATCTGTGATGGCCTCAGTTTATCCTTATCTTTATGCCTGTGATGCTTCTGAAGAGTAATCGCCGTTTATTTGGAAGAATTTCCTTCTAGCTGACTTTGTTTGCTTTTTCCTCCCAATTAGATTTGTTATAGATTCTTTTCCTGACTCATGACACAAAGGTAGTGTGCTTGTCTCATGCAGATGAGGGCACACATGACATCGGCTAGAGTTCGTCCTGGTGAAGTGAACCTGGGGTCAAGGTGTGCAAACTTGGGATCAAGGTGATGAACTGGAGTCAAGATGAGGGGACCCTGTGGTCAAACTGGCAGCTGCCTGGTTTATCTAGTAGCAAGTGACTTTTCTTTTTCCAAATTCCTAAGTCCAACCACACTGAAAGGAGATAAGTGAGATGTCCTCTCCTGCAGGGACATAATACCCCAGAATGTGAGGTTTTATTAAAAACACCACATTAATTAGGACATGTTGGTCACGACATTTCCCCCATAACTATTATGACTAGACTAATTATGAGATTGACTTCTCTTCCTATGGGAGGTGACATTTTATCTCATAGCACCTTTGCCAGTCTCAGGGATACTCCTGCAGCCAGAGAGGCTGGACCCTGGCTGTGGTCGGCCTGACAGGGCCTCCCTCAGCAGCTGAGCACTGCTGTCCCCTCCTCTCCAGACCTGCTGAGCTACAGGAAGGGAACAAGAGCCTCACTGGGTCAAGGACAAAGAGAGCAGGTCACACCAGGGGCTCAGCAGAGCAGACACTGATGGGAAGCAGTCCCCTCCTGGCCGTCATTCACAGAGGCGCTTAGCAGTCAGATCACTGGGAGGCTAGGCCGCAGCAGGTCAGGACTGTTCCACTCTGTCTCTTCTTCACCAGAGACTGCTCAGGTCACCATTCCTCACAGCAGGTCTGCATTCCTATCCTAGGGCCCGAAATGAAGTGCCATAGTGTGCTTCCGAAAACAGCAGAGATATATTGTCTCACAGTTGTGGGGCTGGAAAATCTGCATCAAGAACCTCTCCCTACACAGTCCCCTGGAAAGATCTGTGGAGCTCCAGTCTTCATAGGGTGTTTTCCTTGGGGAGACACCAGATTTGGGGTTTAGGGCGTACCCGCATGAACTTCACTGTAATGATTCTGTCTCTCAATGGTGTCACATTCTGAGGGCTGGGTTTGGGTCTTCAGCATATGCGATTTGGTGAGGGGGGCACCATTCAGCCTGTGATGAGGTGGGCAGCTTATCTGCTGAAAGAGGCCTTGCAGGGACAGCAACCCTAACTTTGGGTTTGAGGCGGGTACCTGACAAGTGCAGTTTGTCCTGGAAAGAATTTGAGGGGAGATACCTTGTCCCAACACCATGTGGCAAGTTTATTGGAAAACAACTAAACAGAAGTGACGCAGGCAGCTTGGAGTTGCAGAAACAAGAGAGCAAGTTGTTAAAAGGGAGTCTCTTATATATGGGAGGAAGGGGCCTCCCTTTGGAAGTACCCAGGTGTCACAGCATTCCCAAGAGTCAGAGTTCAAGGGTAGCGGGGGTAACTAAGGGGTGTGTGCCCAGTTCAGGTTGCTAGGGAAGGATTTCAGGTTTTCCAGCCAGTCCCTTCTCTTCTATCCCCTCATCAGGTTGGAGGGAGCTGCAGGGCAAAAAGACCAGATTCAGTGACCCTCAGCTCTACTTCGATCCACAGCCGCCTTCCCCCACTCTGCCTGTCCCCCTGGGAAGAAAGTTAGATTTCCCCAGCTACTGGCATCTGGCAGCTGCTGGTTGATTGGGTCACTAGACATTGCAGTGTGCGGCGTGTGCCGCGATCCTGGTCTTCATGGGGAGCTGGCAATGGGGTGCACCCACATGGCTTGGAGGTGGGAGGGACAGTGGGGAGTGAGTAGCACAAATCAGCAACCCTGATGCCGCTATTCAACCCTGACACAGGCAGAACAACCCCATCGCCCTGTCCTTACCCAGAACGGTCACATGCTGTGAGACCCCGATGGCTCCCACGGCCTCAGAGCCTTCAGCGCAGGGTCCTGAAAAGTCACCGCTTGGGAACTGCAGGTGCAGAATGAAGCCTGCTCAGTTTTGCTTGTGCAGACACATTCTGGGACAGGGGCTTCTGTGCAGGTGGATTGTCGGTCACATGCTTTGTCATCTTTGTCATTCATTGGTTGGCTGGTGAAGATGACCCTTCCTGAGAGTTCCTCACTCTGCAGGGACTCAGGGGCTCTATTCGGAAAAAGAGGAACAGCTGCACACAGCAAGATGGGGCCAGACCCAGAAAGTGAATGCGAAGTTGCTGGCTCTGCCTTGTCTTCTAACACTTTCCCGCTCACTTCCAACAGAGACCTCAGGTGGCCCTGTTTAGACTTGACTGTGTGAAGCGGCCATGGAGAGAGAAGGGAGGTGTCATGGCGCCTCTGAATACTTTCACAATTTTCTCACCCAGCTCCCCGGCATCTGTCTTTGCTTTCTCCCTGTCAACCCCACAGGGGAAGAGGGGTGTACGGGAATGAAGCACTGCTTTCTCTAAAAGCCATCACAGATGGAGAAAAAACCCAGCCACTCCATGTGTCCTATCTGTGTGTCCTATCTGTGGCTCCTCTTTCCGGCTGGCTTTTGTTATTCTGGGTGTCTGTGTGAATGTGCTCATTTGAAAGGAAACTTTGCTGTTATAATGCATTCCTTCTGATTAATCTTTCTTTCTAAGGCTTCTCATACTTTTTGGAATATTTCTTGGTTGCTACACCTGATAGAGTTTAGAGGTTCAGAGAAACAGTGAACCCTTGCTTGTTCAGAAAGAGCAACTGAATCGAGAGAAGGAAGAGACTTAGGTGAAAAAGTAAACTGGAGTCGACATGGAATTACAGTGGCCTCCTCTGCACCCTTTCCTCTCTTACCACCTTAATTGTCCTGCTCAGCCCTCAGTAACTGATGAAGTCTCCCCTGTGGTTTGTAGTCAGCCTGGAGTCCCATAACCAGGTGATAGTCACTTCTCAAGCTATAAAGCTGCTTCAACACCCATGAAGTGTTGAACAGTCATGGAGAGCTTGATGACTGGACATAACCTAGGTGTAAGAATGGTGTGTATTGTACCTAAACCTATCCTGACTCCAGGGGAGGGCTCCCTGCTCTCTGAGTGCATCTGCCAGGACAGGGACAGGCTTGTTTGCCCTCCACTTCTGCAAGTGCTGTGGAGTTGTTAACAAAAGCCGCTACCTTGACCTTTAGAGCAGGAAGGTAAGGGCAGTAGACCTCAGCCTTGGTCACTTTAGCACAGTTAGACTGTTGAGTCTTGTGTCTCTGGGGCTTCCCAATCAGTCACCCATCCTTAGTGAGGCCCCACACTGATCAAGAACCATGATGAGCATTAGGTAATACAATGAAAATAAGCAGACAGAGTCTCTGCCCTGTGGAATACACAAGGGGTTCTCTATAATCAAAGCACATTTTTAAATGTCTAAGAAATTTAACTTGTTCAAATCTGGACTATTCTGTAAAACCTCTATGACCAGAAGGGTGGGCATGGCCCATAAAAGGCCAATATGAAGGAAAAGAGAGTACCAGTGGACACAGGGTTGAAAGATAAGGAGGATGGTGAGTTTGTATAGGTCCGACGATGAAAGGCATGGTAGATGTTGCCAAGAAACCTGATTTTCCTTCTAGTCTAAAAAATGGAAAAAATGTTTCGCAATGCAGATGGGGAATAGCATGATCAAACAGGGCATTTGTAATGAAGAATTCAACTGTAGTGGGAGGACAGTGAAGTAGAGCCAGAGAACATGGACGGACGGGGACAGGCGAGGGCTGCGTGATGAATGGGTGGTGGCCACAGAGTGATGCAGATCCAAGAATGTGGCTTTACAGGCTTACTCACAGGTTACAAGTGGGGATGGGAAATAAATGACGGTGGAAAGCTTCATCTCAGAACTCCGCCTGGCATGATTGCAGATGATTGTGCCATTTGTGCGAGAGCCCCGAACAGAGCAGGTTGGAGGACAAGGATGAATTCAGCTTTGGACAGGTGTGCCTGTTGCACCTTTGAGACATTCAGGAGATGCTGCCAGGGGCTAGAGATGGAGCAGGCACAGAGACAGAACTCTGACTTCATGAGACTTCTGCATGGTGGTGGCACCTCGAGCTTGGACACAGTGTAAAAAACTGAGTATTTATGTCCAGGTAATAGGAGATGGACTGGCTAGAGAGACAGAGAAAAAGCAGGCAATGGCGAGGGAAGGAAGTCAAGAAGATTGTAATTCAGAACAGAAGAGGGGGCTGGGAGAAGACAGTGTTCCCCTGGATTGATGCTGCTGGGAGTCAAAAAATGAATGAGAGAAAGTGTGTACGGGTTTTCCATGGAAACTATTTGGTGACTCCTGAGAGATGTGCTTAGAAGGTGAGGAGACTAAGACCAGGTAGGCAGGGGAAGATCCAGGGGTGAGGAAGAGTGAGTGTTACAGGCAAATCTTCTGGGCTGTTGTCATTGAAAAGGGAATACTATGGTAGGGATCAAGTGGGAAGACTTTTCTTCTTGCTCGCTTACTGGTTTCGTGAGAGATGAAAACATGTTTATAAGATGATTGGAAGATCAGGCGGAAGATGAGAAGGTGGGTATGTGAGGAATGAAAGGCAGAGTGACTATGAAAGTTTCCAGGGAGCCGTGAGGTGGAAACATCTGGAGAAGTCAGAGATGGAAGCTTCACTCCTGAGACTACTGTAAGGGAGGTGTTGTCCTCAGGGACAGAGAAGGAAGAGGAGGGACAGCTCACAGAAGAGAAAGGGGTCTTAGGACTCTGAAATAATTTGCTGGTGGTCAGGATGGGACCCTTTGGAAATTTGGAGACCTCTTGGGCTCTGTAGGAGTCCACACATGTACGATTTGCCCAAACCTCCTGGGTCTTACACCACACACATGTCCGTCAAAGTGGCACCCCCAGGTCCAGGCTGGCTGTTCACACTACCAGACATATGCTGATACTGAATGCTTCTGTCTTATCCACAGTGTGGCCACAAGCATGCAAGCAGTGCAGTGGTGCTCATACAGCCCGACCGGTAGCCCTGGTTATTTTCTTTTTACTCCCCAAGTATAAAAAGACTGTCACTCTGGGAGTCCTGTTGTCTGAGACAAAGGTCACTTGGAAGTGCTGACAAGTGATCAGATATAGCAAAACATTTCTAAAAATGCTGTAATGGAGGTATGACCATGATTGTCCTCTAGAACCCGACATGAGCAGGCTGGGCTCAAGACCTTCTCTGGAGGAGCCTGTTGTAAGACATACCTGTGGCTGGTGATGGATCTGAGTGCTCGTTCACCAACGTTGGCACTCTCCTCGCACACAGCAGGGTGCCTTCTCATTCCCAGGTAAAGACTGAAGGAAACCAGAGAATGCTTTCTTCCGCCGACATTAGCCACACAAGGCTTTCTGCCCGCACCCGCCAGGCCCACACACGTGGTCTGGGAGGACTCCCTTCTTGTCTGGTCTGTATTAGCTATGGCATCGTCCCTACCCTGAGCCCACCACTGGCCTCTGTGACTCTCAGTTCAGATGCCTCCTGGCTCTTTGCTTTAGTGACTGTCTATGGGGTAATTCCGATTCTCTGAGCATAAAAGAAAGAAGCAGCATTAGAAGGAAGGCTCCAAGAGGGAAATGGGCAGTGGTGCTAATGCGAGGTTGGCCTTTGGAGCATATCTCCCTGGGTTTCAGGAGAGTACCATCTTCCAATGCCACATTCAAAGTCATGTCGCCAAGTCGTCCATAGTCAAGATGTTGTGACCCACAAGCCTTATTATGGATTATGGAGCCATCCTCATGCTGTCCTCACCTCAGGTACACAGTCCTCTCTGGAATGCCCTGCTCCCAGCTGCTCTTTACACCAAGATGCCCCACTGGACCCCACTGGGTTGGGGACCAGTCAACTGATGAGAGTCCATTGGAGGCCAATAGTTCCCCTTGTCCATGTCCCACTGGAGTGGACGTGAACTGCATGTGATCACCCCAGTAGGGAGTCCTGGGCTGTAACAAGTGGCACTGTCCAATGTGGCAAGCAGTAGAGGCGATGGGGGACCTATGGAGGCCCTGTGAAATGTGCCTCAGTAGGGAGCCTGTTTAGACAGTGACCTCACTTTCAAAGGCTGCTTGGCTCCAAAAGAACATTAGAAACAACTCTGTGAATGGCCCCATTGCTTTATGTCACTTCCTCTTGTTCCTTTGCAGAGATGGTCAAGGACGCTGGAGACGGATGGGCACTGCTCCCACTCCATGGTGTGTCACTTTGTCAGAGAGACACTCAGACGCTCTCTGATGACACCGCTTGTCTGCATGCAGTCTGGGGCAGTTCTGCAGAGTGCTGTGGAGGGTCTGCTCCGGAGACAGCCGCGCTGGGGGGCGGCGGCTGGAAAGCCAGGCGTCAGCTGCAGGAAGGCTGAAGTGCTGCCTTGCCTTTGTGCTCACCCTCTGAGACACAGCCACGCTCATGATGCCGGGTGTGTGTGTGCCCCAGGAAGAGGAGGGGGACAGCAAGCCCCTCTCGTCCCTGGGCGTGAGAAGCCCATACCTGTCTGCTGTCTTCTCGAACAGTGCACCTTCTAACCCACACAGAGGCTGTCCCAGCACAAATCAGCCCTGAGCCAAGGAATAATTCTCAAATGCCCCTTCTTGCCAAGGAGGGGCATTTTCTGCCTGACTCTTCAGTTGTGACTTGCTGAAAACAGAAAAATGTCTATGTGGAATTTATCAGCCTGAAATGGAAATGACCAACCTCTGCTGAAAAGACATGGAAATGGAGCATGCTCTGTTACAAGATAGACACGGAATAGGAAGACCCCTGAAGGTGCTTACACAGCAGCTGCCTGGATTCAGGGGCAGAAGACTCTCTAAGGAACAAAGGAGCCCAGCGAGCTGCGGCACCTCGGGAGTGTCCTTTCTTTCTCTGACACCTGTGGAAGGACTGCCCTCCCTGCTGGTGTGGCAGCTTTGCTGTTGTGGTCTGCCTACCTCTGGGGAGGAGGGCATCTCAGGAGAGCTTCTGGGGGTCTGAAGGATGTTTATATTGACTGCTGATTGAGAAGTTTGCCATTCTGGAAAGATCTTCCAGAAAGTCGGAGCTTTGCTGGGCCTGCAGATTGAGTTCTGCTCATCTCGTGATGAAAGTTTTTCGTGTGTCATGGGTAATCATTCTTAAGTTTAGGATGGTCAGTGAGTTCTTGCCCTGTATTTCCTCTCAGGTTCTTTCTGAGGTCAAAGTGCAGAGACTGAAGGTCAAAAGGTGCCGAGAAGGCTCCAGGACTTCTACGCCTCCTGCAATCTGCTTGCCTGCACAGAGGCTGGAGAGTAGTTCTTTCCTTTAAGCTTGGAAAAGGGCTGAGCAGAACACTGTCCATGAGACCCCACCAACCCTTGTTCCACCTCCGCTCACCTCCCTGCAGGTAACCTCAGTTCTGCTATCCGTGTTCAAGGGCTGCTATATGCTTGGCCTGCTCCTGTGCTTTGCTTCTGTATATTCCACATACGAGTGAGATCATCTGGTATTTGTCTTTCTCCTCCTGACTTACTTCACTTAGCAGCATCCTTCTAGCAAAATCCATTTCCCCAAGTTGTCCTGGGGGCCTCTGTTCAGACAGGAGGAGAGCGAGCAGGCTCAGAGTTCCAGCCAGGGTGACGTCTGCTGGTCTCTGGAGGCACACTGCACGCTTTTCCAGGCGCTGCGTTTCCCTTTCTCCATTTCCACCTTTTGGATTTTAATATTTTATTTTCCACATGTGGTAAATTTGAGTTATTCAAAGCCCACTATTTAAAAACAAATACTTGAGAAAAAGAGTAGCTTGTCTTATTATCACCTGCTAGGTTTAATAATTGCTTTGATCTTGCATGTTTAGGAATATTTTATTTATTTTTAAATCCATAGTATAGTTGTTTCATGCAGAAAGGTAGAAAGAAGAAAATAACAACAAAAGTAAGCTATGGCTAGGCTGACCATACATACTGTTTTAACAGAGCCATCCCATCATTTTACTATAGATGCCAATTTTGTCCCTTTTTTAGTACCCCAGGGCCATCTTTTCTTTTCTTTCTTTCTTTTTCTTTTTTTAAAGAAATGTACAGGCCAGAATGAAGTCAGGTGGGAAGGCAGGCAGAATGATAAAGGAAGAGGAGACACCTTTTGTTTTTAGTTTTGTTTAGTTGTTCACACCGGTTGTCCCCCCACCCCGACCTAGGAATTGAACTCAGGGGTATGTGACCTGCTCCTTTGGAGGCAACTGACCCAACTGTTGCGCCACCAGGGTTGTCTTTAAGGTGGGGCAAAAGGGGCAGCTGCGGTGCCCCGGGGCAATCTGTTGAGGGGGACCAAAAGCAGCTATCCCCCGCCCACTTTAAAGAAGACCCTTGCTGGCACTCACTGTGGTGAGTCTTGGCACACACTGCAGTTCCGCCCCCTGGAAGAAGCCTCCAGGGGAGAGAATTCTCCCTCCCCTGATAAGCCTGTTTCTTCGAAGGGAGCAGAACTCTGCAGCGTGGTCTAGCTGCAGGTAAGTGCTGTGAGGTTATCGCTGGCACCATGGAGGTTACTGGGCACTCATGGCACAGGAATGGTTAAGGTGGCATATGCTTTAGGCAGGACATTGAGAGCGGGATTTATAGGAGTGCCAGATTTGCTTTCTGTTAAATTTCTACCAAAATTCCTTGCACCCTGGCCGTTTGCGTGAAGTCCCACCGGACCACAGGTCGCTGCTGTGTGATCGCTGATGACCATTTTGTAGTACTTATTTGTTGCTAGCCTGGCAGCTCTGCTATGCCTCATCCCCTCTCCTTAGTCACCAATGCAAAACCCTGTCCCATTGTTTTCCATCCCAATCCGTTTTTGTCTCAAGGAAATATGGTCAACTTAGCTACGGTTTTCTTGCCCAAATAGTGCCAGGTAATTAGACAACTATTCACATTACTCCGACTCTGAAAAGACTCCGCTAGTCACTCCTTTTGTCTGTGTTTTCTGAAATAAATGCAGTTACTTCAAACATGAAATAAATTCACCTGGGACACTGCAGAACCTCTTGCTTTTCTTAGAGCATAGATGACTCTGTGACAATGCAAGAAGTGACTTTTCTCGAACTCTTTCATTGTCATGTTGGGGATGGGTGTATGAGTCCTTACGAATCTTAACAAACTTTTCCTTCATGCCCTATGGTTGACAGGACTGTGGCTATAACTGTGACTGCAGCTGTAACTATAAATGTAGATGTACTGATAACTGTAACACAACTATAATTGTAACTTTACCTGCAACTGCATCAGTAGCTCTAACTGCAATAATGCTGATTTCCAAAATTTGAAATTCTCCCAGGACTGAAAATGACTTCAAGTTCTGAACTCAATTTGCTAGATTCCAGAATGTTCCAAGGCTTCTGTCAGGTAACTCCTCACCATCTCTTAACTCTCAGATACTTTTAGAGATGCATCGATCTTTGTGGAAATAGATATAGGCATAGGTATCAACACATAGATCTGGGTAGCTAAAGCATAGCATGGGCTTTTGAAAGTTCATATCAGCAGAGATACTGGTACAAATAACTGCTTGGGCTCACATTACCCACCCTACAGAGATCCTGCCCTTTCTTTGACTATGTGTACTCCATTTTTTTGTTGCTGTTAGCTGATTTATTAACTCCTCAAATGGCAGTGGTTTCCGTATTTCCATGTTCTCTCTTCTTTTAGGAAGAAATCATATCTGTTGTTTGGTAACCTCATCTTTGATGCTTCTTTTGAACAAATAATTTCACATTCTTTTAGGTATTTCTTCAGTAGTCCTGACCATTCTTGAAGAGCCTTCTTGTTCTCAGTTTGTGTTTTCTTTAAAATTGGGTTTTTTAAGTTTTTCTATAGGCTCTTTTCTTTCTCTCTGCTCTTCTTTCTGTTCTTCTCCATCCTTTTCTTTAGAGTTCCCATGATGGTGCATTAAACTGCTTTTCTCTCTAGGGGCTGTGTGATATTTTTCATGAGACTGTTGACTCACAAGGTTGAAAGTTGCCTTAAACTCCACAAATAAAAGCTCACAGTTCAGAAGCATTGTTCTATTTGCGCGTTCTCTTTCTTTTCTCTCTCTCTCTCTCACTCTCTCTGCTTTTCTGCCTCTCTCACTCCATCTCTCTCGTGGATATGATCTCTCATTCTTTGTCTCTCTTTGCCACTCTCTCTCTCTCTAGTCTCTGTCTGTTTTCTGTCTCTGATTCTCTTGCTCTCTCTTGCTCTAACTTTGTTTCTCTATTTCTCTCTTTGCCTCTGTCTCAAGGCATCTATGCTCTTAGTGCTGCGTTAGGAGGTTGGGCTAGATTTGAGATCAGCTCCATCTTACCATCTCATAAGAGCAAATTTCTCCTAGGATGTGACTCTGGACCACACAGTAGCATATACATGTGTCATATTTCTAACAAGTCAGTGCAATGTTTCCAAGTTAAAGACATTCCCACTCGAGATGTGGAAAGCAGTCTTCATAAGATGAGTGAGCCTTCTCCTTTGCTTCCTTTTCCTCTTGGCCTCTTCAATCCTTGGACTGTTCTAAAAGGGGGCTTTGAGCATGTCCCAGAGGCGGCCTTTTAGATTATTTAGTTTTTGTTATAATCAGTCAAGTGTTTATCAGCTATGTCCACTACTCCGGTCTCCAATAGCCAACTCCTTGGTGGTCTGCACTAACTTTGGGGCAGGCAGCTGCTCCTATGGCCTCCTGTGTAATCCCTCTCCTCCTTCCAGGTAAATAGGATATGTAGCTTTCTTTGAACAAATAGAATTTGACAAAAATGATGGGCTGTCATTTCTGAGGAAAAGTTTTCAATGTCAGTGACTCTCTCCATCTCTCTCTCTCAACTCACAGCTTGCTATGCTGAGGCAGACTGCTATGTTGTGAGCTTTCCATGTGGCAAGGGACCGATGTCTCTGTCATCAGTCAGAAAGAAGCTAGGACCTGCCAGCAGCAATATAAGCAACCTCGGAAGCTGCTTTTCCACAGGACAAGCCTAGCACAACACCTTGATTGCCGCTTGTGAGACTTTGAGTCAGAGACACCCAGCACAGCCATTCCCTATTCCTACTCACAAACACCCTGACATGATTAGTGGTTGTTTGAATCGGAGAACTCTAAAGGAATGTCTTATGCAGGGTAACGAGTACAACCCCTTATGGAACTTTTTTCCAACTTTCCTGAGCAGTGTATTAGAATTGTCCCGGCTAGAGGCCTGTTTAAAACACAAATATTTGATGGCATCCTCAGACACTCTAATCGTTGAATCTGGAGTAGGTCCCTGAACACACACAGTCTCTCTCTCTCTCTCTCTCTCTCTCTCTCTCACACACACACACACACACACACACACACTCACGTATCCTCGAGCTTCTGATGGTGATCCAAGAAGCAAGCATTGAGAAAAGTTGCCCTAGCACCTTCTGGGACGCCTAATAACCACAGTTTAAGTCTGTCTCCATGCCAAGGGTAGAAAAAAAAAAACTTTATGGTCATTCAGTATTTCAGAGAAGTGAGTCCTAAGCAAAAATATCATGCCTTTCCATAGCTTGTGTTTACCAAGGAAGTTAGCAACAATGTCTCCAATCCTTCTGCAGAGTGAACTCGACACTCCCTTATTGGCTAGTTGAGTCTAATCCCACTCTTGAATCTGGGCTGAATTTATGACGCCTTAGTGGCCAAGAGAATGTGTTGGAAGTGATGTCATGTGACTTTCGTGTCTGGGTCAGCAAAGCCATGCTTTCTATCTGGTTCTTGGAGATCCCTGTACTAAGGGAAGCAGATTCCACGTAAAAAGTTAGATTATCCTAAGACCTCTATGCCAGAGAGGTCATGCATACACACTTTAGTTGACAGTCCAGCTCAACTGTCACCTAACAGCCAGTGTCACTAACCAGCCATATGGGAAGCCATCATGAATGGCAGCCCATCAACCCTCCCGGTGATAACTGACTTAAACCTATGAGAGGTCCTCACTCCCCCAATTCCTGACCCACAAATCATGAGCAAAACAGAATGGTGGTTTTAAGCAACCAAGTTTGGGATGTTTTGTTACAGAGCTACAGTAGAATAGGACTACGATTAGTCATCTTTTGCCCTCAACTTGCATGTGACTTTCCAAGGAGCGCATGCAAGGACTTAAGGAGAAGAGAAGAATATTGGAAGAGAAGGGCCATATTTAGCATTTGAGCTGGGGTATGAAGAAGCATGATGGTATCATGCTCCCAAGTCATGGGGAGCATATCCAAATGCGACTCGTTCTAAGAAGTACAATAATTCATTTGGGGTAGTTTAGGGAGTGGTGAGGGGGCTCATAAAAGTGGGGACATCTGTCATGGACCAAGCAGCTACCACATGAGGAGCTTATTACGCCAGGAAAAACACGATGATTTTATCCTGGCCCCAGTGGGTGAGCCACTGGAGATTCTGGAATGTGCTTACCTGGGTGGTGCAAAAGCAGTAACTCTTTGCCAATCAACTGAGTGGAAAATGAGCTGAATGGCAACTCAAGCAGTTTCTATTTAAGTCCTTGTGACTCGCCCTGTGATTGTGCCGAGATTACTTCAGGCGCATGGCCTCCTTGTAAACGCCTGTCACTTCCCTGGTTTGCAGAGATGCTGGGAGGCTCATGGGCTCATGTGTATGGAATGCTTGTGAGCTTCGAAGAGAAAGAAACCAGATACAGCTGAGGTATTATTATCATCACTCCAGCCATCTGGAAGTCGGCTTTCTAGCAAACCCGAGGGTACAGAAGCCAGAAACTTCAAAATAAAGGAAAAATAAAGAAAGGTATTTGGACTCAGAGCAAAGCAGGAAGCAGATACGGAAGGGACTGAAGAATTAATGATAACATGAACAGGATGCGCCTGGTCTTGAAGGAAACACTGCACTTCTTGGAGGAGGGGATGGCTGTAAAAGCTATCGCCCTGAGTGCAGATACAATGAAGGGCATGCCACCAGGGAGGAAGGATGAACAGGGAAGGACAGCTAGCAGCTGGTGGGCAGTGGCAGGGAACCAGAGACAGACTCAGAAGTTAGAGAGCGCTAAGCTGGCCTTGGAGAAGTGGAAGCAGAGGAGGAAGGTGTGGAGTGGCTGGCAGGGCCGTTCCAGTGCCTCCCCAGCTCAACAGGACACTTCTCTGTGCAATGTCCTGCACACCAGGGGTCCGTCTCTTCTTCTTTGACAACCTGAATGCTGCAGATGTGTCCTAGCTGATCCAGACTCTGGGGAGCCAGTGATGTGGCTGTGTGGCAATAGATTTTGGTGTGTATGTGATTGAAGCGGGAGCCTGGGGACAAGTTAGGAGTTATTGGAAGAGTCCAGGTGAAAATCACAGGCAACAAGATAGTGGCCATCGTTAGGGCTCCTTAGATGCTCCTGACACAACCTGGTTTCAACCACTTGCTACACTTACAACTGCATTGCCATAGGTGCACACTCATCAGATGTATTCAGACTACCCTACCTGGCAAAACAGCCTCTGAGGAATCCCAATATTTGCTTTTGTGTCCCACACCCGCACAATCACTGGGAGAGGAGTGAGGCAGGAAAAAGTGACACAGAGCCAGTGGGCAATCTGCTTTAGAGATTTCCACTGAAGTTGGAAATCCTTGGTCATGCATGATGTTGTGAGATGACCACATTAGGGGGACTCTTGCTGTAGTCTTCCAAGTCAGTCTAGAATAGAGATGACTCTTTTGGCCTTTGGAAATGCTTCTTTAGTCACATCTCTTCTCCTTGCCCCAGATGAGTCTTTGGTTCTTGGTACTGGGGTTCATCCCCTTCTTTCAGTGCTATGCTTCCCAAGCTCGACTACAAGTCAAAATTGTTTGTGGAGCCCATACCACCCCTACATCTATTATGTCAGGATTCCTGGAGGGATCCTTGGGGGCAGCTTCCTTTTCTCTCCTCACAGGTGGTCATGGAGAATCACCTTTCTAAGGCCTCTGTACTCATTGCCATGCTTTGGGCCTTGGGCCTTGACTGCAAGTGCTGGCTGCCATGCTGCTTGTCGTCTAGTGTGGTTGTAACTTCTCCCACCCTCCACCTGAACCCCTGCCCCTGCTCAGCCCTATTAAAGGTTATTAAGCATACTCCTGGCACTTCAACATCAAAGTTAAAAGCTTGTTCACAGCCAAAGATCATGTCACTAAAACAAAAATACAACCTACTAACTGGGAGAAGATATTTGCATTTCATATTCTAACAAGGTCTTAATGTCTAAATTATACAAAGAACTCATAAAACTCAATAACAGAAAAACAGGCAATCCAATCAAAAATAGGAAGAGGAATTGGAGAGAGATTTCTCTGAAGAAGATATACAGATGCCAACAGGCACATGAAAAGATGTTCCTACTCACTGACTATCTGGGAAATGCAAATCAAAACAACAATGTGATATCACCTTACACCGAGATATTGGTTATTATCAGTAGTCTGGAAACAACAAATGGTGATGAGAATGTGGAGAAAACAGAAACACTTTTATACTGTTGGTGGGAGTGCAAATTGGTGCCAACTCAATGGAAAATACTATGGAGAGTTCTCAAAAAGTTGAATATGGAAGTTACATATGATCCTGCCATCCCATTTCTGTGTACTTACTCAAAAGATACAAAAAACCCCAAACAATAATTAGCACAGGTTTATGCACTCCCAAGTTTATTGTAGCTGTACTCACAATAGCTAAGAACTGGAAACTACCTAAGTGACCAATGTCAGATGAATGGATAAAGAAGTTGTGGTATGCATACACAATGGAACACTACACGGAAGACATGAAACCCTGTCATTTGAATCAACATGGATGGATATAGCAGGGATTATTCTAAGTGAAATAATCCAAAAGAAGATAGATACCAGATGATCTCACTCATAGGTGGCATGTGAATAGATAATACAAAGAAACAAGCAAAACAAGACCAACCCCTGGACAAAGGCAATAGAACTGAGGTTAACAATAGGGAATGGAACAGATAGGCGTGTGGTGGTGCCCACTGGACAATGGTAAAGAACACAGGTGATTTGGTGGAGGCCAGGGTGTATTGACATATTTCTAAGGAATGGAGAAAACTGTACATATGGAGTCTATACATATGAGTTTATTTTAATGTGTAAGATAAAAGCTAATACAATAAGTAAATTGACTTCTTTTTTGGATGAAAACACAAGAAGTTCAATGCATGAAACAGAGGCTGAACAAGGAAAGATGGGATGAGTATCCTGAGCACTTTTCTTTCCCATCCCCACCCCCCTTTCAGGGTTTGAGGGTCTCCCCCACTCCGTGGAGCTCAGTTTGAAACCCCCACTGGTCAGTGGTGGGTCTGACTGTGGCTGGAGCAGTATCTTGCCCTCTCATCCTCCTTGTCCTGTCACTCCCCAGACCTCATTCCGTTGTGCTGTATTCTGATAACTCACCCCCATTCTTTGTTCTTCCCACTATCAGATATGTAGTCAGTGGTACCTGCCTCCTGGCACATCTGTGAGAACAGAATAAACAGTGGGCAGCAGCCATTGTGGAACCTTCAAATAGAGGCCACACCATATTTACCTGCCATTTTGATTCTTCTTTTTCCTGATGAAGTGGGTCCAGTTGCCTCCTTGAAGTATTTCTTGCATTTATCCAGTCATGTCCTTGGATAAATGTGTCACAACCCAGAGCTGACTTTCTAACTTTGAAAGCTAGATCATTTCTAGAAGGTACACATAGCTAAAAGCTAAACATTGCATTTGCGGCCCAAAAGAGAGCACAGGTGGTCATGGGATTAATTTACTAACACAGAATAAATGTCCTTGTTTCCTGTGGCAGTGACACTAGGAAAAATGAGACTGTCTGCCTCTGCTAGAGGTTGAGAGACATGGGAATCCTCTGCATGGAGGGTGGTATGAGGTTGGACATCACAAAAAACTGAACAAAAGGAAAATGTTCTAAATTAATGCAGAATAGTTAGAGTTTGTACCAAGAGAAATTAAACAACCAACCAACTAACCAACCAAGATATCAAGTGTCCAAGATATCAGTGTCAGAGCCTCAGAATCTGCCAAGGATTTGTGAGGGGAGGTTGGCAGGATGCTCTTTCTTGAAGGACAGGGTTGAGGAGAGATATCGGAACAGTGGCTCATATTACTCCAGTGCACCTTGTCAGGACGAAAGGCAGCCTGCTGCAGGATGCGCCTGAGTGGCATGCTGATTATTCTGAATTAAGAGAAGTTAAGAGATAGAAGAGCCAAGAATGACTTCTTGCCTAATTATCTCCCTCCACAAAAAAAGGAAATCTCTGGTGATCCAAGAGGTGAAAGACAGCCTTGCAACTCTATCTCCCCAGACTAGGTCTGTTTTTGATGTCTATGTAGATAAATTCTGCAAATTTCCTTTTTTCTTTAAATTGTACACTTCTTTGTCCTTTTATTCCTTCCTTTCTAAATTTATTACCCCCTTTCCATATAACCTCATGGCATGACAAGAAGGTGGATTCATATTCTATGGACCCTCATATATACATGACTAAACTTTGTCTTTTCTCTTGCTAATCTCTCTTGTGTCAAAATAACTACTTCCAGCCTATTACAGCATTTTCCAATAGCTATTTCCAGACTCAGAGAGCAGAGGAAGATTAGCTTCCTCTCCGACATTTAGCTCATGACACTTCTCTTACAATTAGGAGAAAATGGTGTGTGCACACCCACTCACTCACCTCAAACACCAAGGTGTTGGTTCTGTTCTGAGTTCTGCTACTCAGATCTGCTTTGCAAAGTTTTCCTGGTGTGAGGTTTCAAGGCGTCGCTAATACGTGCCCTGATCAGTTCAAAGCCTCACCACCAAACCAAGGTGCCACTTTCTCTCATTGTTCTGGGAGCTCTGGATTTTATCTGATGATTTTCAAACACTTGAGCAGGAAAGAAAAAGGGTGAATGCCACTGTCTGGTGAGGGTTATGGAGTATGAACTTTCTTGATCTAGATGACTTGGCTGCTGTTTGCAGACACCTGAATCATGTTTTGAAGG
The DNA here is from genome assembly GCA_004363575.1 of Solenodon paradoxus. NCBI lineage: Eukaryota > Metazoa > Chordata > Mammalia > Eulipotyphla > Solenodontidae > Solenodon > Solenodon paradoxus. Next base: position 420,822 of record RJWH01000744.1, on the reverse strand, counting down.
CGAGAGAGCTTGAGGAATTTGATGAGCGATAACAGAACTGTTTGTGTTCTGTCTTCTTCACAAAGCATTTTTATGGTAATTCAAAAACACTTTCTCAGGGAGTAATGTGAAGCAGATTTCCTTCTGTAACAAAGAGAGGAAGGATGCTGTTTGACAGCAGTTCTTGGAATTGGGGGACCTGAGCTGTTCCAGGGCTAACTTATAGAAGCTCTGCTTGCAAGACCTAATGTGATGCATCTATTAATACATCTCCAGGGTCTGACACGTAGACTCGGTATGTTTAAGGACTTTGTTTCATCCCTTATTGGATGTGAGGTTAAGAAAAAAAAAAGCAAAAGCAAAACCTCAAAGAAAGTGTTCTAGAAGATTTTTCATCTTCAGTACAGTGCAAGTCATTTGAAACAGTGGGTCGTGGGGCAGAAGTTCATTGGCTTCTAAAACACTGGAAAAGCATCTAAAGTGCCAGCAATCCCAGAGTCCTTTTGTATTTTTGAATACAAAAATTTCTTCAATTAAGGGAATGGTCTTCAGTCTAAGGATTTGTGATTTGCTTGCAGAAAAGGAACTGTAGTTGTCAGAGTTTGGCCTACAATGCTGTTTTCACTTGCAGTTGTAAATATTTTAGATCAGGGCGTTCTAATTTTCTAATGCACGTGAATCTTCTGGTATCTTGCTAAAATGCAGGGTCTTCTTTCCAAGGTTAGGGTGTGGCTTGAGACTGTGCATTTCTAGTATGTTCCCTGCAGCCACATTGGCTCATTTAATCCTCAGAACAGAACTAGGAATGAAACTATTACCACCTTTATTTTTCAGAAAAGGGTGCCAAAGCACAGGGATCTAAGGAAGTTACCTGCAGATATAGAGAAACTAGGTCCTAGGGCAAGAATCAGGGTCAGCTGAGTGTCTGCTCCCACTCGAGCAGTGGGAGCAGGAGGAAGGATGGATGGCATTCTGCCCTCCACACCCTGCACCCTGGTGTCAGCAGCACCCCATGAGGAGCTGAACTTGCATCCTGCTTGCCTCCCACTTTCTCAAAGGGCCATGGAGAGAGCTAAGTTTTTATCCTGCCCTTTGCAAGAAGTTTCAGAGAGAAGTCAAGCTTATATTCTTGTCCTCACATTACAACTCAACAAAGGACTGCCTGCTAATAGAAAATTTAAAAAGACCCTGAGTCTCTTCAGACCCCATATGTCCAGGGTACAAATGAATATCCCCATTACATCAAGAGCAAAGAAAACTACAAACTGACTGAAAAATGACAGTCAATAGACACTAATCTGAGATGTAAGTGATGTTGGAATCATCTGACAAGGACTTTGATGTAGCCATCCTAAAGGCAACTATGAAACCTCATGAAATCGTTTTTTTAAAAAGGGAAGGTGCAGGCAGGAATGAAGATGAGCAGGCAGGCAGGAAGGGAGAAGAGGAAGAAATCTTTCATTTACTTTATTTAGTTGTTCATCGTGGTTGTTTCCCCAGCCCTGTTTCAGGAGACCAGGTACTTGGGGTGTGTGTGGACATGGCTGGAGGCTGCAGGATTCACCACTAAACCATCAGGGTGTGCCTTGTAACAATTAAAAAAAAAACTTGTTAGCCATGGAAACAACCTAAATGCCCATTGACAGATGACTGGATAAAGAAGCTGTGGTATACATACACAATGGAATTCAATGCAGCTACTAAAAAATCGAAAATGTACCCTTCTTAACAATCTGGAAGGAACTCGGGGTGGGGGATCATGTTAAGTGAAATCAGTCAGAAAGAAAAAGAGAGATACAGATGGTTTCTCTCATATGTGGAATGGAATGGAATGAACAAATAAGTAGATAAAACCTAACAAAAACTCTGATTTGAATAAAGTTTTGCCATGTGCAGGAGGCAAAGTCGGGGATCCTCAGCATGCCCGGAGAGTTGAGTGACCTAGTGAGGCTGCTGGCTGTGGTCAGTGTGTCTTTCTGCTAGGACTCTGGAGTGACACCCAGCAGTAGAATTCCATGAACTATGGTAGTCATTTCCGCCAGGAAATGCATTCCTGTTCACCTGGCCACTCAGACGTTCTTTCTGGTCCATTTGACACCATAGAAACTTCAACTTTAGGGTTTTGTTCTTCCTCTTTAAAGACTGCAAGCTCACACGCACCATCTTCCTATTTCTCCAGGGAGGAAAGCAGGTGCAGGAGGGAAGGCCAGGCTTACTTCTGCAAGAGCCTCCTCCTCTCCTGCCTCCAGTAGCTCCCCTCTCTCTTAGGAAAGTTCTCAGAGCACATCTTGATTTCCATCAAAGTCTCTCTCTCTAGGATCATTCTCAACGCTTTCAAAGGACTTAAAAATTCCCACTCTAAAAATAATGATCCTTGACCCGTAGCTTGTCCAGCTGCTATGTCTCAGCCCAGCTAGACTTGCTGAGTCACTTTCTGAGGAGACTTGCAATTTGTTCTCTACCTGGCACCAGATGGAGTCTGTAATGATAAACCATCATGCTAAAAAACCTTCCCATGGTTTCTCCTTGCTCTACAGATAAGCAATGGGAACTCCTACAACTGACCCTCTAGGCTTGGCAAGACCTTTCTCACTGCCCCAACCCACTCCAGAACTCTCTCCCCTGCAGCTGCTCCATTCTAGCCCCTGACCGCTTTGTGATAACTTGAAAACTACACACTCATTTCTGCCCCAAGAAGCTTGCATGTATTTGCTCGTGTGTTTATGTTGATGTTATAATTACAACACCCTTACAAAGGGGGCGGCCAGCCGACTGAATGGGTGATGGGGTTAAGAGTTGGAAACACAGTCCTTCTCTTTGCTGAGATCTAATTATTTCCTTCCCATTTACCTCTGAAGCGCTTTACACTTATAGTACTTTAACATTCTGGTTGTTGTTAGAGGCAGGTAGGAGTAGACTTTAAGAAAAGTAAAATCAGCCAGCACTGACCTGACATTGACATTGTCCGTCATGAGCCCTGCTCCGTTAGTGAGCTAACAGATACCCCCAACATGCAGGGATCAACTCAGTGCAGATCAGTTTCCATTCACACCACCGTGTTGTGTGACCAGAGGGCTTGTCTGCTTCATGTGGTCATTCTGGGATCCAGGCTTCTTCCTTTTGCTACCCCACCTCCTCTTGGCTCTTGGTTCTCTCCATTCCCCTGGCAGATGGGAGCAGATGTGGGAGCCTCTGGGCCAGTGTGGGAGGATATTCGCCTCAAGTGCTGTGTCTCAAGTTTGGTCCTGTGGCTCTGAAGGAAACTCATAAACACAGTACAGATATTTGCCAGACAACAAGTGGTGAGAAGTCGCTGTTTCTGCCACATCAACGTGTCGGAGCAGCCTCCCCTCAGTGCTCAGAGCAGGCTTTGTCCAGTATGAATCGCCTTGGTATGTGGAACGAAGGTCACTGAGACCCTACAGGTCTCAAGAGAAACTTACTATTATCTTAGAGAATAAAGAACCTGGATATGGGTTCATCTCTAGAAATAACCTCTGATCAGAAAAGCCTATCTCAAGGCAGGGCACACGGAGGCAGGACTTCATCACGGAAGTCATCCCTTCACGTGAGTCCTCTTCTGCTCCCCTTGATGCCCCAGGCCCCTTCCTATTCCTTAGATCAGGATAAAGTCCTCAGATGTCCTATTTATCTTAGAATTTGCAGCTATGTAAACTCTCCATATGGATGATATTACATCTGGCCCTTTTTTCTCTTGTTAATATGTTTGATATGAATTTGTTTGCTTAACAAGGTTCTGAAGAATCCAGAGGGCTGGGAGTTTTCCCTCAATGCCCCTACAGACCCAATCGCCCAAATCTAGAGGCATCTACACTTTGGATATGTCAATAGCAAAGATACAAAGGCAGATATTAACAGAATCAAATAAATAGCCCAAAGCCAAAACCTTTAGGAGAAAGAAAACATGGTTTCAAAAGTGGTTTTCAAGCTAATTTATACCAGGCAGGATCTGTACTGACCACAATTCCAAGTCGATGGTTGGCCCAGCAACTCACTCGTAGCTGCTCAGCTACCAAGTTGGGGGTGGGGACGGTGCCTGAAGCAAATACACTTGGTCACACATGGCAGTGCTGGCCTGCCTTGAGTCAGATCTATCTGCTCGGGGTCACCATCACGTCATCAAGTCCCAGTGCAGGGGACAGGTGCCAGGTCAAGGAGGACTGATTGGGCAGTTCCAGATTAGACAACTGCTCTCTTGAGAAGTCCTCTGGGTTGGGCCCATAGCCCCGGCGGACCTTCCCGCCTTGTTTTTCTCAACAATATAAGAAGGGACGCTCCCAGACATGTCTGACTGCCAGAGCCTGGCTCGTTCTCTCTCTAAAGGCCTTGGACACTCCCGAGGCCAAGTTGTGAGCTGAATGCTTGCCTTGGAAAGCACTGCCTGTGCTATCTGGTCTGGAGCCATGGTTTCCAAGGGGACAATGTGACCTGAAAAAGACGTGTTCAGATGATGCCCAGATAAGCCTGGATTGTGCCCAGCGGACAGAGTGACTTTGCATGTGGGTCAGTGCTTGTAAGAGAAAACAAGGTGTCTGGCTTCATTCCAAAAGAAGGGGAAGAGATTAGTGGCTAAATGCTGAGGTTGGGCTGTGTATATTGGAACCCCCACTCCAGCTTCATAGCGTGTGCAGCTGGGAATGTGCCTGATTGTATTCTGCCTCAGTTTCCTCTCAATCTCCCATTGCATTGTGAGGAGGACTGAGTTATGTAGATGCCCGTACAGACCTCATTGCAGGGGTCTCCATGGATGGTACCAGTTGTTATCACCACTAGGCAAGAACCTACATCCACACAGCAGGGGCTCCAGCCCCATAAGCTGTCCAGCACACTAATCACGTGGCCGCTTACATTTAAACTTGTTTGTTCAAGTGAAACTGACCTGAAATTTAAGTTGCTCTGTACTCCATAACCACATGCGACTTGTGCATTGGACACCACAGTCAAGAACGCTTCTAGAAAGCTCTAAGGTAGGGTTCTGGACCAGAGAGAATCAATGGGTAGGAGAGTTTGATCACCTGTCTGCTGACCCGTGTTAGGTGGGTGGGTGCCCTTTCAGGACCTAGTGGACACTGGTGGGCACGGTGAATACTCAGTCATCTTGATTATCTGGTCACAGAGGCAGAAAATACAGACAAATCTGAAATAGACCTTCCACAGCCAGCCAGGGGAGGTGGCCTTGCATGTGTCTAAGTCGGTTTGGAAGAACGTGGTGGGCATCCAGCTGATGTCCAATAGCAGGGACACTGGAAGGCCTGAGCAGGCCTGGGATGGAGGCCGATCTTCAGGCCCAGAGCTGGGACTGGCTTGTGTGGCCTGCTCAGGTTCCAGCCTCCTTTCTCACCTTGGGGACTTAGTTTAAAAGGTGACAATAGCAACAACAGTGTGTCAAAATGTGAGATAGACATCAAACAGCTCTATCCTCCCAATCCCACTCACCCACGTCAGAGTTGACAGCAGACTTGGCTTCCGTTGCCCAGAGGGACAATCACAGTTCCTTGTCATTGCCTGTTCAGCCCAGTGATTCTATTTCTAAATATCTGTAAATTTTACTTTGTGTTAGAGTAGAGAGAAAGCGGGGATGGGGGGACAGCATTTCTTCAAGGGAAACTGAGAAGCCGGTTGGACAGGAAGAAAGGACAGCAGTGATGATAACACAAGACAATCAGGCACAGTGAAAGCATGGACGCATCAGGCACAGTTCCAAACCACAGACAGTTTTGCATTCTAAGTTGAGGATAACTCTACATGCTGGGGGATGACTGCTGTCATGAGATGGAAACAGACAGGTAAGTCGCTCAGGTCAGTCAGCGATGGTTGTGCACCAGGCACTTGAACTCCAGCGTGTAGATTTGTCCAGTCTTCTGCCTCTCAGGGTCTCTGGGAGTTATGCCACTGAAATGCACGTTGATTAGACATGCGTGTCTCTGGATGGTGTGTTTTTCATGCTCTCCCATTTATATCAGAAATCACAAACAAGTAGTCTTATCTCCTCCCTCCTTTTTATTTTTGACTTAAAAGCGTTTTAGCTTTAAACTAAAGCCAGATTTTAAGAGGCTGACACATATATGTATGCATGCATGTATTTCCAGTTTTTTGACAACTAGAAAGCTGTTGTGACACTGTACTTGCTTGCTTATATGGTGACCTTTAGTGGGAACTGAGAATCAGGGCTCATTTTTATTAAATTAATTTAGTATTTATTGAGGTAACTTTGCTTTACAAAATAATGTAAACCCATGTGTGCAGGTTCCCCAGTCCTCAAATTCATGACAGCGTGTCATGTCCACCACCAAATACTGAACGTTCTTGACCCTGGTCCATTGGACTCCATCACCTCTTTCTCTCACCCCCAGCCTGTTCCCCAGTGGTAACCTCAGTTCTATTGTCAATGTCCAAGGGTTGATTCTTGTTTAGTCTGTTCATTTGCTTTGTTTCTTTATATTCCACATATGAGTGAGATCACCTGGTATTTCTTTTTCTGCTTCTGACTTAGCACTGAGCATAATCCCCACTAGTTCCATTCATATTGCCTCAATGACAGGGTTTCATCTCTTCTAAGGACTGTGTAGTATTCCATTGTGTATATGTACCACATCTTCTTGATCCATTCATCCGATGATGGGCACTTAGGTGGTTTCCAGGTCTTGGTTATTGTAAACAGGGCTGCTATAAACATGGGGGTGCAGGTAATCCTTTTAACCAAAATGCCCTCATCCTACCCCCAACATCCACACATTTCTCCTCTGATATCTCTTTTTGAATCTTTATGCAGATATAATTGACTCCCAAAAAAACATACATATTTAAAGTGTGCAGTTTGCTGAGTTTTGATGTATGTGTACATTCATGAAAGCATTGCCTCAGCGAAGACAATGAACATATTCATTACCCCAACATTGCCTGGGCAGCTACGATCTACTTTCTGTCATTGTAGATTAGAATTTTCCAGAAGTAAAATCCTGTAGCATGTTCTCTTTGACCTGGTTCCTTCCATTCAGCTCTCTCTCTTGTTCTGTACATTGGCAGTCCATCCCAATTCATTCTTGTCTCTTGCTGAGTGGTGCTCCCTGTAAGGTAGTTTGTCTGTCCTCGTCCATGTGGCTGGACTCCTGAGCCACTTCCAGCTGTTGGAAATTTCAAGTCAAACCTCTATGGACATCCGAGCATCTTCCTGTGACAGATGCTTTCAGTTCTTGTGGGAAAGTATTTTAGAGTGGAATATCTGGATCATGTGTATGGCTGGCTCACTCTACAGAAAATGCCAAGTGATTTTCCAAATTAGGTGTATTTCACATGTTTTATCAGGCTCCGCTGACATTTGATTTTTGTCACTTTGGTCTGTCTGATGGTCTTGGACAGAACTGTAACCTTATCCTTCAGTGTGTGGTAAATGCTTATGGTGTCAAAGGGAACCCTTTTGACTTTTCTCATAGCAGGCACTCGTTTTTTGTGTTGTTCAGATGACCTCCACTAACTAGCAAGAAGATTAAGACTTGCTGAAGGCTAGGGTGCTGGGTAGCATTTTAGCAGTAAAGTATATTTCAATTAAGGCACGTACATTGTGTTTTTAGACAGAATGCTCTGGCACACTTAACAGACCACAGTAGAGTGTAAACATCACTGTTATATGCACTGGGAAACCAAAACATCATGTGACTCACTTTCTTGAACTCCTTGCTTTATTACAGAAGAGCTTGGCAGTGCCGCTGCGGTGTGCCTGTGATAACATGTGAAGCCTGGTAACATTCAGAGGCCTTTCACATAGTGAGTGTATGCGATCCAAAATCACAGGGGACCCAGGTAGAGTTTTGGTTGCACACAAAGCAAGCCTCATCCTTACAGTAAGACCGAGGTTGGGCAGGCAGCAGGGTAACAGCCTTCCACCAAGCCCATAAGAGAACTGAGGCCACTGGGTGAAAGTCATTGACAGGGAACCACAAGGACACAGAGAAGCCAGACTTCTGTGCACCTGAGGACATTTAACTTCACACTCTGATGACTGGTATAGACTAGATTGAAGTGTGGGTTTCTGGGAGCTGCAGGTACAGAGGGGCAGCTTTTACTGAGCAGAGTCTGAGGTGATAAGAAATAAGGGCAACTCTGTGGCTTCAGAGGTGATCAGGATTCTAAGTGAGGCTGCAGAAGTTAGAAGGGCCTGTTTGCTGTTGCAAACAGCTGTTCCTGAAGCCCATTCTCTGGAGAAAAAGGTGGTGACTTTTGTAGAACTTGGGTGGTGCTGTGGGTTCTCTCAGTACAGACCACAGATTTATTTGAAATGTGTGGACAGAGGTTCACACATCCAGGTTATAGATATTAGTGTAGGAGACAGAGACTGGGTCAGCTCACGCATGTAACAGGTAGAGGCCGAATGTGTGCCTTCATCAGGTCTGCTGCTGGGGCTGGAAAAACCAGTGTCAGACACATTCACAGACCATCACCCACAATTCAGTAACTTTGGAGCCAAGCAGGCTTCCTGGAGGAGGTGTTAATTGGTTAGACTCTTACCTTTTCTAAGAACTAACCAGGCTAAGCTGGAGAGGTGCTCAGATGGAAATAGGAGAGGGTGTATTGAGTAGGGAGGTCCCTGATCAAAGGTGTGGAGTTGGAATGGGATGTAGGTATTTCCAACCTCAGGATACTGGGGGGGGGAGGGGGAGGAAGAATGGGGAAAGGGGGAGAGAGAGAGAGAGAGAGAGAGAGAGAGAGAGAGAGAGAGAGAGAGAGAGAGAGAGCGCTGAGTTTATTACAATTCTCAAATAAATCACACTAGTCAGGAGGCAAGCTGCTGTAGGATAGGTCTGGCAGGGAGAGACTATATGAAGACAAATCTGATGAGCCCTTGGGCTCAGATGGGCCCTTCTATTTCATGAATCTGGAACTCACAGTTGCTCCCATCCTGAATAGCAGTTGGTAAAAGCCTCTAAGTTCCAGGTGCCACTTCACTTGTAAAGCTCAAGAGAATGTAATTGCACTCCTGTGCCCACCATTCATTTTCATATGAATTCCTATTTTGCTGTTTTTGCTTTCAAATGTTCTCTTTTTGAGAAATGAAATGTGGCAGGCAGGACTTAAATCCTCTTTATAAGCACCTGATGAAGGACCTGTCTCTATCACATATATGATGTCCAATGTTTTAATCTCCCCTACATAGGATAGTATTGTCATGTGGTATAAACGTCACACTAATGACATTTGACTGTGTTCTTATTCTCCAACTTGTTTTTTTCCACTAAATACAGAGCCTTAGAGATTTATTCATGCTGGAACATGTTTCTTTATTTTGACTGATGTGAGTATTCTGTCAGACAAGTATTTGTTTTATCCAGCGATTCCTCTGTTGAGAGATATTTAAAATGTTTCAAACTGTCTCCAATGTTATCAGTAACACTTGAGTGGATCTTTTTATTAAGATGGGGCCATGGTAAGTGTTCTCTGGGGAGGTGAGAGCTTTTGTAACATCACATTTGGCCTCTGATCCAGAATGCCTGCAATGTTCTGTTGAACATTTTTTTGTATCTTTATTGAGCATTAAAGTTTCTTCTTTGGTAAATTCCTTTTTCGTGTTTCTGTTAATGTTCCTATTTGAAGTGTATGTTTTTAATTTGGACTTGTATGAGTTATTGATGAATTCTTTATGCAATTTCCTGTCTGCTGTAAATGTTGCAGATTGCACTAGCTGTGGCTGATCTTTTTAAAAATTATTATGTCCTTTCTATTAAGATGTGATCGAAATTCATGACACAATTTTGTGAACAAAAAACAAGCACCATCTTATTCTTGAGGCTTCATTTGTATGAATACCTTGATCCTCCAGGTAAGTATCCTGGTGGTCATGCTCACTGCCTGCATCAGAGTCTATGGATGGGGAGTCGAGGGTGTCACAGCCATCCTCTCATGGCTGGATCAGGGCCGTAAGTCCCATGGCTGGCTCACACGGGTTTAGGATGTCCTGGCTCTTGTCCCAGGAGGCCTGCACCAAATATTTTCAGCAACATAAGAGAAAATAATCTATCATTTCTAGACATATTCTAGAAGACAAGGATAGTCTCATCTATTCTTGATGATTTCACATGGTCATGTGGAAAGTGTTTAAAACAATCATTCTTGGAAATTAAAGACCTAAATAAGTGTAAAGACATTCTACATTCATGAATAAGAAGACTCAATATTGCTTAGATGTCAGTACTACCCAAAGCACACTGCAGATTCAATGCAACACTTCTCAAAATTTCAAGGTCAGTGTGTCATTTTTCAGGAAATGGAAAACCTGCTTCTCAAATTTGCGTGGAATTGTCAGAGGCCACAAATAACTAAGATAATCCTAAAATGGAAGAACAACAGTAAAGGACTCACTCCATGATTTCAAAACTTATGACAAAGCCATGGTACTCCAAATACTTTGGTACTGACATGAGGACAGACTAGCAGACCACTGGAATGGAATTGGGAATTAAGAAAGAAATCCACACATCTATGGGAAATTGATTTTCAACAAGGGTGTCAAATCTATGTCTTCGAAGAATAGTGCAGAGACAACCACATGAAAAAGAATGAAGTTAGAATCCTACCTTGTACCATATTAAAAATTAACTAAAAATTGATCTATGTCCTAAGTAATTCAAAATCATAAAACTCTTAGAAGAAAATATAGTAAATATCTATGATCTTGAATTTAGCAGTTGATTCATAGATATGGCATCAAGTCAGCAGTCAAAAAAAAAGTACATTGAATTCCAACAAAATGGAAATTTTTTTTGCATCAAATGACATAAAGAAAGTGAAAAGATAACCTACAAAGGGAGAAAATATTCAGAAATACTATATCTGATAAAAGATTAATATCTATAATGCATAAAAGACTTAAAACTCATTGTACCCTGGTGGAGTAGCAGTTAGATCTGCCACCTCCAAAAGAGCACAGTCCACACACATCCTAAGGACCTGTGTTCACATCCCTGGTTGAGTTGGGGAATAACCAATGTGAATAAGCAAATAAAAATAAAATAAAAATCTTCTCCCTTCTCTCTCTTCCTGCTGGCCTGCCTACTCACCTTCACTCCTACCTGCACCTTTCCTTGAAAATAATTGCTACTAAAACTCAACAACAAAAAGAAAATAACCCAATTAAAAATGGATAAAGGAGTTAAATAGACATTTCTTTAAAAAAAGATGTACAGCGGTCAGTAAGTACATGAAAAGGTCCACAAGATCATTAGACATCAAGAAAATGCAAGTCAGCATCACAGTGAGAAACCACTTCACATCTATTATGATTACAATAATAATAAAAGAGTAAATACAGGTGTTGGTGATGCTGTAGAGCAAATGGAGCCTTCTGGTACACTGATGGTCGGAATGGGAGATGGAGCAACTGCTAGGAAAAACAGACTGGCAGTTCCTCAAAAAGTTAAGCATCGAATGAGCATATCATGAATAAATTCCAATTCTAGGAATACACATAAAGGAATTGAAAGCAGGAGCAAAACAGAAACTTGTATGCCAATGTCCATTGTAGTACCATTTACAGCACTTCAATGGTGGAGACAAAACAGGCGTCCAACAGCAGATGAAGGGGCAAACAAGATGTAGTGTGCACACATAATACAATATTGTCAGATCATAGAATGAAACTCTGGTATATTCAGCAACATGGGTGAATCTTGGAAATATGTTAAGTAGAATAAGCCAGACACAAAAGGAAAGATATCTGATTCCACTTATATTGAATATGCAGAATAGACAAATTTATGGATGCAGAAAATAGATTAGAGGTTACCAGAGAATAAGAGGAGGAGGGAATAGGGAATCATTGCTTAATTGTTACAGAGTTTCTGCTTGGAGTGGTGCTAACATTTGGAAATAGTGGTGAAAGTTGCACAATATTGTGAATGTGATGAATATTCTTGAATTGAACACATAAAATGGCCAAATGACACTTTTTATGTTCTCTAAATTTTATTGTAATATTTTGATGATAATTTAACATACTAAAGTCATGAAATTGTACATTCATCTGGGTGAATTGTATGACATGTGAATTACGTCTTAATAAAAGTGCTTAACACATTATTGCTGATCTGGTCTGGTCACGAACTCTCCATCATTTCAGGTTTCATAACTTCCTTGCAGAACACTTAACAAAAATCACCATCTCCTGAAAACAGTGAGAAAAAGAAATTTCCTTGTGTTTATGGTCAGAGTCTAGAAGGAACACTGGTAACCTCCCTGGCATTTCAGAATGACCTCTGCCACCAGTGTTTTGGGAAGCCAAGTCAAAGGGAAGGTGTGTCTGGTGCCCCCAGGCTTAATCTACTCTGTCAGCAAGCTGACAGGCCTGGAGTGGGTGTCTGCAGCCCCAGTGTTAGGTGTTGAACCAGTCATGAGAGAATTGGCGGATCCCTAGTCACCACTATCTTTCCAACTGGATCTACAGTTTGGATTCACTCCTTCATCTAAAGAGTGACAGGCACTCAGCCTGAACAGTCAGTGAGTGGAGTGGCCCCACCTGACTGTGTGACTGTCTCAGTTGAGACCCTAGGGCACTTCCAGGACATTTCATTTGACACTTGGCACAAAGAACCCCGACTCAGGTGCATGCTGGCGCGCACACTGTCATATTCACTAGGGGTGGAGGTAGGTGGCCAGGATTGTAAGATTGTGGAGAAGGGCTCAGTGAAAAATAGCTTTGTTTTCTCTAACTTGGCTTTGACTAGAGCTACTTCTTACATAGAGAATAGTGTGGATTCATCTTCAAAGTTAGTAAGCTAGGCAAAGAGTAGAATCGAAAACAAATTCTGTTTACTTGTGTGAAGGGAATTTGAGGAATAAGAGGAGGTGTTCAGCCAGTATAATTTAACCACATAGGAGTAGCAGCATTCAGAACTCCAAATCCTTAATAAGAGAGTCGTAAATCATGTTTTTGAGATATGATTCACATATGATCTAATCCACCCATGTAAAGTGTGTGGTGCCATGGGTGGTCCACAGAATCATGAAAAAAGTTCTATATCACTCATCCTCAGAGGTATCACCTCATACCAATGAAAATAACCTGTGTGTGTGTGTGTGTGTGTGTGTGTGTGTGTGTGTGTGTGTGTGTATATATATATAAAGAAAAGCAAAAACAAACTAGAAACAGCAAGTGTTGGAGAGGACGCGGAGGAAAAAACCCTCTTACACTGTTGGTGGCAATGTAAATTAATGAAACCTCTTTGGACAACAGGCTGGAGATGCCTCAAAAAAATAAAGATGGATCCACCATTTGATCCAGCAATCCCACTTCTGGATATATTCCTAAATATGAAATGTCTAATTAGAAAAAATATCTGCCCCTTTATGTTCATAGCAGCGTAATTCACAACAGCCAAGATATAGACGCAAACTAAAAGTCCATCAACCATTGACAGATGACTGGATAAAGAAGCTGTGGTCTGTCTCCTCAAAGGAATTCTATGCAGCTGTTTAAAAAAAAAAAATGAAATTGTGCCCTTTGCAACAAGCTAAATGCAACTGGAGGGGATTTGAGAGATTTGTCTCTCAAAGTTCACAGGATGCAAGACTGTGGTCACCAGGGGAAAGGGTGGTGGGAAGGAAAGGAAGGAAGGAGCAAGGCAATTGTGAAGGGCACAGAACTCTGGTGGCAAGTGTGTGTGAGAGTCAAACTGAGATGTGATTTCAATAACCTGAAATACATGCAGCAATGTAAACAAAATAAATAATAAAGTGATAAAATGTGTGATTCAAATGATTTGTGCAATTTCAGCACTGTACACTCATAATACAATCAATTTTAGAACAATTATGTTACCTCAGTGTGCAATCCTGCCCTCTCATCCCTCACCCCTCACTTAAGCCATCCCCTTTTATCAGGCAATTATGGCTCTGCTTTCTGTCTCCATGCACATGCCTGTCCTGTAGGTTTCATGTAATTGGAAGCATACAGGTACAGTCCTCTGTGTCTGATTTCTGTCACCTTGCATCATGTTTCTCAGCACTTTGGGATCAGCACTTTGTTCCTTTAATACCAAATGATCTTCCACTGTGTAGATATTGTTCTTTATTTGTCCATCCATCATATGATGGACATCATGTGCTCTCCACTTTTTGCCTGTGATGAATAGTGCTGTTCTGGACATTTGTGTTCATGTCTTCATGTGGATGTATGTTTTCATATCTCTTGGGTACAGACCTAGGAGTGCAAGTGCTGGGTCATATGGTGATGGTGTTTAACCATATGAGAAATTTCCAGAACGTTTTCTAAGGCAGCCACATCCTCTTAAATTCCTATACGTGGTATCTGTGGCTCCCACCTCAAACAGTGTATACAACAATGAGCACTTTGGAAAATAGTTTGGCAGTTCCTCTAGACGTTAAACATAGAGTGGCCATATGACATAGCAATTTCATTTCTAAGTGTAGGTACAAAAGAAATAAAAATAATGTGTCCGCACAAAAACCTGGCAGTGAATATTTTCATTATAGCCTCAACGGGAAGAAACTATTTTTAAAAGCTACATATTGCAAGGTTCCCTTTTTATGGATGTCCAGAACAGGCACATTTGGAGGATATAAATCAAATGACTGGTTGCCAGGGTCTGGTTGGTGGGCACAGGTGGGGAATTAGAGGCAGGAGCTCCTAATGGCACAAAATTTCTTTGGGGCATGGTGAAAGTGTTCTAAAACTAGCATGTGCTGTTGGTTGCACAGCTTTGTAAACATACTAAAAACCATTGAACCATGCACTTTAAATGGGTGTGCTTTATGACAGGTCAATTACGTATCGGTAAAATTGTTTTTAAAAAGAGAGGGATGCAGAATTAAACCTTGTTACACTGTCAAAATTCCTGCTCTGCATTATTCTTCAGAAGGGGGACCTTGCCCCATGGGTGGCGGGCAGATGTACTAGGGAGGAGGCTGGGGTGTCACGTGTACAGAGAACTGGAGACAGAGTGGCAGAGGATATTGGAGAGGGCAAGTGAGCCCAGGTGTGACTCTGGTGCCCATCCTAGATGTAAGGAAAACCTGGAGAAGCACTCAGTGGGATGCAGGACATCTCTGCTTTTATGTTTTGAAACAAAAATTGTGACATGCTCACTGTGCGAAGAGTTTGGAGAAGACCAGAGTGGAAGTAGGCAGCCTATCAGTTTGGCTACTGCAATAGTCCAGGCATGAGATAAAGAAGTCCAGACTCGGGGTGACAGCAGGAGGCCTGGTGAAAATGGGTTGACTGGAAATATATTTTGGAACTAAACCAGTGGTTGTGGGTGGATTGCATATGAGTGACAGAGAAGAAATATGAGATTTTCTTTTCTGTTTCTTTGAGGTTGAAGTCTCTGGTCCAAACAGTATCCATAGAACTAAGTCCCCTCTTACCCTGACTTTCAGCCTCTGAGAATGCAGCCTACTCAGCCTCCTTGAGTTTTGATAAGCCACTCTTTCATTTGAGTAGCTGCCACTGGCCTGGTGGCTCAGCAGCAACTCAGCCTGGTCTTCACAAAGCTGTTTTGATAGCGGCATGTGAAAAACAGTCAAGAAGTGTGAGGACATTGTATATAGTGTTTTCCCCTGGCATTTCCCAAATCACATTATGAACTTTACCCATTACCTGCAAACTTAAATGTTGTTAAGTTATAAGACACAAAGAGGTAGAAGCAAGGTAAAGACTATAGAAAGACAAGAAAAATCCTACTCCTTTCAATGCCTTTCTTTTGGGGTGGGGGCACAGTTCCTTATCTTAAAAATGAGAGACCTTGATTATATTTCCAAATTCCATTACAGCTATGCAATTCTTGACTCCTTCCAGTAATTATCTACTTCCAGGGACAAGGCAGTAACATTGTCTTTTCAAAACGTGAATAGAGCGCTTTGCCAACAAAATTCTGGAGCTGAGAAGTAAAGACTTCTTTTGTGATTGGAACCGATCATGTGTGCAGAAATATCACCATCCTTACAAGGCATTTCTTTTCTGTTTTCCTTTTCAAAATTGAAAGATAGGAGTTTTGCGTCTGGATCTGATGGAATGATCGGTAGTGGGCGGCTCTTCTTGTGAAGAGACACTGGAAAAGTCAGATGATACCTAAGTGTTGGCAGGCACTGGAAAGCCCTTGGAAACTCGAGGAAACATATTGAAAAGGCAACAGTCTGGAGACAGAAATGCCACGAAGTGAGGCAATTTCCTACACATGCCTGTTATGCTGGAACATCTCCAATTTGGGGTGTGAGGCAAGAGGCTGGGCTCTCAGGGCAGTGGACTCTGTGGACTCTGAATGAGAGAGGAGGGCAGTGAGGTCCAGCGGCAGCCCTGGGCCTGCTCTACTGCAGGGGGAAAAACAAGGAACAGGAAGCTTCTGACAAGCAAAACAGAGCTGAATACATAGCAGGAGGCATGAAGGTATCAGCCGTGCTCTAAAGTTGGGGACTTAGGTGACATCTGCCCAGGAGCCGTGTACCATAAATGTAAATTTTTCACGCAAGCAATGTCACCCCTGAGCATCTTGTTCAAAGAGCACCGACCAAATCTCAGCTGTTTGCCTGGGAGTTCAGCGTTCTTCCCGCTAGGAGCACCCCACCAGTAGTCAAAATGTACCAAAGCCAGTCCTGGACTCTATTCTCCCTGGTGTTTGGGAGGGAAGTTTCAGAACCAAACTGCACATTTGCAATGTGGGTGAATTTGGGCATGTTTCTTAAGCTAAGATGAAAATTTGCTATGCCTGGCTCACAGTATGCAATCAGATGCATATCATCATTTCAGAATGTCAATAGAAATGCCAAGTGGAACTGGCATCGATGGGTTTGGCAGAAACACAGATGAGTCTTGGTAAACTTAGCCTTCGGGGGCTGCCATGGTAATAGGGGCACTCTTGAACCCTCTTAGAATAGTCCTCCACAGATGTAAATCGTGCTGTTTTTGAGATGTGTTCTCTAGACCCCCAAGTAGAAGCATGAAAGACAAGTGTCTTGTTCTGAAGAACTCTGTCTTAGAACCATCAGGCCCTTCAGCACCACTGCCAACTAGTCTGGGTCATCAGCTGGCAGAATGTTGTATCCCTGACCACCATTCTCCCTGGAACCTTTCTCTCTCTGTGCTGCATGCTTCTCCATAAACGAACCAGGGGTTGTTTAAATTCATAGAATGTGGGTGCCTGTCAATTTCTCTGATGGTCAGAGCACAAGTGTGAGGCATCTTGAAGAGATCTGGTTGTTATCCAAAGGATTGGTTGAATGGAAGGCACTAAGCATATACCTGCTGTGTCTGACCCCTGCCTTTCCTTGCCTGACACAAACCCAGGTCATGATGAAAAGCATAAAGAAGGAAGCTGAAAGTCACTACACTTTGGGTTTTTGAATTGTATTTGAAACTAGAGTTTTTTGTTTTTGTTGTCACAAACCATGCAGATGAATGGATTAATTGTCCACCTGGAGTCCCATTGAGACTTTTTGTAGTTAAATTTATATGTCTTGTCTGTGATACACTTCATCTGAAGCTAATAAAAAATGACAATATGATTTGAATAACAATAATGGCAGGTTATTGGAATAAAATTAAGTTCACGGCTTGCTCTTGTTTTCTCAGAGGAATTCAAACACTTGTAGTAACCTTGGTATGAGGGAATTTTATTTGTGCTCCTCAGCAGTGAAAGGCAGAGTCCACTACAAGCCTCTTCCTCTAATGAACTTGGGGACAGAAAAGCTGAGGAGGCAGTAATAAATATCCATCTCCTAATTCTATTGTCTCCTGAGTTCATCTATCCCCTTTTCTGTATGTGTCAAAAACAAGCTTAAGGATAGACTTCAGGGAATAATTTGGAACAGTGTCTACTCTCTAACACGAGGAGAAGGTCTAGTGTGGGTTGTCTCTGCTTTCAGTGTGTCCTCTTTTAAAGGGAAATCTGCTAACAGGCAATGGACCCTTGCTCTTTGACCAGCCTATGACTTTTTGCAAGGTCTAAAATGTTTGAATTGTAAAAACAGTAGTTAGAGGTCTCTTGATGCCACAGTATTTGTTCCCTGAAAAGTGTAAATTCCACACCTCTGGTAAGGATGCAAGCTCACAGATCTGAGGCTGGGAGTAGAGTTGCCAAAGGTCACTGAAGTCATTTTCTTATTTCCGGGACCTTCTAAGGTCTATGCTTTTATCACGGTTTAAAATAAATCACAGGGTTGGGTTTCCATTTCCTGCTCTGCCATTCATGGTTTGTGGGTAGCGAACCGCTTTTTTGCATAGGAGGGCATTTCTCTTCATCTTCAAGAAGGGTCAGTCTGGCACACGAACTCTGGATTTCCAACCAATCAATATCTTCTCTGCCTAACAGAAGAGCATGCACCATAGAACAACAAGAAACAACCCCCACCCCCAAAACCATGAATGCCAGGATCTTGCAGACACGGATGAGTTCCCTCTTTCTTGTTATCAACCATCTTCAAAAGCAACCTCCATGCTTCATTTCCCTCTTTCATTTTTATCCTTCTTTTCAAGCTCTCTGATATATGGCTTTTGTCCCCACCATTCCACTAAAACTAGAGTTTAGATTCTAGAAGTCCCCCCACTTTTAAATTCTTTTTGCTAAATCTACACATGCACACACACACACGAGCACACACACACACACACAGTTGTATTCCTGAACAATCTGAATTAATTGCTTTTTCTGATTGTTCTTTAATCTGAAACCCCAAACCAGACTTTTATTTTGGGTCCCAGCCCAGCATCCAGTTTCTCAGTGGGCCTTGGCACTCAACATAAGCCAACCTAAAACTTATCTCATTTCTCTTCATTCTTTCAAGTCCCTGGAGTTTCCTATGGGAATCTTTGTGTTGGGAATGATACCACACACCACCCATGGCTCCGGACCACACCTGTGGAGCATCCTGCACACTCCTTGCTCCTTTCTTCCCATTCTACCTGTCATCCAGCCTCGAGTTCTACCCTACAAATCTTTCACTACCACTACCTTAGGTCAGACATCTCTTCACACTCATATTTGGAAGTCATTTATAACTGTGAACTATCACAAACAAGGAAATAGCATAAAACTCATATATATATATATATATATAGTATATCAAAAAACAGTTTTGTAACTAGTATGAAAGTCAAGGAAAAGAGCAATCTTAAATTCCAAAAGCCCATGAGTTGCCACATTTGGGTGACAACTTTTTCCAGTTGTCCAAATGACACACATATTCAAACTGAGAATAGATTTTGAAATGATTTTTGTAACAGCTGATTGACTCTCTCTTTACGATTAACTTTTTTCCTTTTGTCTTCCATAGCAATGATATTTCCAGCAAACAGATTCCATGATGTCCCTTTTCGATTGAGTGTCCTTTTAGTCGCCACCCTTGGCTTTCGGCTAACATCTAAATTCTCTAGCAGTGACTGAGTAATTGTGGTCAGGCCTCTGCCCACCTCTCCAGACTCCGGTTCTGCCACTTACCTACCTCAGCAACATTTATCCCCTAAACAGAAGCCCTACAGCTACTCTGGAACACAACAAGTTCTCATCAAGATCTGTCCCTTTACACATCATTTTTCATTTAAATCAAATCTTCTAGAAGATCACTCATTCATCCCCAGCCTGAGTTCGTGCAAGCCCCTAGTATTCTGAAATCACTTGGGTCATATTTTTATCATAATAGCTACTGAGCTGTGCTGAATGTGTCTGTTTACATTCTATTTATCATATCCTGACTTCTTATACAAAGGCTTGATATGTATAAAATACAATAAAAGGAAGTTATATGAGTTGCTAAAAATCATAGTAAACCACAAGTTAGCTGGGCAACATGATAAAGAAGGGACATTGAAAATTAGATACACAGGCTATGGAGTCCACATGGTCATTAAACTTAAGTCCTGTGTAGACACCAAGAATCAGGGACAGTGTGGGTACGTGTTTTCTCCCACAGTGAGGATGAGGCTTCATATTTGCTTCTGAGTTCCCAGCACCTGGGGCCTCCTTGGTGCAATAGAACCAGGTAGAACCAGGTGGGTGTTGGAGCTGACAGATAAATCACCTTTCGGAACTGCAGCCCCGTTTCCATACTATAGAAAAAAGATGGTGAAGTGTTTGGAAGGAGGTAATCACCTGAAAGCCGTAGTTGTGCTCAGCCTCTACAGACAGTCAATAGAAATTGCAAGTACAAGACACCAGCAGATCTCTGTTGACTAGGAGCATCCATGCCCTGACATGGCTGGCCCACCAGGGCCAAATTTCCTTCCTTTCCAAGAGGAAAAAGATGCTTGGATATTTTTTAGTGTGAGATTTTTCTGTCTTTCAAAGGTTTGTGACTAGTTTTTAACTCCTGCATTTTAAAAATACTCACAGGTCCTCACTCATTGGCTAAATAAAAGTCAACAAATGCTCCCTGGAGGTGACTGAAAGTGTAAACAACAATGGGGGCCCTTTAAATGGAATAAACATCAAGAAATGAAAAGTTAGCAGAGATGACTTTTTTAAAACTTAAATACACACATTTTTCCATTTTTTCTGAAAAAAAAAAAAAAGATAATATAATGATGAGAAGACCACTGACTTTACCAAGTTGTGACATAAGAAATGTACACTTGGTGGATTTTGCTGACTCCTGCTTAAGTTCCTAAAAGTCTTAGAAATTTATGGAGTCATGGAATGTCTTTGTTTGCTAGTAAAATGACTTTGGGCTGTGGGCCCCTGGGTGGCTTCAGAATGGGGTTTGGTCTTCAGAGCTACCAAGTCATGATCACAGGAATGAAAATATTGTCTCCATCTCCTCACCTCCATGGGTGGGAAGAGGGACTGGAAGTGGAAGTGATCACCAATGTTACTGACTTAATTGTGCTTAATAAAGAAACCTCCATAAAGGACCCTAAACAATGGGGTTTGGAGAATTTTAGAGCTTCCAGGTTCAACACATGGAGTACTGGGAAGGGTGGCTCTTCTAGAAGAGGATGTGAAAGCTCCGTGCCCAGCCCCATATGTTACTCTGTACATCTCTTCCACCTGATTGTTCCTGAGTTATTTCCTTTATAATAAGCCAGTAAAAATAAGCATAGCATTTCCTTGAGTTTTGTGAGCACTTTAAAATGGTTGCCAAGCCTGAAGTTCAGTTGGTGGTCTGAATCCTTGACATTGCAGCAATATTGAACAGAATGTGGTTACCCCAGACATCCAGCATTTGTGACTGACATCTGCAGTGAAGATACTCCTACAGGACAGAGTCCTTATACCTGTGGGGTCTACACTAACTCTGGTTTGTTAGTGACAGGACCAAATTGATTGCAGGACACCCATCTAGTGACTGGAGAGTCAGTGGGACAGTAGGTTATTGGTATGGAAAGGCTCCATGCTTTTGATGTAAGAAGTGTTGTCATTAACACAGACAACTGAAGAATTGAAAGCTGTCTATTAGTCACTGTTCTCAGTGACCTGGAGAGGACCCATAGGTAGAAAATGATCTGCTTTGAGACCAGCACAGGGTCATAAACTAGGTTCATTTGCAATCATTGCTGTGAAACTGCTGCACGCAAGGGTTGGACATGGGCATTAGGATCCCACAGTCGTTTGGACACTGCACCACTTTCCTTCAGACAACTTGCCACGTCCTGTTCGTGTCACATGGACCAACAAAACTTACTCTATTGTTTATTGTACTTTGAAACTCGATTTGAGAATTCAGGAAATTGTTAGCTAAATTCAAAACAGAGAAGCTTTTAGTCTGTTTTTTCTTGGGGCAATGCACTAAGATGGAAGATATTCCTTTGTATTTTACAGCCCAAGGTACACTACTTTTATTAATCAATAATTTCTCATTTTTCAATTTCTCCATAGCACTCTAATGCCTGAAGATAATAAAAGGTTTTTCAGAACACTTAGTGTCTTCAGTAAAACAGGAAATTTCTATCATGCAGACTAAATTAAATTTGGATTTTTAAAAAATTGCTGTTACATGTGATTCTTAAATCTCCCAATTCTAGGAAAATGAGGCTGTAGAGAAAGGAAGACAACTTTTACACAATAGTTCATGTCAGTGTAGGATGAAATAAGCCTGGAGGGTGAATAGGAAACTGAAATATTTCCTTAGAATAGAAAGGAAAATGTCAGGTCAAGCAGGGTTATTTTGGAACACATTACCTGAAGCCTTCACCCGACCTGCCCTGCCTTAGGCCTGCTCCTTCCTCAATGCATTGTATTTATCTTTCGAAGGAACTCAGATTTTGTACAGATTCATCCCGTTTCACCTGTTATGCCTTTTCACTGTTTGCATTAATCACTGGCAGCTGTCCAAGGATTCTATGTATGAGGATCTTTCACCCTCAGCACCCTTGTAAGTATTAATCTGACCCATCCTATCATACCACCCTGTAACCTCAGGACTTCCTCTGGTCTTTGCTCTCATCTTTTGATACCTGACTGTCTTCCAGGTTCATCATCTTCACTATAGACACCTCAAAAGGATATTGTGTGTTTTTCTCATGTGCTGCCAGACAGTGGTAGTGATTCCTCTTCCTCGTGCTTCTTCAAAACTTCTCCTCAGTCTCTTTCCTAGCCAAATATTCACAATACTTGAGGATAAGCCCATCTGTCTCTGGATCTTGTAGTAAACTATTGCCCACTGCCACTGTCTTCCCATTTGGTCCTCCTCCTATCGAGGTTGAGATCCAACCACAGCTTTATGTTCTACCCTATTCTTTGTCACCATTTAGAGTGGTCAACAACCTGGTCATGATTAGATGGTCCTATATCATGGATTCTCTGGGATAACCCCAATTTAGATCTATTTCCTAAAGTAATTATCATTGACAGTTCTTTTATTGTCACAGGTGTTCCTGTGTGAACAGTAAATTATGGTAGTCGTCTTCTGGATAGTTCATATATCATTGTACAGTCAGTTTTTCATTTTCATTCACTTTCTCCTCTTCCCTGTTCAGCTAGTCACTCCTCCATAATGTCCTGGACTGAATCATCAATATATAAAACTTCAACTCTGAGTATCCCCAAATATAAACACTGTCTTTTATTCTTTAATTTTCAAAAAAAATTGAAATCCACTGAGAATTTCCCTTCTACAATTTCTTCACTCCACCTCAAGGACTGTCATTATAATAAACTATCTGGATAACTTGGTTTCTATTCTAGTTATCTGCCCACATTTTTACTAGCTTTGATGTAAATGTCTTTCTTCTTTCCATCACACCTAAGTAGAATTTGACCTAAAACTGTCACTCAACTGGACTGACTGGTTTCATTTAAAATCATCACAAGCCCCAAGTGACACTAGTCCTATGAACCAATCCTATCAGCAGTATGCCAATGTGCCAGACAAATGATTTGAAGTAGATCAATAAAATTTACCCTATCTGAAGAACAGAAAGAAAATAAATTAAAAAAAAAATAGAAGATGAGAGCTCATGTACCCTAGGGCTATAAAACAAAGATCATTTGTATTATCAAAGTTTCAGGAGAGGAAAGCATAGAAGCGATAGGATATTCAAAGAAATGATGGCAGAAAATGTCTCAAATGCCTATTTGACAAAAGACACAAGCCAGGAGGCTACAGAAGTCACAAATAGGAGAAACCTCAGGTACTCCATACCAAGACACATCACAATTAAGCTTCTGAAATCTAAGCACAACAAAAACATTAAAGCTAAATGACACATTAACAGTAGGTGAACACCATTTCAAGCATGGATTTCACCTGAAACAATGGAACCAGGTGGAGGTAGCACAGCAACAAAGACTGAGAGGGTCTATATCTAGTGAAACTGCCTTTCATGAATGAAAGTAAAAATAAAAATCTTTCTCCATAAAGGAGAATTGAAAGAATTTATCTTTAGAAGACTCACCACTAACGGAAAATTGTAACTTACAAGAAATATATAACTGGTCATCCAGATTACCAAAATTTATTTCATAAAATATATATATATATAATACACATACATATATATTTATTATATATACATAACATACAAACATATATACATACTTATATATATATAGATAGATATATAACAGATGCTAAAAAACCTTGCACTTTCCTGTTTTGAGAGTGATAAAGGTGTTTCTTGTTATGTGAATGAGATGACATTTGGGAAAGTACCTAAGGATGGGGGCTAGTTGCCAGGAGACCAACCATGTGCTTAGAGGATTGAAATTTTCCAGTCCTACTTCCAGACCTCCATGGAGGGGAGAGGACTGGAGGTTGAGATCAACTGCCAATGGCCAATGATTTAATTAATAATGTATGTGATAAAAACTCCATAAAAGCCCCCCAAAAATGGGAGTTAGAAAGCTCCTGGGTTGGTGAATATGTAGATATATGGCAAGAATGATGCTACTGGAGAGAGCATGGAAGCTCTGCACCTTTCTCAATAGCTCAGTTTCCACATCTCTAATATCTGCAATTCCTGAGTTACAGCCTTTGAATAAATTGAATAATTAAATAGATTTCCTGGATTCTGTGAGCTGCTCTAACAAATTACTAGAACCTGGAAAATTTTGATTTATAATTAGTAAGGCAAAAGCATAGGTTATTACCTATGGGTCTGGGTTTGAGGCTGTTACCTGATGTTCTAAGGAAGGGGTGGTGAGCGTCTCCAGTCTGGAGCCAGTTGGTCACTTGTTATCTGTGTTTGAACCTGGCATTTGAACTGGAGGAGACTGAGCCCTTAACCTGTGGGATCAGACATTATCTCTGGGCATATAGTATCAGAACTGAGATAGATGGCATTGAGTTCTCAGACACTTTGCTGATGTCTAAGAATTGCTTGTTTATTGGTATGGGGAAGTACCAACATTTATCCACATTGGAATCAGATCCAGAAATGGTTTTCACCTAAATATTGCTAAATGCAGGACTTCTCTCAGAAGGCAAAAGCTAAAAGAGGAAACTTGGAATATCAGGAAGGAGGAAGAAACAAGGAAATGAGCAGAAATGTTACACGAGCTAGATGATGCTTTTTCTCATGAGTTTTAAAATAAATGTTGATGAATGAATAAAACATTGCAATACCTTCTTACACTCAAGGCTAAAATACTTAAAGATAGAGAAGATAAAAGCCCCTAGATGGAAGTTAGGTTGCTACACTTCACTTGAAGTGGTATACTACAATTTCAAGAGTATCTCCTATTCAAGAGAGTACCTTCCTCAAGGCCACCTTCTCCATATCTCTTTGTTATTTTGCAATAACACTACTTAAAAGAGTTTCTCTCACGAGTTTCTCTCACCGTCCAGCCCTCTCTCCCCTCACTACTCCACCAAATTGCTCTTGCAGGGTCATCGGCAATTCTGGCAAGGGCTGACAACAACTGACACTTTCCCAAAGGGTCTCGCGCAATCAAAGGCATTCTCCCATCAGCTGTCTCTGATGTTGGGATTACT
Source organism: Solenodon paradoxus (assembly GCA_004363575.1). Classification (NCBI taxonomy): domain Eukaryota; kingdom Metazoa; phylum Chordata; class Mammalia; order Eulipotyphla; family Solenodontidae; genus Solenodon; species Solenodon paradoxus. The sequence continues at coordinate 395,457 of RJWH01000744.1, read as the reverse complement.
CAGAACACTCATTTCCTGAGTCACTTGTCCTCACTACTTTTGGTGCCTTGACAATGCAGTTAAGATGGCTTTACACATTAAAGCATAAAGGCTCCCAATCTCTCATACCCTGACGGGCGGTTTATCCTCTGTAACTGTGGAAACAATTGAAATGAAAAGCTGCTCACGTCTATGTTTACCGAAGTCTCAGCTTTGACACATCACTGTGGGCATAGCTGTGGGCATGACAACATGGCTCTTACGTTCCCAAAGCAAAGAAAGAACAGGAGCTCACACCCTCCCTGAACACTGTAAGTACACACCACTTCAGTTTTAACCTGTTTTCCTTTTGTCTGTTATGTAGAACTTTGCCATTCTAGACATAGGGTGAGATGTGGTCTTTTTATCATTCTTCTGTTGACAGTAGTTAAACTGAATTGTGAACACACAATGCTGTGTGTGTGTGTGAAATAGATAAAGAGGAAAAAAGAGACACACATGGAGATGGGAGAAAGAGAGAGAGAGGGATAGAGAAGGAATGGGAGGAGGAAGAGAGGGGAAGTGAGAAGGACTGAGAAACAGACAGATGGAAAAGGAGCAAAAGAGAATGAGTGAGAGTTTGTGTACTGTGTGGGGAGAGAGAGAGGGATAGAGAGGGGGTGGGGAGAGAGAGAGGGGTAAAGAAAAAGATGAGAGTGAATAGAATCTTTGGAATTCATTGACCTGAGTTCCATCTTCATGGTGTAACCTTGGTCATGAGCCTCACTGTGAAATTGGAGGATAGTGACAAGTTGTGGGGTTATGGAGATATGATAATCTCCATTGCTCGTCACCAACTCTTGCTTCCCTCGGCTCTCCATATCAAAAAAGCTAAGAATAGTCATTTTTGGAGTTGTTAGGCTTAAGTGACCATCATTTAGGAGCAGAGTCACTCACATCACCTTTAGCTGAAAGTGGCCATCCCATTGGCCTGCTTTGTGAGTAATAGGGATGAGCAGTGAGCCTTCCTACTCTGAACTGTCGGTGTCTTATGGGTTAGAAATGAACCTTGGGCATTCCCAGAATTGGGGTTTAGTTGAGTGTCACCCTGGCATAGCCTAGTCTTGCTGTGCTGGCACAAATTACAGTCACAAGATTAGGGTACCCTTGAAGAGGAGGCCACAGGTGCTATGAGATTGATTCCCTCTAATTCTCCTGTCTGTGGAGTCTTATGCAAATTCTCTCCTTACACTGCCATCTGCCCTGCTGTACCTTTCTCTCTGGAAATCTTTGGTGGCCCCAGGCTTGTGTGAGGATAAGAGCAACAAGGACTTTCCAACAGGAGTTCAAAGTCAATACAAGTAGTTTGTATTGGATGGAAATATGAAAATTAAGCTCCCATGGTAATCCAGCGACTATGTAAGTTCAGATAAGATTGAGTTAGAGGTGGGTCTCCCCTTGGGTCTCCTTCCTGTTCTCATTCACTAACCTTGAAATAATAACATAGTGCTGAACTCTGGGCTATTGAAGACCAGGGATCCTCCCACTGAAGACATGGAACTTTCCCACTGAAGTCATAGATGGTCCTTGGTGGTTGGCATGATGCACAGATTTCCCCAAACCTGTCCTTACAACCAGATCCACAGAGAGAATGATATGTAGGGAAAGGGGATGGATGGCTGTCATGTCAGTGATTGGTGAGCTGCTCTGCATTCTAAAAACATTCTCATACTTGCTATAAAAATTATCAGTGCCACTTCTGCCCTTTCTGAGGGTGCTCACATCCTGATGCAAAATGACAAGCACATGGGAATCACATTGGCATGCACATGCATCTACCTGCAGGTATTCTAGGAGAACACTTGCAATAGAGCAACCAGACATCATTGCCAATACCAATCACACACCTACCACGTCTCGCACCTCCACTTTAAGCTTCCCAGGACACAATTTGCTCATGTTACCACCTGACTCCAAAATATTCCATGCCTCTTCATCCTCCATGGAACACATGAAGACCTTTCAATGAGTTTCTGGGGCTCCTGGAAGAGAGCCCCACATACTAGAAAGCTTCTAGAACAGAGGTATCATCTCTAGTCTGGCATCCTGATTGCCTTTGATAGGGTTGGATCCTTCCATGATGGTGCAGAAAAATTCATTCCAGGTCTGTGCCACAAATTCTGCTGTTGGTTGGTGATCTTTGTGTTCCTTGGGTTATAGATGCATAACCCTGATCTCTGCCTTTAGCATCACATGTATTTCTCTCTGTGTGTCTATTTACCCTTACCTGTAAGGAAACTATTCGAATTGATTAATGTTCACCCTTATTCTAGTGTGACTATATTAGCAAAGATCCTATTTTTTAATGAGTTCACATTCTGAGGTTCTGAAAATTAGGTATTCAACATATCTTTTTGGGGTACAAAATTCCATCACTAACACTCCTCTAGTTGAGCAATCAAGATTGCTCGCCACTTTTTCCAACCTTCCTTTTCCATCTTATATTTTAAATTCAGACTCTCTTTTCTACTGTGCCTATTCTAGCCAAATTGTTCTAATTCTAACTAGCCTGGGAGACTCAGTCTTCCTTATATCTATCCATCCTTTTGAGACCTAGATAACTACTTTTGTGGAGGGTTCCCTGTATTTCTCCAACTCGTGGTGAAGTACATTAGCTTGGAACACTCTCTTTGTATATGCTACAGATCAGGCACCTTCTCACAGTCTTTCTTGCAGTTCTTCCATTTTTTAGGGTAGTGCCATTCCTACACTAGGCAAGAGAGGTCTTTGCTCTGGGTCCCCAGGGGGTAAGGTGCTCACGGAGTCAGGGAAAAATTGCTGCCTAGAGACTACATCACCTTCCAGACAATCCTTATGCTGAAACCCCTCAGCCTGGTCTCAAGTCTCATTTGACATCATCCCACCAAGAGTGGACCTTACCACTGGGTCTCTAGGTCAAGCCTTGGGTGGTCAAGAGCACTGGTGTGGGGGTGGGTGATAAAACTGGGTCTGTAGGTTATGTAGCCAAGAGGTATGAGAGGTCATCCCAGTTCAGGACAGAGCCAGTTATGGGGAAAGGAGGGCCATGAGCTTTAGGGTTGGGACCGGATCTTCAGATGTTAGGTGGCTTCAATGATAGTCCAGATTCCAGTTTGGGTTTCTAAGTCACTATGGAGATGTATCCATCAAGGTGGTGGAATAGAACATATTCTATTTAGCAGTTCATCGACTTTATAGATCCTTTAAAATATTTAGAACTTTTTTGCATGGACCTCCTTGTACTTTTGCTCTGAGTCCAGCAATAGTTGAGAGTGGATTTGCTCCCAGTAACTCCCTGTGTCTGTGAATTCTAGAGTCTTTTTTCTTTTTAAAGGAATGGTGCAGGCAGGAACAAAGGTGAGCAGACCAGCAGGAAGAGAGAGGAGGAAGAAACACTTTCATTTATTTTTATTTAGTTGTTCATTTTGGCTGTTCCCTCAGCCCCAGGATGTAAACCCCGCGGTGGACACACTACTCCAGCAAGATGCACCTCTTTTTAAAATGCTTGCAAACTGAAGACTTTCTCCTGACCCTGCATCTTTTAAATGTTTTTTTCAGTCTGGGTATTATCACTCTTTCACTTGTGTTTAATGGTGATGATAATAGCATGTTTCCATGGGAGTATATGATCAAGAAAATGTCTTAAAAGGTAGTAGGACTTAGGATTCCAAACACACATTCAGGTCAAAAATGTTCCTGTAAAGGCAAGATTAAGGGTGGTTTCAGGTGAAGCAGTTAATGGAGTGAGTCCCAAAAGTGTCTATGATGAGACTTCAGCCCCATCCCCCATATACCTCTTTGTCCTTCCCACAGATGTCTTTCAGCCACCTGGAATCTGGTGGTGATGGGGCAGGGAGGAAACGCCTCATGTGGCCCAGTGGCACAGAAATGATTGCCAATCTTGTGAGAGTAGAAGAGAGGATGACCCACCCCAATCTACTTGGGAAATTTCAGAGGTGGAGAGGTTGCTTGAAATGTAATGCCAAGGTCATTGCATGGTCAGTCATTTGGTCAGATATAAGCATAGCTTTCTGCACACGGGAAGAGATGACTGTTTCTTCCTCCTGCCCCTACTGCTCTCTTGCCAAGAAGGCAGGCATCGTTCCCGGTGGTTCACCCACCTTCTGCTGCCCAGAAGTGTCCTCTGCCTGGAGGCTCCACAATCTCTCTCCCCTGCAGGAGCATATGAATGAGTTTCTCCAGTGCATCCCTCACAGCTACATGAGCTTCACTTCCAAAGTTCACTGGGCAAAATGTTCCCTTCCATCCTGTGCTTCTCTATTGTTTCTTTCTGAAATCTCGTCCAAATTCTTCAGCACCACCTCTCCTCTTTCTCTATTTGATATGTGAATCAGAACATTATTGTTATCATCATTCAAGCAGAAAACCCACACACCTATTCAAGTTAGGGATGGGGAGTAACTTCGCATACATACTTGGTACAAAATGTATCCAGAGGATTACTTTACTTGCAAGGAAAAAGGAATCCTGGGGATATTTTAGATGAAAAGTGTGTCATCCCATCATCAATAATTAAGTCAATGTTGTAATTTGTTTTTATATTAGTGACTTAATTTAAGGCATTTTGAAATAGAATGCAAGTAAGTTAATGAGGAGCTACCAGTTAAGTAAGTCAGGAACTTTTAATTGGATGCAAGTAGACCCATCAGACAAATTGTATGCAAACATTTGAGGGTAGGGACACATATTACCATTCATTTTACTTTAGGTGGCAGAGATTATAATTTGTCCATCTAGTACCCACCTCTTTTTCTTCTTTAGCTACAGAACTCTATTTTAATGGTGATAAAAATGAGTCTAGCTAGAAAACACAAACTTCTCAGTTTACTTGTTGAGAAAGCAGGTAAGTGTGGCTGTGCCAGAGTTCTGCAAATAGATTGAATAATATGGGGTGGGACTTCCAGGAAAGCACCTTAAAGGAGGGAAGGATGAGACTAGCTCCCTTTCTTTTGCCCTTTCACCTTGTTCCTTCTTCCGGCCTGGAAAACAGACATGATGGCTGTACTCCACAGTCATCCTGGACCACGAGGCAACCTCATAGTTGGAAGCTACTCATTCAGGACTGGGGAATGGAACTTTAGAAGGACCTTGGGACTACCTTCTTTGGACTTGTCCATGCACGATATAAATAGTCCTTATCTTCTTTAAACCACTGTCGTATGACTTCCGCTTTGTGCAGTTGGGTCAGATGCTAGCTGGTACACTCTATCACAACTCAAGTGGAAGAAGCGTCACATGTTTCTAAATCAATGAAAAAAGAATTTCAAGTTCCACCAAGTGAGCTGGGAAGAATTTCAGTCTCAGCTAGGTGCCGGGGACTCTCACACATCTCTGGGTTTACCATGTCTGGGAACGTGGTGAGAGTTTCTGATATTTGGGTCCTTGGAATGGCAACTAAGATGGTTTTCTGGAGGGGGCAACAATGGGCCAGAATGCCTGGCCTGGTATGAGCACCAGTCTTTGACCAGACATAGAGCAGGGGAACTCAGTCTAGTGTCAATGGTGCATAGAGAAGCCATTCCTATCTGGTCCTGCCAGTCATTGTGTATTTCTATCTGTCCTTGCACTGATCTCCACCCCAACAAGAACTTTCTAACTCATATCCCACCCTAGAACTAGGGGATCTCCCTGCCTTCTTGCTAGCCTCTGCCTCCCTGTTCCTCTGGAGAACTCTACATAGTCACCCTTGGGGGCAAGGGTTCTTAACCTATAAAATTAACCTCTTCCCTGAGGGTTCCTTGTTTGTGGGGCAGAAGATGCCCATCCTAAAGGGGTTCCTTACCTCATCCTGCTCACATGCACACTAGCTCTTTCTGGGAGACGGCCCCCATTCCCCCAGGACCACAAAGAGCTCTGTGAATGAAGGAGGTATAGCACCCATGGAATTGGCTTTGAAACCTCTTTCAGAAGTTCCACATCAACATCCCTTGAATAAGCCCGCTCTTTTATCAAGATACAAAAATGTTAAGAGTTAAAAGATTAGACAATTGAGAGACAAAATGAGGACAAGCTGGAAGAATTTGATCCTAATATGGGAGAAAAATAGAAATCATCCCTATTGGATAAGTACACAGGCAATGACCCCAAATATTTGACCAATTACAGCAGTAGATGGGCTTATGAGAGTAGCAGCTGAAAAAAAATGACAGCCTAGGCTAACGAATGTTTGTGTTTACATCAATAGATTAACGTTATTATAGATTCTTCTGTATCACAGTCATATATACAAGTAGACGGAGCTTATGTGACCTCTTGCAGTCTGGAGGCAGGGATGAAGTGGATTTGATGTGAGCTCTACTTACAAAAATCTAGCATTGACTTCTCGCTTGAAATAAATAGATAATTTACTCCCTCAACACTTGGCACTCCTGCTGTGTCTAGGCGTGGAGTGCATCAGTCCCAATTTCTAATCATCCTAATGCCATCAACAATACTGCTCAGAAAGCTCTGCCCCTGTTTTTTCATCTGCAAAATGGGCCTGGAGGCATGGACTCCACCCCTCCAGAGGTCTGGTCAACACCAGTGACTTCATGCAAGTCACTGCTTGGTAGAGAGAGAGCCACTGAGGCAGCCTTTGTTGATGCCGCTGCACAGTAATGATGGCTGTCTGGCGGCCTGGGCGTGTGAGCTCAGGGAGGTCACGTTCCAGCAGGCTCCCTGCTTCTTGGCACTTGCGCCTGCCCAGGCAGCAGGTTATGGGGTTCAGGCCTGTTTGGGGTTGCTGCATTTAATGATAGTCCCCGAAGCCTGTGTTGTTGAAGCTGGATTTGGGGCGTTGCCTCTGATTAATTTGCCTGTCTGACTCACTCCCCAGCCTAGAGAAATGAGAACCAAGACTGAAACACTAGAATCTCGAATCACATTTTTGTTTCTGTCCAGGCAAAGCTGCCTTAAGTCTTATTTTCTCTAAGCCAGATCCCCTGTCACCTTGGACTGTCCCTCCTGGCTCAATCATTCTTCTTTCCTTTTCCCAGTTACCGTGTTTCTTCAGCAGATGGGATGAGCTCGCCAACCCCTACACTGGGAGGTTGCAAGAAAAGCCATGGGTAGGTCAGGAATTTATCTGAAGCTTGTGCTTTTAGATGAGGGAGAGATACATTCAAAGGGAATACTTTTGATCTCTACATACCCAGTGTGTGTGTCTAGACCCTGGGCCCTAAGACGATGGGAGTAGGGGCCCAAGGCTGTGATGCAATGAGCTGTCAGGAGAGACCCTTCTGATCCTACGTAATCCCCTTTCCTTGTCCTGTCTGCTTTCTGGAGACCACAGGGGCATTCAAAGTGGGGAGCTTGCTGACCTGTAGAGCTTTTGAACATGAAAACATAGAATGTGGATCAAAAAATGAGCTTCTTGGAGTTCAACTCCACTGTAATCTGCAAACCACTGTGAATTCTGAGCTAGCGTTTCCCATATTGCATGGTGTCTGGGACATGTGTCCCTCAGTGAAGAGGACTGGGTTGAGGGCAAGCGTGAGAGGCCCAAGGTCAGCAGGCCATGGGATTTCGAGGTGTGGATTAGAGGTTCATGCACCTGGGTGATCCTCTGAGACAAAACGTTTGTGTTAGGAGGTCAGAGGACCAACGCAGAAAGGCTAAAAGGAGCATTCAGAGATAGAAGCCAAATGCGAACAACTTCTTTACTTAAAGCTGTGGAGCCTGCTCACAGCCTCTGCCTCTGGCTTGAGTTTCTCTGGATGCTAGTCCTGGCTCGAAGCTCCCCCATGGAGAATGATGGAAACTGGTGTGCTGATCTTTGGGGTGGAAGAACTCAGAGGCAAGTGTTCTAGATAGTTGCTCAGTTGAAGCATCTTCACAGGTAAACCTGATCATAATGCATTTTCCAACATGGCATGTGCTGAGCTGGGCTCCACGGAGCTCCCCAGAACAGCGCACATGCCCTGACTGGAGTCCTTGCTTGTCTGTGGTATAATTGGCCCTGACTGGATTCCAGGATGCTGGCCAGGTCACCAAGTATAGAGAGGGGCCCTTTCTGCAGTGGCATGTCAACTGGGGTCACAGCCTCAGGGGCAGGCTGATAAGAAACCTGCTGAAACAGTTGGGAGCCAGGCATGTTAGCAGTGCCTTAGTCCTGACATAACTGATATCATTGTGCAGTGATAGAATTCAATGTTTAATGAAGCTGGGCTTAGCAGCTGGTTCACTAAACCCTGATGCTTCCCCCACTTCCAGTGCTTCTCTTCCTGGCCCTGCCGGGAGCCTATGCAGCAGCACTTCCTGGGTTCCAACTCACACCTTCAGGGGAGGTGACTTTAAGGCAATCCACTTGCAGATAATGGGCCACAAAGTTGGTGTGGCTGATTTGTTCACTTGGCCTGTAGGAGTGTTTATGATTGAGTGCATGTGCATGAGTGTGTAAACATGAGCTTAGCACCTCTTCCTTCCCTCTAGTGGCTGCACTCCATTTGGGGTTGTGCCCTCACACCTGACATAGTCCTAATGACTGGACCCCATTGGGGCAAAGAAGGATGCTGGGGTTGGAGCGCTGTGAGTGCTGTGTTTGGCACTTGGTGACCAGGTTTGGGGAGTTTAAGAGGCAGACAGACATGCAGAGCTTGTTGTAGGCCTGGAGGCATGGGTGTGACCAGGAGCTGGGTAACACTGCTGTATCTTGGAAAGAGAGCAGGGACCTCATGCTGGTGGGGAGTTGCAGTTCTGCAGGAGGAGCAGTTCTGCAGGAGGAGCGGGGTGTTGGGATGTGCTGGCTGCTTCCTGAGGCTTTCAGAAACCTTGGATCACACATCCCACTGTTGCCAGTACCCAAGAGGGCTGAGGGTCAGTGAATCATTTGCCTGACTCCTGCCCAGGAGTAGATGTGTGTGCATATATGTGTGTGTACGTGTGTATGTGTGCATGCGTGCATGCGTGCGTGCGTGTGTGTGTGTGTGTGACTCGGGGAAATTCAGGCCCTGTGTTTCCCATGTGCCCTAGTCTTGCCCTGTCTGGGTGTTGGCTCCATTCCAATTGTCCCCATGCTCAGGACTCTCAATGACCTCAGTATCCCTGATGGGAGCCAGAATCTCAAGTTCAAGACTCCCTTGTGGGGAGTGGGCAGTTTCAGCTTTCCCAAACGTGCTCTGTCTCCCTGGCTTCTGAAGATGCCCATGTCACCTGGAGGGCGTTTCTGGGCCTGCGCTCCAGAGCAGGCGGGATATTTGCAGCTTTGAGGGGTAAAGATGATGGAGGGGAGAAGGAGGGGTATCCCTATTCTGCGCCTCCTAGATGGCCACCGAGCCCTCCCATCTGGTCCCTATCCTGCTCCTGAGTCCACTTTATAAATGTCTTACCTGCTGGCTCACTTGGTGTGAGAGAGTTGCTTGAAAACACAGGCTTAACCAAGAAACTGCACGGCAATGGGGGCTCTGCCACCTTCCACAGGACCACTCCCGACTGTAACCTGGGGACAAAGGCAGGTTAGGTGTAGGTCACTCAGCTGTGGCTGGTGGAGGGGCCGCAGAGCTAGGCTGCTGCTAAGAGACAGAACCTGTGAGGACACGGAATCAAGAAGATCGGTCCCCAAATCTCTGTGCTAGTCCAGTCCAAGAACCAGGGGAAAGATGGCGAGGGCTAGATGAATAGAACAAGTTTCCCTGGAGTCAACTAAAGTAACATACTCTGAGCACTTTCTACGTGCTGGACACACAGCATTCTATCACTGAACCATCACAGCCCCTAGAAAATGAATTTTTAAAAAGCCATTAGTATTCTTAGGATCCAGACAACACCCCTCACCTTGGCAACCTCAGGGACAGGAAGGTTATAACATAACAGGCAGGGATTGATCAACGGTGGCCCCACTCCAGTCACTGAGTTCAGGCCTGGGGGCAGAGGCATGGGTTTTCCATTTGAACAACCACCTCAAAGGACCCTTTGCACACCTTAGTCTGAGAACCTCTCTTCATGTAGAGCACTGGACCATGGCCTTGTGAGACCTGGTTTTATTTTCACATTTTTATCTGCACCTGACTTCCAGTGATGAAGACGGCGGGGCTCTGCCCAGTCCCTAAGTGACACCTGCGGGGCTCCGAACACCCTTCTGGCAACTGCTGCCGGCAGGCTGACTCAGGCAGCCTGGTTGTGGGAAAGCCTTGGAGTCCCCATGCCTTTGAATGTGTGCCTGCTTGTCCAGAATCAATTCTGATGAACCTGGGGCGTGTGGTGAGAGCCGCCCTCTGTGCACCCAGCACAGAGGACACTTGGCAGAAAACCGTCAGCAGTTGTCACACCATTTGTTTTGTTCCCAAAGTGAAAGGGACAGAACATACAGGTGGACAAGCTGTGGGGCAGCCATGTAATTGAGGACAAAAACAAGTTGTCTGAAGCATTCAAATGAGAGTTGATTGCCACTTCCAGGGACTGTTTGCCTCTGTTTCTGTTTGCAAACCATCCTGTTTCCCCAGCTTGTAAACACATCTTCACGCCCGCTAGCCCTGGTTAAGGGGAGAAAACACATTTTAAATGCAAGATGAAAAGAAGATTCAAATGTACGTTTTAAAAGATGTTCCTTAGGTCTCTTCTCTCTCTCTTTTATTTATTTATTTATTTATTTTTTAAGGAAAGGTGCAGGCCGGAATGAAGGAGAGGAGACAGACAGGAAAAAAGAGGCGGAAAAAGCACTTTATTTTATTTCCATTTTTACTTGTTCACAATGGTTGTTTTCCTCCTGGACTTGGGACTCGACCAAGTGTGTGTGAAATGCATCCTTCATAAGACTGACTTAACTACCGCTGCACTCAGGAGCTCCTTGTTCTCAATTCTTTGTTCTGAACTTCATTTCTAACTTTCTCCCAACTCTCTCAGCGCCACTGCTCCTGACCAACATCCCCGACTGTCCCTGCGGTCCTCACACAGGGGGCCTGTTGAGGTCCCACTGGTTGGCTTTCTCCGCCTTTCCCATGGTCTGGACTTTGCTGTAATGTGTATTTCTCATGTTTACAAGGTCTCTCTGTTCGTCCTCACTTTATCTTCACAAGAAGCATTTTGTGTTGTTACCTCTGTTTTAAAGAGTCAGAGAAGTTGGTGCTTTGCCTCTGCTACTCAGCCAGCTAGCAGCCTCACCCCACATCCAGCCGGCTGAGACTCTTGCTTCTGTCTTCATATTTTCTCCTCTCCTCCACAACTTCAATTTAATCTTTAGCTGCCTCTCCCCTTCTACAGTAGTGCCTGTCAAGTGCTGCAAGTGGAGGCTTGGGGTCTCCATGCTCTTCCCCCTGGAACTGCCTGTAGTCGGCTCCTTTGGGCCCTGCCAGCACAGGGAGCCTCCTCTACAGGAGACTGCAGGCCTGCCTCTCCTTTTCCCTGGGCCTGTCTGCACCTGTGGGCAGAGGGCTGAGCTGGGAATGATCTGGGGCAGACAGAAGGGCTGACTGCTGAGAGATGTTAGGGCACAGGGGGCTGGGACTGGGGATGTGGGGCCACAGTTGAGGTTAGAGGCCTGGGATTGGGCCTGTGAGAGCATAGCTGAGGTTAGAGGCCTGGAATTAGGGATGTGAGGTTAGGGGCCTGGAATTTGGTTTATATGGTACAGGTGAAGTTGGGAACCTGGGATTAGAGATGTAGGGGCACAGGTGAGGTTAGAGGGTCTGGAATTGTGGCTGTGAGGGCACAGGTGAGATTAGGGACCTGCAATTGGGTATATATAGTACAAGTGAGGTTAGGAGCTGGGATTAGAGCTGTACGAGCACAGGTGAGGTTAGGGGCCTGGAATTGGGTACACAGAGTAACAGGGGAGGTTAACAGGCCTGGAATTAGGGATGTGAGAGCACAGTTGAGGTTGGGGGACCTGGGATTAGAGATGTAAGGGTACAGGTGAGGTTAGAGGGCCTGGAATTGTGGATGTGAGGGCACAGGTGAGGTTAGAGGCCTGGGATCAGGATGTGGGATACAGGTGGAAATATAAGCCTCAGATTATAGATGTGGGGTTACGGGTGATGCTAGGGACCTGGGAATGGAAATGTGAGGTCACAGGTGCAGACAAATGCCTGGGATTTGGAATGTTGGGCACAGGTGTGGTCTGGTGAGATGGCTGACACTTTCTTGACCTGGCTGAGTGCCTTGTGATGATAGGAAGATTCAGGGCCCGCCAGGAGTTGGAGTGGGGAGGGGTGCCTTCCAAGGTGAAGCTGTCCAGAAGACTAAGAGGGAACATTGGCCATCTTAGAGAGGACACAGTCAGCATGCTCCGCCATTGCTATTGTTGGATGTCCTTCCACATAACAATTCTCAATTCGCCAATACCAACTGGATTTCTAAGGCATTTATTTCCACTTTGATTCCATCTAGACTGACACAGTCGCTACACATGAAGGGCTAAGTCTTGGGAGACTGTCTTCCCTTCAGATGGACCCTATCCAGGGGCTCTATGTACTTCTGAATCACCTGCTATTAACCTGGAGGCTCTGAGATCCTCTCCTAGGTTCAATAATTCAGTAGAACATCTCGCAGAACTCAGCAAAGTGCTTTGTTTACTATTAACATTTTTTTTTTTAAATAAAGGATAGGACTCAGCAATAGCCAAATAGAAGAGATGCTCAGGGTGATAGGTGGGGGAAAATGAGATGGCAGGAGATGGAGATGGTGCCATTGGGATGCCTTGGGTGAAATTTTCAAGGGAGCCATAGAGGGCACAGTGTCTCTGGGTGTGACTTAAACTTCCTAGAGTGTTTTCTAAAGCGATACTATGAATTTGCTTATTCCATTAATGTCATTAGAGGGCACAGTGTACTGACATATGATTAGAGTAGAAGACTAAGTTTTTTTTTTCTAAATATATGAAAGCATTTGTATATGGATATAGTCATATATGAAAAATCTACATGAATATTTGTATCTGGTGTGTGAGCTGACAGACTTGCAAGGCATAAACAAAAAAGAAAAGTAAAATAAAAAGCAAAACTAAATTCCATAGCGTAGAACTATACACAGCATCACGCTGGCGAAAAGTAGACGAGAGAAGAGATGGCAGAGAGTATGATTTGGGGGTGGACTCATGGGTGTCGAGGAAGTTTCCAGACAGGTCATGGGTGGTGGTTTCAAATGTTCACATCATAACACTGATTAAACTTTGTGTTTGCGTTGTCAGTTTTCTGTACTTGTAGTATATTTAACAATACAAAATTAAAGATATAATTCATATGTAAATATGTTTATATGTTTATACATGTTTACACATGCACATGCACACACTCACGCATGGGGGCAGTCAACCTCTCTTTTTAGTAACTGATTTCCCAGGGGCAGTGTGCCTGCAGGCATGTCTGGCTGCCTTCTTTGAATGAGCGGCCTCCAGATGCCTTTTGGGGGCTTTCTGCCTGTGCTCTGTTCCAAACCAGCTGCTTCTTCTGCTCTCAGAAGGGGAGTGGGCTCAGTGACGCTGTGTAACCGTTCCTGAAGAGCTACCCAGCCTTCACCTGGCAAGGTTTCTAAGTGAGCAAAATCTGAAGACTTGGGGATTGTGGGGACATGGGTCATTTGGGCCCTGTGGGCTGTGTGGCTGCAGCTCCTAGGGTGCCAGCTCCTGTCCTCTGGGGAGAAGGCCCTCTGAGCTGCTCCTGATGCCTCCCCTCCTCCCCAGATATGAGTCTGCAGTGCTTTCCTGGAAAGGACTCCTCCCTGCTGGGTAGCACCTTTCTTCAAAGCAAGCTTTCACTTTCTAAGGCTGGCTGGGGACACTGTGTTTGGGGGATGGGAACATATTCCTGCTCTCCCGAAGAAATGACTGAGAGGGCCCAGGAGCCAGGAGCTGGGTTAGATCCCTAAGGGAAGAAGACTGGGAGAACTTTGCGTGTTCCCTCTGGGCGCCTGGTCCCTCTGTCCTGGCTCTGGCTGGCCACTGGGATACAGGCAGAGCTCTACCTCCTTGTACCCTCATCTCCAAGAGTCTCCTATTTCAATCTGCCCCCTGCGAACTGGGATCAAGTTATTTCCTCTCCAACTGCTTTTACGAGGGATTGTCCTTGGTGTCCTCAGCATCCTAGGGTCTTGTGAAGGGTCCTATAGTGTGGTTTTTGCTTTTTATTTTTTTAAGGTTAAACGAATTACATCCTCATTGTTTTTCAAGGTCACAATATTTACAAGTCCGTTTCTTTGGGGTTTTGTTTTTGACTGATTTATTTTATCTGCAGTCCGGAAGGTGAATAATATCACCATCATTTTGATCGGATTTCTGCTTGACTTGGTTTTAATTTTTTTAAATGTTATTTCAGGAGCATTACATCATAAAATTATATAGATTTTAAAGTGTGCATCAGTGTAAAGACTTGGGTTCCTTTTTTAACAGAGGGTTGTCTTGGAGACTGAGCCTCAATTTTCTTTTTTAATGACTATATGTCATTTCTATAGGACAGTGAAGGAAAAGTGGAAGTTCTTTATCTTTTGCAGAAAAATGTAGCTTCTTACTTGATTTGTGGTTACCAGATGAACTAGAGGCACTTAAGCGTACTAGAACTTAGAAGTCATCTCTTAAGAATTTGGTGGGTTATACTGATTTGGAGCTTTAGATATTTTGCATGGCAGAAGATGCAAACAGCAAGTTCCTTAGATTCAAAGATTGTCTCCAAATATTCTCATTTGTTATCCTATGACTGTTATTTGTTGTCTTTCAGCCCCACTGTGTTGAAATGCACTTCCCCACATTACACCTTTAGTCAATATTTGAAGGCTTGTTTATGCAAATATCAGGGGCCAGTAGGACTCCCAGCAACAGGAAACCTGACCCCCAGGGCATCACCATCAACAGTCACTGGCTAAAGTAAGAGCCCAGCTTCCTGGAACACGCTTGCTTGGAACCAGGCAAGAAAAGCCAGAGAAACGTCAGCCTCTGCCTGGCCCTGCGCACAGCCTGACCTTCGAAGATCAAACATTGTTCCAAACACAGCCTTCATCTCATAAACCTCCTGCTTCTCCCAGCTCCCTGCTGTGACGGCAAGTCCTGGATCAAGCCTGAAGGGGGTTGGGCACAGTCCCATGTCATGTCACTCACCGTGGCATTATGCAGGGTCCCTCCCCTCTCAAGGAAAGTAAAGTAAACTGGAAGCTTCCATGCATAATAATAGATCTCATTTTGCTATGTGGAACTAAACAGACACAGGGAAGGAAGAACAGCGTAATTAAAAAGACAGGCACTGCTTTAACTGCAAGTTTGTGAACTACTAAAAAGAACAGTCAGGGCAGGACTGTGTAAGAATGACAGGACTGCCTTGTCACTGATCTTAGGGGACTGAGAAGATGGTGCTGCTGGGTGTCCTGTTACCCTGGATGTCAGGTTCAGGGGTGTTTAGCCATGCAAGTGGGGCCCTCTGTAGGGTTGTGCAGGGTTCTTTCCCACCCCAGGACCACTGCCTGGAGTTTCCCGTGTCTCCTTAAGAGACTGACAAGACTGAGAACACTCACTCTCCTCCACAGAGATTCGTGATCTGTCTTTGCAGCAATGCTCTGGATTTTGTTTGCCAGATGTACAGAAGTTGCTCCAAGATTCTTTTACAAAAGAAATCCTTTAATACAACTTTAACATGAGGAAAGTAATCTACTCAAATCCCAACAATGGTGAAAGGGATAAAAATAACTACTCTGGATTCCCAGATGAGCTGAACATCTGAGTATTGCCCTTGATTTGGGTCCAAAATCAAATACCAACCTCCTGCCCCTTGCCAGCACCCCTTGCTGGCTGCACACACCCTTATCCTGGGAGGCACTTCGGATGCCAAGTGCCTAAACACTTTGCTGTTTCATTCCAGGCTACCCTCCTATCATGGTCACGGCTGCTCTAGAGCAGCGGGAAGGGCAGGTTCACAGCAATAGATTGGGATGCGGTCAGATTGAATCATTCTGTGCAGCAGTGACCAGCGTTGCCATAGAAACCAGGAGAAAAACGTCCAAGAGTCTGGCCCGTCAGGGCAAATGGGTGTTTTTCTATGACTTGCAAACATCCTGTAAATTGGCCTGGGCGTCTTTCTCTTGTGACTGTAACAAAATGTATTTATCACCCTGTCCTCAGTGTCAGACTGACAAGAGCCCTGTGTTGGCTGAAAGGAGCCAGAGGCAACACCTCACCGCAGCTGCAGACTCATTGCACCTGTTTACTTGCAACAGGTGTTGTGTTTTAAGACCAAGCCCAGAACGTGGATTTACAGGGGGGGAGTGGTGCCCCTCTGAAGAGAGAGATCAGGGCATTTGAAACCTTAGACTCACCCAAAGAACACTGTCATAATTTCCCTTTTGCCGTGGACCTCGAGTGTCCAAAGGGAAGGATAAGAAAAGAATGTGGGCCATTTGTCCCAGCTTTGAGACCGAAATGCCAAACCAGTCAGGCCAGCATGTGAGTTCCTGGCATGTTAGGAATGTACAAACCCAGGATGCAAGTGTGGAGTGCATTTGACTAAAAAATGCGTGTTCATCCAAGTTGGCAGAGTTTGGGTAACAAGATGCAAAGTGTTAAACAGAGACTTGCTCTTTCTGCTTAACTTTGCATAACTGGGTACGTTAGCTTACAAATGTCAACAGTGAAAGTTGTTGCTATACAAATGGAGTTCCTAAGAAAAATCTGTGGGCAGTTTCTATTCTAGGTGAAATTTCTGCTTTAAAAATGTTTATTCAATGCTGTTCATCCCTGTATTAAAATCCTGGAGAAAATGTTCTAATAGCAGTTTGGCACTCTTTTACCTATTCAAAGCCTCGGTTCTCTCCAGAACCCTCCTATGAAGTTTGTAACCTTGGTTCACCGTGCTTGCGCTCAGCCTTCTTGCCTAGCAAGACCCCAAGTCTCACCACGTGACTGATATTGAAGTAGATGTGTTACTTTTTCGAATGTTAAACTGACACATACTTGTGGTGAACTAGGATAGCACTGAAAACGAATTATTAATTAAGAATATACATAATTGAAACACAATACCCCAACTGAAAAACATCCGTTCTGCATTTTTGTGGTGTTAACTCATTTAAAGAGAGAGACTCAGGGGTCATAAACCTCCCAACTGAGTTGTGGTGACATGCAGGGTGAGGAGGAGAGATCTTGGCTGGGTGTCTCGCAGGAGTGAGGGGAGAATGTGTGCATTGAGAGCTTGCTTTTTTTTGGAGGAGACTAGAAAATGGCAAAACATAGTGTGTGCCTGGGAAGAGGTGTCAGGGAATAAGGAGAGAAACCCTGCAGGAATCTGAACCCAGCTCACAGGGTCTCTCTCCCCTGGAGACCTCCTTCCATTGAGAGCTCAACTGCAGCAAGGGGTTGCCTTCAGCATATCCCCATACTTTATGGGGGTGCAGATGGAGAAGGCGGGGGATCTATGAGATGGGACAGTGGTGATTCTGCTCATGCCATGGGCAGCTGGGGAGCATATGGCTGGAACATACTTGGGTTCAAAAATGGTCACCAGTAGCTGACGGGAGTACAAGTTGGGAAGGTTTTCAGGGCACAAGTATCAGAGAAAAAGTTTGCCTGAACTTTCCTCCTGTCTTTCCCACAAGGCTCCACATACTCCCTGGGTGAGCTCTCTAGCTTCATGACTTCAAGGCCCTGGCCTACTACAGCTTGGGGTATGTGTGTGTGTGTGTGTGTGTGTGTGTGTGTGTGTGTGTGTGTGTGTGTGTGTGTGTGTGTGTTAAGGAAAGGTACAGACAGGAATGAAGGTGAGCAAGCATGCAGGCAGGAAGAGAGAGTAGGAAGAAGGAAAAAGCATTTTATTTATTTTGATTTAGTTGTGCCTATCTTGGTCATTCCCCCTGGACCCAGGTCATGAACCCAGGTCTTTGAGATGTATGTGGTCCGCGAACCTAACCACTAAGCTACCCAGGTGCACCCTACAACCATTGACTGCATCTTTCTACTGTATTCTTCCCACCCACCCCCAACCTAGTATGGGTAATCCTTTCAGTTCTACCTCCAGATACATCCTCACTTTCCCCACTGCCAGGGTCCTCTCTCACCTGGATTTCTGCACTTCTCTTCTTTGCTCAAAATCCCCAAACAACTCCCTATTTCTCTGATAACTATTGTTCAAAACCTACGCAGACTGGTTCTCCACTTCTAGACATCAGAACAGGCTACTCTTGGTATCTCCTTCCCCTGCTCGTCCTCTCTGGTCCCTTGGACAGACAGTCCCAGAGAGCTTGGGACCCCATAGTGCTACTGATAGTGTGTGGAGCACAAGACCAGTACTGAATCATGAGTGCTACTTATATATTATTCCATTGTGTATCTATACCAAACTTCTTTATCCATTCATCTGTCCAAGGACACATAGGTAGTTTCCAATTCTTGCCTATTATAAATAGTGCTGAAATGGACATGTTTTGTGCTCTTTTGGTAAATACTCAGGAGTGCAATGATAGTATCACATGAGATTTTCATTCCCAGTTTTTAAGAAATCCCCATACTGCTTTCCATAATGGTTGCACCAGCTAACACTTCCACTAACAGTAAGATAGGCTCCCTCCAGTTTTTCGTAATAGTCAGTCTCACAAATATAAGGTGATATCTCATTGTTTTGATTTGCATTTCCCTAATAACAAGTGAGAAAGAACATCTTTTCATGTACCCATATGTCTTCTATGCATGTCTATTCAATTTTTCTGCCTGTTTTTTTGATTGGGCTGTTTTCCTTTTTTTGAGTTTTATGAGTTCTTAACATATTTTGGATATTGCCTGTGGCTGTCCAGCTTTCCCAAAATCATTGGGTAAAGACTTTCATTTTTCTATCATATGCTCTTGGCTCCTTTGTTGTAAATTAACTGACCATAAATGTGCGAGTATTTTCTGGTGATTCAGTTCTAGTCTACAAATCTGTGTCTGTTTTCATTCCAGTAGCATGCAGTTTTTATCACTGTCACCTTGTAGTATAGCTCAAGATCTGGCAGTGTGATATCTCCATTTTTTACCCTCATGATTGTTTTGGCTATTTGGGATCTCTTTTGTTTTTTAAAGGAAAGGTACAGTCAGGAATGAAGGCAAGAAGGCAGGTAGGCAGGAATAAAGAGGAGGAAGAAGCACTTTATTTTTATTTGGTTGTTCACATTGGTCGTTCCCCTGGCACCAGATCTTTAACCCAGGACCTTGGGATGTATGTGGGACTGCCCCAGAGTATACTAGACCACTAGGCCACCAGGGAGCACCCTGTTTGTTTTTTTGTAATTCCATACAAATTAACATTTTTATTTCCTTCAAACATGCCAGTGGAATTTTGAGGGGATTGCATTAAGCCTGCATTGCTTGAAGGAAGATGGTTATTTTATGGATTAGAAATTGGATGTAAGACTGGAAACCATAAAATACTTAGAAGATAACATGTTAGTCTTTACATGACATCAATCTTAGAAAGGTCCTTTGAGTACGTAACTCCATTGGCAAGGGAATCAAAAAGAAAAATAAACAAATGGGACTAAATCAAACTAAAAAACTTCTGCACAGTGAAAAATTACCATCAAAACAAAAAGACAGCCTACTGACTGGGAGAAGATATCTGCACAGCATACATATGAGAAGGGCTTAATATCCAAAATGTATATAGAACTCATAAAACTCAAATACAAAAAAGCAAAGAAGACATAAATGAAACAAGATTCACTGGGGAAAATTATCAAGGGATGGTGGTGTCTAAAGGACAATGGTAAAGGACTTTTGCTAAATTGGTAGTAGGCAGGGTCTGTTGCCATATATTTAAGGAATGATGAGCCTGTATATATGGGTTTATATTATTTTGTAAATAAAATTTACCTCAGTAAGAGTAAAATTACAAAAATAGCCATTTTAGTCATGTTAATTCTTCCCAGCCATGGGTACAAGGTATTTTCCAGCTCTTTGTTATCTTCCTCTATTTTTTAAACAATATCTTATCATTTTCTTTTTTTATCTATTTGTTCTGGCTAGAACTTCCAGTGTAATGTTAAATATCAGTGGTGAGAATGCATCACCTTGTCTCATTTCTGATCTTACAGGAAATACTTTTAGTTTTTCACCATTGAGTATACTGCTGCTGTGTGTTTATCATATATGGTCTTTATTATGATGAAGTATGTGACGTCTATCTCATTTTAATGCAGATTTTTATTAAATGGGTACTGAATCCTGTCAAATGCTTTCTCTGCATCTATTGATATGGTCATTTGATTTTTCCTTTCTTTTGTTGATGTGGTATATTATATTAATAGATTTACACATACTGAACCATCCTTGCATCCCCAGGATAAATTGCAGTTGATCATGATGGATGATTTTTTTTATGTATTGTTGGATTCCATTTGCTAATATTTTGTTGAGGATTTTTGTATCTTTGTTCATCAGAGATACTGGTCTATAATTCTCTTTCTTAGTAACTTCTTTGTCTACCTTTGGTATTAGGATACTGTTGGCCTCACAGAAATTGTTTAGAAGTGCTCCCTGTTTTCAATTTTTAGAAGAGTTTGAGAAGAATAGATATTAACTTTTCTCTGAAGTTTTGGCAAAACTCACTAGTAAAGCCATCTGGTCCTAGACATTTATTTTTGGGAAGACTATTGATTACTTCATCATTTTTTTGTTTGTTTGTTTGTTATAGGTCTGTTCATATTTTCAATTTCTTTCTGATTCAGTCTTGGTAGGCTACGTTTTTAAAAATCTTTCCATGTCATCTAAGTTGCCCAATTTTTTTTATCATATAGCTGTTCATGGTGGTCTCTTATGATCTTATGATACTTTGCATTCATTGCATCTTCTCCCCTTTCACTTCTCAATCTCATTATGAGAATTGCCCCTTTTTTTCTGAGTGAATCTACCCAAGTTCCAGCAGTTCTTCACAAGTGTGCTAACGGCAGAGGGAGCAGGTCCCTTCCCCTGTACCTTTCTTACAATGTCAACATCTAGTGCTCATACCACAGGAAAGCAGACTCTTGGTTCACAAGGAGGCTCTCCTTTTAACCCCATGTTGAGGTTTTTGGAAGAGGGACTGAAACTTATTTCCCAAGTGTAGAGGAAGAAAGCTCTTCAGCTGCAGAAAGAGTGTCTTTATATCACTGGTCTCTCCATGCAGCCACAGGGTCTCCAAAGAGGGTTGTGTGATGCCAAGAGAGATTGGCTTCTCCTACCACTTACAAAGTTGTGTGTCCCTTCTTTCTGTGGCGATGCTGTCCTCATTCTATTTCAGAGTTTGTCATTTTTAAACGTTGTATTTTGTGTCTTTGGAGGAGGAGAGAGCTTGAGATCTTAATAGTCTTGGAAACCACCATCTTGGAAACAAATAATAGATATTTTTCAAGCCATAAGTTTGGGTGTGCTCCTTACAAGTCTTAGATAGCAGATACGAAACTATATAATTTGCATATTCATTGTGTTTAATGTGCATTGTCTATTCCCTCTGACTCCAGTAACTAGAATGTAATCTTATAGACACAATTTATTCATCGAAAATTAGGATTGAGTATTGAATTCCAATTTTTAAAAATTTATTGCGATACCAATATGCCACTTCATGTAGTGATGTGAGTTACTATATTAATACATTTCCTAATATATTTCTACCATAAACCTGACTTAATCTCAGGTGTTACTCTTATGATGAGTTACAAAATGTGACCTGCTTTTTTCAGTGGGCGGGGGAGGGCAGTGGGTAGGCTTCTTACATTCTTGCATCTTACATTAAAGGGGATTGACACTTACCTTCCTATTAAAAATGGTTTTGGGGTTCTACATGCGTCATAAATGGAAGTTAGGTGATTTGCTTTATGTTTTTTACTTTGGAAAGTGTGCACACAGATCACTGGAATCATAAAAATGACAGGAGGAATAAGAAAAAGAGCCACAAACCTCAAAAGCTCACCCTGACTCTGCTCATGTTTCATTTGGCATGTTTCTTTGAATGAAGGTTCTGGGAATATGCTATTCCTTGAAGATGGTTTTTAAGAAATGCCAAAAATATGCCAGTTGTTATAAAGTTACAGAATAAAGCCCAATTTATTCAAAGAATTGTGCAGATGTAATATAGCCAGGGTGCGGAAGGGAGATTTTTCTTAACCATGGCTCATGCTGCCTTTTGGGTTGCAGAAGAAGGCATGGGAGGGCTTTCCCTGAGACTTGGTGCGTTTTGCATCTGAAACTATGTCAAAATGTGGCTGAATTGAGTTTCGGTAGTTAGCATATTGCTTTCAAGTCATTCTACTGGGAATTCACTTGGCAGGTGACCAATTAAATTACCTTGGGGAAATTCATTCTCAAAGGCTTTGCCTTCTCATCTATAAAATAGTAAAGTGTTTGGAACCTGTGCAAAGACTGAGGTGAGATTTCCCACAGTGTAGTCTTATCTCCTCATATTTTTCAAACCCGATACCAACTGATTATGCTTCTAATTTTCCCCTGGCTTCGAATGCTTCAATTCCTGACTTCCTCCCTTATATTCTTGCATGTTTGTATTCCATTGTCATGGAGTGCTGCAGGAAATTTGGTGACCAATCTCTTTTAGGGCACAGGGTGTGACTACCTGACCACTATGCTCAATGTTCCTGCATCCCATGGTACCCATGGAACTGGGTGTCTGCAGTGACTCATACGTGCATGGAGGTGTGCTTTGGTGAATCCAAAAGTCACTCTCCACTTCCTTCTGATGCTGACATGACACTGGAGCTAATAGAGTCACCATAATGGTCTCTTTCTGCCATCCTTCTCCCTTGTTTTGTAAGGCATTAGTGTTCTGACCCCCTTTGGAGCACTGGCCCTGCTCACTCTCCCCATACTGCTTCCTGGGTTTCTGGTGTTGGGGATCATACACTTGGGCTCTTGAGCATATTTTAAGAAAGAATTCAATGGGGCTGCATGTTGGTGGCACATAGAAAGTTTGTTAAAGGGAAAGGCACAGCAAGATGAAGGGAGGTCCATATGGGTAGCTAAGCTGCCACCAATGTAGGCTGGGTCTGGGTCTTATATATCCTAAGGATGGAACCTTCCAGGCAAGTATCCCATAAGTTGTTTTTCTTAACTTTCTTCTTAAGGGGTGGGGGTGTCAGCATACATCCCATAATAGTTATTGTTATTCTCTGCTCTCTGCTTAGTTACAATTTTCTTTACATTCTTACCATTAGAGGGTGACTAGCATGTTCTGTCTTCCCATCCTCCCTCCTGCGCTGCCCTTCTTTAATTTGTTTCCTCACTCCTTTAACAGTTCATCACTGGATTTCTGATTTTACCATTTGTCCCTGGACAAGGCAAATGGGCTAAAAAACCCAATTCCTGCCACAGTATTCCTTGGATACTTCATGGTTTAAAGGTCTCTGGTGACTCCATTTGCCATAAAACTAAGTATTAATTTAATACAAATGGTTGGATCTACAAAAACACCTGGGATCCCGCCTCACATTCATCATCCTTTCACATTCCTGTGGAAATTGGTGTCCTCTCAGCTGTCTTGACTATTTCCTACTCCTCTGTCAGTCAGTTTACATGGAGGTCTGGAGTGGCATTTCAGACTTTTATTTCCCTTAAAATTGACATAGGACCTTCACTTCGGAAAAAGAGTCCTTACTGTATAGCTAATTTCCTGGAGTTGTTACTTTCCAGAAAACAGCCATTTCTTGCAACCTCCTACAGAATTGGCCTCAGGGTTTCCAGGATGCTTCTGTGCAAAGGGCAGGCTCCCTGAGCTCACATGCCTCACAAAAGGGAGTAGCAGAAGGAATTGTTGAATCAGTTCTAGTCACCTCACACACATTTTTCTAGCATACCAATATTAACCCTCATGCAGACTGGGCCCAATTTGCTTCCTAAGCAAACCCACGCAGGAACTAGTCTTCCCTCAAGAAACCTTTCCTCAAAAGACTTTGCTTTGCTTCTTCCAGTAGCAGATGGATGTGAAATGGATTTGGAAGGTGTTCCACACAGTGACAGCCCTTGGCTTCTTCTCTAGGGGCGTGGTGCATGATCCAGGAAGGGTTTTAAAGGAGATGTAGAACCAGAAATGCAGCCAGCAAACTGGTCTGGAGAAGCACAGCTCTAAGCACCATCTCTAGAGAGAGAAGTCCTGCAGAATACCCTGTGAATGGCACCTGGTTCAGCAGTGGAGCCTGAAGCTTAGTGTTGGGTTGTGAGCGACATGTTCCCACAGCAGCTGCTTGTGTAGACTGTCGAGCAGAGAACTGGCAGTGGCAGCAGTTTCTCCCGGCTGGGTGGATGACCCGAATTCTACCTCACTCCACTGTAAGCTTTGTGGCTTCTGTGCGTCACTTTACAAAGCTTACTCTAAAATAACAGCTGCTTCAGTTTTATCCCAACATTTTTTTATGAACATTTTCAAACATTGCACAAAACTGAAATAATTTTATAGGGACCCTGCTTTACCCCCACCCTCAAGCAACATTTTGCTTGATGGCATGTTCTCTATTACAAATCTGCCCCATATCTGTTTATCCATCATCTCATTTGTTGTTATATCTCTGCCTAAGTTGTAGACATAAATTAGTTTGTTTTCCATCATGGTATTTACTTAATTTTAACATTTTAAGAACCATCAAAGACAGATATAAGGTGTAATAAATACCAAAGGGGTACAAGTTAAGACAAGTTAAGGAATAAAAACAAAAGATATGTCTTCCATTCTAATATAATGAGTCATTCTAATGGAAGAGGATGATGGAAGAAACATCCTTGATGGTCATGATTAGGAACCTCTGTCCAGAGCCTCTCAAAGGGTCAGGGAGCCTTAAGACACATGCTAGAAAACTGGAGGTGAAATAGGCCAGACACAACTGTGGGATAAAAGGCAGGTGACTAAGGGACAATCCAAGAGGTGACATTAAGAGCAAAAATGCAAACAGAAAGCCAAGCTGGTAGTGTCTGAGGTCTGGCTCTGAAGCGGGTGGACAGAAAGCACAAGCCCATATGAGTTAACAGGAGGGAGAGAGCTGCAACTCCAGCAAGAAGCCCCTAGTTAAAGGAAGGACTGGCAAAAACCCCAGACCTCTGACCCAGCTATGACTCCTGGTGTGACATCAGAGCCCACAGGGTGGTAACACGTGTTCACTGCCATTTAATGATGACCACAGGTTTGGGGTGATTTGAATTATTTTGTAGATAACCCACTGTTTCTCTACCCCTTGGTGTGGAACATAAGAGACACAGAAAAGACCTGGACATAGACATAGCTTCGAGCCAAGACCAGCAGACTATGGTCTATTTACCTGGGAGCAAGGAAAACAAATGCTTATTATTGTAGTCATTGAATTTGGGTGATTGTCTGCAGTGTTACTATGGAAACAACTGACTAAACAACTGTCTGCTTCCTTCACAATCTTTGAAGTCCTAAAGGAAAGGCCTTTCTCTCTGTGCTGTGGGCCCCCTCTGTTGTGCTGTATATAATTTACCGTTACTGCTTACAACTGTCTTAGGAGAGAACCTGCAGCAGAGACTTTATCATTCATTCATTCACCACAGAGATTTTATCACAAGGTATATCTTTGACAAATGATTGATACTGCACAAATGATTATTAATGAACAACTTTCAATCCTTAGGCTTTTCTTCTTTTTGTTATAGGTTTTTCAGTTGAACTTCCTGTTAGTGTCTCCACTAGAAGTGAATAAGAAAAATAAGAGCAAATGAGTTAAAACTGAACAATTAGTTCAGAAGATAAAGATGGAAAGGATTGGTACTACCATCTCAACTGGCTGTGCATTTCAGTCTCCTGTTATTACAGAAGATTCCACATGGACCTACATCATTTCTTGCACCTAATTTAAACAGAATCAAAATTCACTGCCTAATTGATTATGCTTTCAGAATACAAAAATTTATTGTGGCAATATGTGGCACATGGCCACACTTAAATTACTGAGAAAATGTCCTCTTGAATGTTTGCAGTTAAGATAGCTTCTTTTTCTAATAGCTGATCAATGTTCCCAGGGGTGACCATCTCATTCGATCCTCTTAGTTAGGGTCTCTGGAACAAAGTTCAGAAGCAAGTCATATAATGCAAGTAGCTACTGGAGGAATGATGTCAGGGAGTTAAGAAGACAGGCAGCCAATGAGGCCAGTGGGTGCTAGAGCTGAGGCTCCCTGATGAGTTCTGGAGTGAGTATAGGAATTGTGCTATGGGGAGGAACAAGAGGGTTAAGACATCCCCAACTCCCCACTGCCCTTGCTGAGGGCTGCTCCTAGGCCTTGTTTTCTGACACTTTCCACCTGCACCATGGTGCTTACATTGACCCCTACCCTGAGGCAAGACCTGTAATATTAGAACACAGTCCATGGGGCTAAGATCAAAGTGCTGGTCTAGTCTGCTTATTGGACCTTACCTTGCAAGTTAAAAACATCACTGTCTCTTTAGTTGTAAATTATGTGCTTCTGGCTATAGAGCCTCTTTTGAGAAAGTGATTTAAGTCCAGGTTTCCTCTCTTCTCTTCAACACAACAGTAAGGCACATACCTTTATTTGTGTGTGTGTGTGTGTGTGTGTGTGTGTGTGTGTGTGTGCGTGTGTGTTTAGAAGTTTATTAGAACTTCTTAATTATAGCATGATGATAGTTTAAGATATAAATCTTAGGAATTCTGAGGTCCTCCTTAAGCACACGCACATACAAATGTGTATGAGTGCATGTTATTTGACCTATTTTCTTCTTAAAGACTTCTTATGCTCTATAGAGATGCCAGTTCAGTGTTTCCCATTCAGAGTTAAGTCTGTAACAAATCATTGTCCCTGGGATCTTGCTAGTGACTATTAAATATACATTTAATGATATTATAAAAAGATGAATTCTAGATGATTGATAATGCAAAATCCTTATTAAAATATGCTACCAGAGGAGATAGTAAAAAGATGGCAACCTGGTAGGGATGATACTCAGATCTTCCCCACAGAGCAACTAGGAATTCACCTATTCTCCAGAAACAAACAATGAGGAGAAGCAGGCACAGAGGCAATAGAGAAACAACAGGCATTGTGACCACATAGGGTAGGTGAAAATGTCTAGGTTCAGAGCTGCACAGAAGATTCAGGACTTGGAATGTGGGCCACAGAAGAGGAGCTGGAATCATGGGAAGAAATGTGCCTCTTGGAGAGTTGCTCCAAAAGCAGAAGATTCCCCACAGTGAGACCAATACATGGAGGTCAGGGAAGATAGCCTTGGTGAAGGAAAGAGAACCAGTGCCCTGGGATCTCAACTGGAGCCCGTGTGGTGAAATTACACTGGGTGCGGCCAAAAAAAGAAGGCAATTAGGGGAATTCTCCACCCTACCCACTCCCACCACCATATAGTCCAAGTCTCAGGATCCACCCACCAGATATCCCACCCAGCAGATATACTACCCAGTGGATATCCCACCCACAATATATCCTGCCTCCAGGTTTTAAAGGAAGAAGTTAGTCTCCTAGAAAGGATGAATCCCCACTGCTACCCACTAGCACCACTGTGTCGGTGGAGGCAGAACTGCAGACTGATTGTCAATTGAGGACCAACAGCAAGGCGATCACCCTACACAACGCCATCACTGCAGAGAAACCAAACCCACAGAAATATAAACAGAATGTCAAACAGAACAAAGACACAGAGAAATAAATATAAGTGAAATGATGGATTCAATAATAAAAAAAAAAAAACCAGGGGAAAATCTGAATACAGCAGACATATGCAAACTACCAGAGGATCAATTTAGGGTACTGGTGATTAACATACTTATGGAAATGAAGAAAACAACAGAGGAAGTAAAAGAAAACAACAAAAAAGAGAAGAAATGAAGAAAGAAATAAAGAAAATGATAACTGAGCTAAAAAATTCAATAGAGGGACTCAAGAATAGGATGAATGAAGCCTCCAATAGAATCAGTGAGCTAGAAGATAAGGCAGAGGAATGCGCTCAAGCAAACCAACATAGAGATAAAAGAATGCAAAGATTGAAGATAACATTCCAGGGACACCTATGGGATAACATCAAAAGGCACAACATTTGCACCAGAGGGGTCCCAGAGGGAGAAGAGAGAGAAAGTGAGACAGAAACTGTATTTGAAGAAATAATACTAAGAACTTCCATAATCTGAAGAATAAAACAGGCCTCCAGACCCAGGAAGTTCAAAGGGTTCCTAATAAAAGAAACCCAAACAGACGCACCTAGACACATTGTCATCAAAATGTCAAAAGTACAAGATAAAGAAAAAATCCTAAAAGCAGTCAGAGAAAAACAAGTCACATACAAAGGAGTCCCCATAAGATTGTCACTGGATTTCTCGACTGAAACTCTACAGGCCAGAAGAGAATAGAATTATTAGAAGAGAATATATTCAAAGTGCTATAAGAAAAGGATTTTCAACCTAGGGCCCTATACCTTGCAACATTATCACTCATAAATGAATGAATGAAAAATGCTTTTCTAATAAGCAAAAGTTAAAGGAATTCTTCACCACAAAACCAGATCTACAAAAAATGTTACAGGATGCTCTATGAAGTGTAAATAAATCCCATTTTAAACTGTAGGACAGCAAATATAAGTAGGGAGGAGAAGAGAATAAAAATGTGGATGTTGGAATGAGTGTAAGACCAATCTGCTATCAGATAAAAATAGAAAATAAACAGAATTCTTTTTTTTCTTGAAGGTATATTGCATTTTGACATTAACTTGATGTGAGGTATGTATAACAGTTTCTTACATTTACATATAACACAGTAGGTTTACCTACATCCCCTGTCCCTTTTATTCTCCCTTCATTTACAATTAATTCCCTTTATTCCATTTCCCCCAACCTTCCCCCATCACTTGGGTACCTTTTGATTTGACTTTTTGTTCCCCACCAAGAGTCCATAGTTGTTTGGAGTAGCACCCACTCTCTCTCTCTCTCTCTCTCTCTCTCTCTCTCTCTCTCTCTCTCTCTCTCTCTCTCTCTCTCTGTTTAGTGTTGCTTAATTTATAACATTCATTTGTTTTCTATCTGTATCTTTGTTTTCCATCATATGAGTGGAAACATTGAATTCTTAATGCTACTTCAGGGTAACCTCAAAATACATCTCTAGAGAAAAAGCAAAGAGGAAAACAAAAATAGAAGCCAATCAAAACATAACTACACCCCATTCACCTAAGATGAGAAAAAGAAGAACAAAGGCATTATCTGAACAACACACAGAAGACAAATTACAAAAGGACAATAAATAGCTACATATCAAAAATCACCCTACATATAATGGGCTGAACTCACCAAACGATGCAGAGTGATTGAAAGGATTAAAAAGCAAAACCCAAACTTCTACTGAATTTAGGAAACCCATCTTATTTCAAAAGATAGACAAAGGCTCAGTCAATGATTGGAAGACAATCCTATAGTCAAATGGCAACCACAAAAAAGCAGGAACAGCTAACATAGACTTCCAACTAAAAAGCATAACAAAAGACAGAGATGGACACATTATATAATGGTTAAAGTTCAGTCTAGCAAGAAGACATAATGCTTACTTACTTAGATGATGAAATCAAGGAACATCAAAGTATATTAAGCACTGATGAGAGACATCAACAGCAACACAATAATAGTGAGAGACTATTAATCCACTAACAATAATGGATTCATCAATCAGGCAGAAATTTAACATGGAAACAGATGCTTAAATGACCATTTGGAGCAGTTAGATCTGATAGACATATACTAAACACTTTATCCAACAACTGTAGATTTCACTTTCTTCTCCAGTGCACATGGAACATTCATAAGGATTAGTGGAATAGAACTGAATCACCGGAAATTGACCCACTCATACATTCAGTTAATATATGACAAAGGAGTCAAAAGCATATGATGGAGAAATGAAAGTCTCTTCAATAAATGGTCTTAGGATAACTGGACAGCCACATGCAAAAGAAAGAAAGAAACTAGACCACTCTCTAACACCTTTCACAAAAATCAACTCAACATTGTCTGGAGACTTGGACATAGACTGGAAACCATAAAATTCTTGGATGACAACATAGGAAAGACATGAGACTTAGAGAGGCCTTTGGGACTCAACTCCAGCAGCAAGGGAAACAAACAAACAAACAAAAATAAATAAACAACTGGGACTACGTCAAACTAAAAAGTTTCTTCATGGTGAAAACAAATATCACCAAAACAAAAAGACAGCCTACTTACTGGGAGATATTTGCATTCCATATTTCTGACAAGGGCTTAATAACCCAAATTCACAAAGAACTCATAAAACTCAGTAACAGAAAAACAGGCAATCCAATCAAAAAAATGGGAAAAGGAATTGGAAAGACATTTTTCTGAAGAGGATGTACAGATGGCTAATAGGCATATGAAAGGATGTTTCTGCTCATTGGCTATCAGGAACTGCAAATCAAAACAACAATGAGATATATCACCTTATACCTGAGAGATGGCTATTATCAAAAAGTCTGGAAACAACAAATATTGGTGAGGATTGGAGAAAAGAAACACTTTACATTGTTGGTGAGAGTACAAATTAGTGCAACCCCTATCCTACAGATAGGAAAATCTGTTTCTGAAAATGAGTGTGATATTGAATCTTTCTTCCTTGGTACACAGTAGAAAAGCTAAATATCCCTGAAGCAAATGAATGTCTCTGGCAGGGGAAGAGCAGGGCACTAGAAACCGATGCAAAAGTGAAAAGAACATCAATATATGCTCACAGCATTTTCTCCCATTTTATTAGTCTTAATTTTGCTTTGAAAAGCAATTCCATGGTCAGAAAAAAATGCAATTAATCTTGCTTACTCTCTCTTCCATTTCCTTCATCCATCATTTAAACTTGCCTTGAATTCAATTTTGAAACCCAGTCACAATGCTAGACTCTTAAGAAAGAGAAATCAATTCAAACTGATTTAAGCAGGGTCTTCCAGCTTCAGTAGTTGAGCAGAACCACAGGACAGATTTCTTGTCTGTATGTTGGAGACCTTGGCAAGACACAGGCGCTCCAGAGGATAAGAAAGCCCAGGGAAGATTCAGGGGCTAGCACCTCATGAAATATTTAAGATTCAGAAGTAATCGAGTATAGTAAGCCATTTAATTAAAGTAGACAACTTATCGATTCTAGTCATTAAGATGGAAGCATAACGTCTGGTGTCTCAAGTCATTCTGGGGCAAGCACAGCCCCAGCTAGGAATGATTTTGATACACATACTGGCTGACAAAAGGGTCAGCCAGCTCTCTGCATGAGGCCCATGGCTGAAAGCACATTAGGATGAGGTGCAAAGGGCCTAGGACTTGTATCATCACATGGCTGTATCATAGTGGGAAAACACATCTCGTGGAGTTTATGGTAGGCCATAATAAAAGAGTCAGGACACACCTCTCTAGGATCTGTGACCAAGTTCCTGCCCAACACAGCAGAGAATTATATATCATTTACAACTCACTCTTAAGATCCTATATGGTCCTGGTAGAGGTGGGTACCTGACACATGCCCAGCATTGCCCGTCTTAGCTTGGTTCTGTTGGATTCACCATGTCATAATGTGGGAGGTCCAAAAAATATTCAACCACAAAATGAAGGTGGTGCTTCTGGAGTCTGCCACAAGCAGAGACAGAGGGCAAAGCAGCAGTGTGAGCATGACATTCGAGGTCACGTTACCCACCCAGCTCAGCCACACACCTCCCAGCCAGAACCACGATGCCTAAAAGGGAGAACCTGTCATCCTCAAATAGAGGGAGAATAATACGATACATCAAGAAGGTCACCTGGCACGTGGCTTCAAGTCTAAAAGGGACGGCTGCTCCACAGCAGGCTCAGCAGGGTGGCCCTGAAACACAGCGGCAAGCGGGGATTATCTTAGGGCCCAGCATCATGAGCAATTTATTTGGAAATCCACCTTCTGTGCAAAAGAAGTAGCTCGATTTAAGACCATCTGTGGGTTTGTGCACCGTTTTGTATGACTTGTCTTTTGATGGGGAGTCACAAGGGGGAGTGGTTAGGGAACTAACACAGGGGCCTTCAAGACAGATGGTAGACTGATCCGCCGAGTGGGCGTGAAGTCCGAAAATCTCGGAATCACATGCCAACACCCACTAGAGAGCGTTTTCCACATAGGATGCATTAAATGACCAGTTATACAGAGGATTAGCCTGCTGACATTACCAACATGTGTGCAATGGGAAATTATCCATGGTGTTGGGATCCAGCTTAATAAAGGAAATTTAATTGCTTATTGTTTGTACAGTTAACTATTCTGGATGTTTCGAGTTACACAGCAAAGGCAGGAATGCAGAGTGTCTGTACCCAGCAATCCTCTTGATTACCTTGGTACTCCCTTACCTAATTTGATGGTACATAGATGGACACTGCAATCACACTCTGACAGATGCTTGGTGAGCAGAAGCTCAGATAGATCCATACTCGCCCCGCCAATGAGCAAAAGAAATTGCATTTCTACGATGGAATTGAATCAGCCATTTGGGGCTAAAACAAAAGTAAGGATCAGCCAAATGGACGTTCTCCTTGGGATGCTGGGTTTAGCAGTGCTGGGAAGTGTGTCTCACAGATCTGGGGGCCCTTCATCAGTTGGACAATGATCAGGGGGCTGCGTGGCAAAGCAGCGCGACACCTGCCTCCCAGGGAGCCGAGCAGCTGCTGCAGTGGCGTCGGATGCACAGAGGCTGCCCAGCCAGGCCCTGTTTTCGCATACCAGAATAGCTGTGGGTAAACACTTAATTCCTAAGTGCGGTAATTTACCATCACAATAGGATTTCAGGGGTTCAAAGCAAGAAGTCTCATGTGAGTTGCCAGGGGCTGTAAGGTCAGAGGGTGCAACAGGAGTTTTGAAAAACATAAAAGGAGAAAATCTGTGGCCAAATGCATTCGGTAATGCTGGATAACAACGGGCAATCAGTTTCTTGGCCATGGATCTTCCAAGAGGGCTCCCCACACATCTCCCAGGGGATGCTGCCAGTGACCTCAGGAAGCCTCTCTTGCTGATGGCCGTGTTTCCTTCAGCAGTGAGGGACAGAGAGCCGGTAGGGGCTGCTCAGCTTACACTCACTGTGGGGCACTACACACAGTTCTTCGTATCTTGATGTGACTAGAAGAGTCCCAGTTATATAAACAAGCATGAAACTTTTCTAGTCATACAGTGAGTTCGTTACCTTTCCTGATCAGGAAGCAGAATGAAAAGATTTTTTTCATCAAATTCTGTTAAATTTGATTCTCTATAGGAAAGGGAACTGTGCCTGAGTGATTCAGGAGTCAGGAGCTTCAATCACATGGTTTCAGCAACCTCAGAGACACTGGTTCTCACATGTCACTGGCTGACTCAGAGCCTTGCCAGAGCCTCTATTTTGCAGAATATTCAGTTGGGAAAATTTATGGTAATCTGGTGAATACTTAAGGAAATTGTCAACACGTTTCTTTAAAACGTCTTGAAGACCTGATGACAATGTATTTACTCAACACATGGGCCCAAATGATGAGAAATGCATTCCTCTTGGTGGACATTATTATAACATGATGCAATAAGAACTGAGTTACATTATCCACAGTTTCCTGGAAGTTTTTATTCTTTTTTATTATGCCTAGTGTTATGCTATTTGTTTCAGGGTTTTCGTGGGTTTTTGAAGGTCTTAATGGTTTAGGAAAACAAGAGAAAGAGAGAGATAGACATGTTGAAAGTGTCTACCAGCATCAGGATTTTAGGTTTATCATCAAGAAGGACAACAAAACAGGTTCCCAGGGTGGGTGTGTACTATCAATCTAAGTCCAGAGTGTTGGAAACAAATATACCTTGGAGAAAGCAAAAGTCTAGTTTTCTATTTAGACTGCTTATTGAACTCCTTACACCAGTCCAGAAATAGCTCTAAGGACACATCACAAGGCTGTAGAGTAAGGTCCAAACATCTCGTGATCTGAGAAGGCACTGTGTATGGAGGAACTTCAGGTCCTTCTTGGTTCTCATCCAGGACATTATTTTAAGAACGGTCTCAATCGTACTGTTACTCCTCTATCAAGGACCCTCACTTGAGGTAAGCTTCTGTGGTGGCACATGTTCCCAGTGCCCCGTCCTGCGGTGGGCAGTGCTGAGTAAACCTCCTGCCGACTAGGGAGAGGGAGAGGGAATGAATATCTTCTTTCCTCATGTTTAGGGAATGCACAATGTGGAGGGGGAGCCATGGGGTAAAGTTTCCTGTACTGAGGCTCAGTGGAGCTAACCCTTCCAGAAAATGAAAACAAATGCAGTTAAAGTACAGGATGTTTCTCTCTGGTCATTCACGCCCAGAAAAATATAATCTTGATGGAAATGACCAAGAAGCAAGGGTGAAACAGTTTTAAGCAGACAGGCATGAGGACCTGAGCATGTATTTATAGCGTAGAGATAGTCCAGACCTCCTTCAAACCTTCCTTGCCTGAAAAATGTCTAGTTCCTGTGAAGCAGTGGGACCTGGAGGTGAGATGGCTGGCACTGCACATCACCAGGCTCAGCTCTGGATGTGTGGGAGACAATCTCCCCAGTGTCTTGAAGGGAGAGCAGAGTCCCCACCGTAATCATACCGGGCCACCAAAGAAGGCTGAAATTTCCTTGAACACTTTCTTTTCCATCTATTTGTTCCCTGTTACTTTTCACAAATTTAAAACACAGTTCTGGAATCAAAATCCAGTTGGTAACATTTTATAGAATCCCATCTCAGCCTGTGATTTTACCAAACAAGGCACATGGTCTTAATGGACATGTCTATCTGGCCTTAAGTCACAGGGGTAAGTTGTAAATGAGAGGCTACCAAGTGGACAAAGATGTCCATCACCAGACAACTTTGGAGTAGCTCCTGAGCTGTGCCTATGTGCTTTGGGCTGAATGCTGTGTCTCCCTATCCCAATGGGAAGTCTGAATACCCAGAGGGATGGTATCTGGAGATGCAGTCTTTATGAAAGTAAGTAAGATTAAGTGAGATCATAGAGGGATTGTGATTCTATAAGGTATGTGTCCTCAGAGACACAGGAGAAGTCTCTCCCTGTATCAAAACAGAGGTCATGTGAGGGCATAGGGAGACGGTACCCACTTAAAAGCGAAGAGAAGAAGCCTTAGAGTAAAACCGATCTTGTCAGTACTTTGATCTTGGATTTCCAGACTCCAGAGCAACGAGAAATAAATTCTTTTGTTTAAACTGCTCGGTCTATGGTGTTGATATGGCCGCCTGGACAGCACATGAGCAAGCACACAGTGCCATTTGGAGCCTGGAGTCCCGAGGACAAGAATAACTCCAGTAACAGAGTCACCATTTAACAATCACTTCTGTGTGCCTGGCACTGCTGATCGCCTTTCATTTTTATTATATCTTTTTGTTATGAGGGACTTTTTCTGCGTTCTTCATGCATCCTGAGCATCCTAGAGAGTCTTGTGTGTCATTTGGAGTACAGCACGCTGTGTTCAGGCAGGCTGATACGGTGTCACTTCGTTGAGGCTCATGACAGAAACCCGGGCTCACACTTAAGTTTCAGTCAGTGGTGAATCACATAGACCAGGATGGTCTCTGCAGACTCTACCATATAGATGTGAAGCCGCATGCCATCTAGGTTTCTGCAATTACACTCTATGACATCTGCCCAACAATGAAATCATCTTATGACACATTTCTCATAATGAATTGCTGTCGTTAAGCAACACGTAACTTCATATTTCATTTCCTGTTGGAGTCACATAAATTTGATTGACTATATTTCTGCTTCATTCCAGCATTTGGTGCATGTGAAATTTCTATGGGTAAAAGATGACCATAAATCTCCTGGGGTCACATGTCTAACCACACAGTCTCTGGATCAAAGCCATTCCAGGGAAGCGTTGTATAGTGCGGTCATGTATGCCATGTTTAGTTGAGGGACAGAAGGAAAAAAATTGAACATCTCTAAGTTTATACCACTTTTCTCCTTAACCATTATATTTATTTGAGCCTGGAAGATTCTAGAAGATTCTTCCTTGATTGATACCTGGCTTTACTCACAGACTGCTTCCATCACAATGGGGAATGTGTATGCCAGGAACAAGATCAGAGGTGAGGAAAGGAGAGATGTGAACTCTAGGCACTTCTCCTATTAATTCTTAGAGTGACAATAAGATTAAGGCAATACCCTTCTTTGGACTTTTCAAATGACTCTCACACAGCTACATGTGCATACTTCCTTCCTCCTCACCGCCCTTCTTCCAGTTAATTTCAGCTCTGCTTACATGGTCATGAGCCTGAGAGTGAGGGCTGGGAGAGGATCCCTGTTTTGGCCAAACAAGAGCTTTGTTAATGAAAGTTGCCAGGCCAACCTTGTAGAGTGCCAAGTTGAGTGTCAACTCAGAAAAGTCAGCAGACACTTTCTTATTCTGGCATCCTAAACTTTGGGCCTGGTTGAAACAAGAAAGCAGAATCACTGGGATCCTCTCTGTCGAAACTGGTTTCCCCCTTACAGTCATGGGTAACATGTTTGGCATTGTCATGCAGCTCATCCATTAGGACAACCCACTGTGAGGAAGACACACCTCTCTACACAAAACTGAACGCTTTAGACCTCAGGAAGTAGTTTTTCTCCACAGAGTGTCCTGCCATTTTTTTACCCCAGGTGTTACTTGATGTTCAACATAGTCATTTTGCAAGAAGGAACCCTTAATCTTTGAGCCCAAGCTGGTATTTTTCCCCTTTCTTTTCTAAACACAGTCTCAGTGAGGTGTGATTATCTGGAAGATGTTGGTAGTGGTCAGCGTCATCCCATTGAAGAAGCAGAGCTAAGTAGTCAAACCTACCAACCTCAGGTGCTTCTAGCAAAGATCTATGTTACATTCTAGGATCTGTGTCTTATTGCTTGTTAAATGGTTGCAGCAGTTGAGCAGGTAGCTTTTTCTCCTTTGCATCTGGTGAAAAAGTAAGGAATTAGGCCTCAAATGCTGGGTCTAGCACATGTGAAAAAGAATGACTCTCAAATTCGTTGTTCAAAATGGCAATGTGTCAAATTATTTTCTCCTCTTGCATGTCTGCTGCCATGTATCCTTAAGTTCCTCTCTTTTTTCTGACCTCCCTTTCTTCTTCCTGTATCAACAATATATCTTCTTTACCAGAGTTGTCTGAAGCCTCAGAGAAAGAGATGAATCTCATGTTTTCTGTCCTTGCTGAGAATTATTACCAGGGGCTCTGGATTGGATATATGAACATTGATTAAGATAGTGATACAGAGCATATGGAGCAAAGATGGAAATTGACCAGCATAGGATGGTGAGCATCCCATTGGCCCCCTCAGTAGGAGCTGCAGACTTTACTCTCAAAGACTGAAGAAAAGCAGGATGGGCAAAGGGAGAAGAGGGAGGCCCCCATGTCCCAAACCTATGTAACAGGGTCAAAGACATGGATCAGTGCATGGCATACTTGGGAAACACATGGTTCCTCATGGTGAAGCTCAAGTTCAGTTACATATGAAGGAAAGGGAGCTACAGACACAGGCATAAGGCCAGGCTGATTTCTTTCCTCAGAAATCTGGACTTTGCAGCATGGAAAGATTTAAGAGAAAGGCATCGCCAGTGCTGTATTTGGAGACATGTCTGGAGAAGTTAAGCGTGCTCAGGGAAACTGCAAGGAGCAACATTCATGGGAGGGAGGTGTCAGCTACCCACTGGTTCAAGTAGGAGATACTTCAGATGTAGAACCTACTGACCTTTTTGATCAAGCTGGGCAAGAGTGACAGGAGGAGGCTGTGATACTTTGGGCATCTATTGAGATTTCTTTCTAAAGAGCTGACAGCTGAAAGATTTGTTTTAAAGATCCCCTTCCACTCAATCTCCTCCTCTTTAAACTGCTGAAGGGCCTTGAGTTCCAATGTTTATTTTTCATGTTTATGTGCACTTAAAAGAAAACCATCTGAGAGGGTGATCAAAGCTTGTGTGCTCACACCAGGACACCAGTGTGGGGCTACCGCACACTGCACACACAGGATGGGCATGTGTGTCTGGGAGAAATGCACAGACAGGAAAGGCCCACATGTGCCCTCTGGTCTAGACAAATGAGTGAGCCTAAGCCTAGAAGATGGTCCACAATCTGAAAATGCGGAGAGGCCAAGCCACATCAGTCAGAGAGTCAAATCCAGTGGTGGTGGTCACTCCCCAGCAAACTCAGAAATGTTACCCTTGACCTTTTGACTCACGGAAAAGCTAAAACAGTGCACAGAACAGAAACCTCCTAATGGGAGAGAATCTATATGCACATCCTACATCTGATGAGGGATCAATAGGCAAATCTATAAAGAACTCAGACAACTCAGCAATAAACAAAACAAAACAAAAAACAAAGCAATCCAATAAAAAGTGGGCAGATGTGAATAGACTCTTCTCTAAAAAAGGATGTATAGATAGTCAACAGGCACATGAAAAAAGCTCTTTATCACTTATTAGAGAAATGAAAATCAAATCTGCAGTGAGATGTCACCTCATGTGATAAGAAGCAGAAGTGTTGGTTAGAGTGTGGAGAGAAAGGAGCCCTCATAACGTTGCTGGTGGAGGTGAAGGTTGGTGTCGTGTCAGCCACTTTGGAAAACAGCATGGAGATTCCTAATAAAAACAGAACTGCTGTGTGACACTAACTCCATTTTTAGGTGTCTTCCTGAGGAATATAAAACAATTAACTCAATAGGATATATACACCCTTATGCCGATTGCAGCACTGTTTACAGTAGACAATTAACTCAATAGGATATATACACCCTTATGCCGATTGCAGCACTGTTTACAAGACAAGGAGTCAATCTAAGTGCCCGTTGAGGGATATTTAGATAAGGACTATCTGGTGGATATATGACGAAAAACTACTCCGCCATTAAAAGGTGAAATGTTGCCATTTTTCGCAACCCAGTGGAGGGAACTGGAGATTATTTTGCTGAGTGAAATAAGCCAGAAGGAGAAAGACAAATAGTGAATGATCTCACTATATCTAGAAGGCGGAGAAAATGTAAATTAAGTGCAAGGATAACCTTTGGACTCTGACAGCAGAACTTGGGGCTACAATAATAGGGAGGTGAGATCACGTGGTAGAGGGGGTTATTTATTATTTCTTTTTGTTTTCTTTCTTCCTTTCTTTAAAAATTAAAGAGATATACATATATGTGTATACATATATATATGTATATATATATATATATATATATATATATATATATATATATGGAGAGAGAGAGAGAAGACTCCTTTATAGGGTCCTCTGGGCTGCTAAGACAGAAAGCAGGGGCTGAGAGCAAGCCCGAGAGAGGGTGGAAGTGGAACATGGGATCGGGACCACTTTTGGGGCTGCATGCTTGCTGGGTGATTGAGTATCTCAACTGGTTCAGAGTAGCAACAACATTCACAGCATCATTATGTGATTTCATCACACACATGCCTGCACAAACCTAGGTACTATAGCCTCTAGAGACTTCAGCTAGACAGAAAGACCACTGTTGCATGTGCGGTCTATCACTGACTGAAATGTCCTTTTGTGGTGCTTGGCTGTAGAGGAGAACTTCCTCAATTTATTGGACATCTAAAAATATCTACAGTGAGCATCATACTTAATATAAATAAGAAACACTAGGCTTCTCAGGAACGTCAGGTTGTTATGCTTATAAGAAGTGTAAGACACCAGAGATCTCACTTTCTCTTTCGACTGCAAACTGAAGGAAGGCCATGAGAGGACACAGTGAGTATCCGTCTGCCAGGAGGAGAGAAATCTTCAGAAACCAGCTCTCTTGGTACCTTGATCTTAGACTCTTGATCTGTGAGAAAATAAATTTCTGCTGTTTAAGCCTTTCCATTTCTGTTATTTTGTTATGGCTGCCCTAGGAGTATAAGAGAGTAGGTGAATAGATGTACAAAGTGTGTTAATATGAGGTAATGGAAAATAAGAAATAAACTTTCAACAGCCAACTGTCAGAAAGAGAAACTAAGAAAACAATCTCATTCACAATAGAATAAAAAAGAATGCATTACTTAGAACCAAATCTAATCAAAGAGGTCAGAGAACTATATGCTAAAAACTAGAAGACATTGATGAAAGAAATTAAAGAAGCACCAATATATAGTCCATGCTCCTGGATCAGAAGAATTAATATTGTTAGTAAGTCCATAATACTCAAAGCAATCTACAGATAATGCAGTTCTTAATAGAATTCCAGTGGCATTTTTTTCAGAAATAGAAAAACATTTCTAACAATTTTTAGGGAACAACAAAAACGTTCAAATAGTCAAAGAAGTTTTGACAAAGAAGAGCAAAGCTAGAGGAACCACACTTCCTGATTTCAAACTATATTACAACGCTATAGTCATTACAACAGTATGACATTTGTTTGTAAACAGACACATACATCTATGGAGCAGAACAGAGAGCCAGAATAGACAGCATATATGGTCAATTAATTTTGGACCAAGGAGTCAAGAATATACACTGGAGATTATGTATTCCTTTTAATAAATGGTGTTGGAAAAGTAAACAATCACATGCTAAAAATGAAACTGGATTTCCATATTATACCGCATACAAAAATAAGCTCAAAGTAGTTTAATCAACACAGAATTGCATGAAATATTGGAAACTCGAAAATTCCCAGATGAAAACAGCTGGTAAGTAACTTACCGTTGTCCTTGGCAGTGAGTTTTGGACTTGACACCTAAAATCAAGTCAATAAAACCAGCCATAAACAAGTGGGGCTACATAAACTAGAAAGCTTATTCTCAGTGAAGAAAATCCTTAACAAAATTAAAAGGCAACTTATGGACTGGGAGAAAATATTTGCAAAACACATATCTGCTAAGAGGTTAATATCTAAAATATATGGAGAACTCATGCAACTCAAAAGCAAAAAAATCCAATTTAAATATCAGCAAGGAATCTAAGCAGATGTTTTTCCAAAGAAAATACACAAATGGCCAATAGGTACATTAGAAGGTGTTCAGTGTCACTAAAAATTAAAGAAATGGATGTTAAAACTACAGTGAGTTATCACCTTTCTCCTGCTAAAATGGCTATTATTAAAAGTCAAGAGAGAATAAATGCTAGTGAGGACATACAGAAAAGAAATACATGTGTCTTATTGG
The DNA here is from genome assembly GCA_004363575.1 of Solenodon paradoxus. Taxonomy (NCBI): domain Eukaryota; kingdom Metazoa; phylum Chordata; class Mammalia; order Eulipotyphla; family Solenodontidae; genus Solenodon; species Solenodon paradoxus. The sequence continues at coordinate 354,461 of RJWH01000744.1, read as the reverse complement.
AGGAGGTATAAGTTGGTATCATCACTCTGAAAAACAGTATGCAGTTTCCTTAAGAAATTAAAAGTAGAACTATTGTGTAATTCACTAATACCACTTCTGAGAATTTAACTAAAGACAAGAAAACCGCAATTGTGAAGAGTTATCTGCACTCTATGTTCATTTATTACAATAGGCATTATTTATAACGCACCATTATTTATAATAGGCAAGATCTGGAAACAAGCTGCATGTTACTCAATAGATGTTGGGCTTGTGAACCCACACACACATGAATAAAATTCAGCCAAAACCTGAAATCCTTTCATTTGAGAAAACATAAATTAATCTTGAGGACAATGGACTAAGATAAATAAGCCAGAGAAACATAAATACGGCATGGTATGATATTGCTTATATATGGATACATAAAAAAATAAAAAGTTGAAAGTGATTGCCAGAGTCTTAGGTTGAGGGAAAAAGGGAGATGTTGGCAAAAAGATACAACTTTCAGTTTTAAGATGAATAAAATCCGAAATTCTGCTGTATAACATGATCTAGTTGATGATACGGTACTGTATAATAAAATTGGCTAAAAGAGTAGAACTTGTGTTCTCACAAAAAAAGAAAAAGTGAACACGTGTGGTGAGGCATGTGATAAGCACATGGGAGAATATTTGCACAATGTTTAGGTATATCGATCATCATGCTGTACATTTAAATAGCTTACAATTTTTATCAATTATATCTCCAGACAACTGGAAAAAAAACATAAAAAAGAAAAAAAAAGAAATGACCTATCCAGCCATGAAAAGACACAGGAGAACCTTAAATGTATATTATCAAGTGGAAGAAGCCAATCTGAAAAGGCGGCACACTATATGATTTCAACTCTATGACATTTTGGAAACAGAAAAACTGTGGGCATAGTACAAAGATCATTAGTTGCCAGCAGGTGACAGGAAGTGATGAATGGAGCACAAAGGAATTTTAGAGCAGTGCGTGACACTATAATGTGGATATATGTCATTATGCATTTGTTCAAACCCACAGAATGTAAAACACCAAGATGATTCTGTGTATCTACAAAGGACTTTGGGTGATAATGATGTGTCAATGTAGATAGGCATTTCCAATATTCTTTTTGCAAACATTAATAGACAATCCAATTTATAGATGAAACAAAATGTGCATTTGTTTCTTTTGTTGCATATCAAATTATTACGAACATAGTGATATAAAACTCTCTGTACTCATGATCTCAGTTTTCCTGGGTCAGGAATGGAAGCTGGTTCATCTGTTTGTAGTCTCTCAGGGCTGCTCTCCAGGTGTTGTCAGTTATCTTTTTGGAGCTCGAGGACCTCTTCTTTGCTCATGGGGTTGTTGGCAGAATTCAGTTTTTTAGTGTTGTAGGATGGAGGTCCCAGTGCCCTTGCTGGCTGTCAGCTAGGGTCCTCTTAATTCCTGTAGGATGATTACAGATCCTCACCACGTGGCTCCTTTCATTGGTTCTCACACACTTAAAGACTCTCTTCCTTTAGGAAGGATCTCTTGTTTTTTCAGGCTCATCTGTTTAGGTTAGGTCCTCCTAGATAATCTCTTTTATAAACTCAGCATTAACTGATTGATGATCTAATGATGAGAGTGATGTCCCATTTAAGGGATGGGGATTAATCAGGGAAGACACAGGAGGGGCTGGAAATCTTAAGGGTTGTTTTAGAACTCTGCCTGTTGCAGTATGTTTCTTATAACTTTTTAAGACAGGAAATACTCTAAGGTCAAATGAAGGAGGCTTTATTATTTAGTAGCGTAAATCTCCACCCCTGAAATCAGCCAGGTTCAGCAGGTATTACTGAGCTATCGGAGGAGTTACTCAGTCTCCCTGGTTTCCCTATCTGTATGAATTAGATTTCTTCAGATATTGTATCAATGACATGGATTTCATAGGATTGTATAGAAGATGTACTGAGCCCATCTATGGAATGTTTTGTTGTGGTTTTTGGCACACGTTGAACCAAGTAAATGAGCATCTCTGATGAATAGTATGCTATGGTTACTACAAGGTCATGGCAGCATGTGTGAGGAAGTTATCTTATTCATGCAGTATCACGGTGCTTTGGTTAAATCTGTGTTCGACAATCCTCAGAGAGTTTGAGAGGGGAATTGCATAAGTCACGTAGAAGTTTTCATAAGGGATGGAGGGTGTGAGCAGTACAAAGTTTTTGGGACTCCAATGACCCTTTGGATATGGCCAGATATCCAAACTTTCATGTCCTGGGTTGCGTGGAGCTATTTGTCATGGGATAGGGGCCAATACGGGAGAGTCAACACACGCATGGGAGGCTGTTAATGTCCCCACTCATTGCTTTGTGCTTTTGAAAAGGACACCCAGTGCCCCTCCTGAGGTCATAAGTACTGAAAATTTGGCTACAGATTTCCTGTGTTCTAGTCCTGCTTGTAATTCCAATTCCAATCCCCCTGTGGCCTGATATGAATTACTTCAACCACTTGCCTTCTGGGAAACAAGTTACACAAACTCAACTCCCTTCAAGGCCCCATGGAGTTGAGTGACTTAAAAGCTTTGCTTTAAGTCAATCAAAACAGGGCCTGCCTGGGAGGGCTTTCATTAGTGAAGGCTGGCACAGCACCTTCTGATGTTAATTATTGTTATTGGAGGCATTCATTAAGAATGTCGAGAATCATTTTGCAAGAGACAGTGTTTATTAAAATGCAAATTGTCCCATGCCACCCTCTCTCCTTCAAACTTTGGAAATCAAAGAGTTATGGAGTGCATGTTTATTTTAAGACAACTTTTCCCACCAACCTGGTCTTAGGCTTCACTCAAGTCTTGGTACTGTGCTTTCTGGCATGGAAACTGTTTCCTTTGGCTCTATCTTTTGAAAGAGAAACATCAACAAGTGTGATGTTCAGACCAATTATGGACAGAATAGAGAATATCTATCTGACAGTCTGAAGAGTCTAGGCCTGTGCTGGCCCCCATGTCTGCCACCAACCGCATTTGGGCCAGATGAAGAATTGCTCTATGTGAAAAATACAGATTTGAGGACTTAGTAAGGGGAAATAGAAAAAAGAAAATATCACTAATGCCCTTTTGGTGCTGATTGTAATGTTGAAATGATACTATTTTGGTTATTTTGGGAAAATTTGCTTTTATTATATAATATAAATCAATTCCACCTGTTTCATTTTGCTTTTTAAATGTGGCCTCTAGAGTACGCCCACTTGCAGGTATGTTTTGTGTTCTTTCTGTCAGGGTTGTTCTAGAGGGAGTGTGGACTTGTGTCAAACCTGCCTTATTGTTGGGAATAATGTTCTTTCTGGACACTGTGTTTACTAGGACAGAACCAGAGGGCTCTGGGTCACATGGCATTGGTGTCCCTGCTCAAAGCCCAAGCATCACTGGTCACATCCAGGCCCACTCCTACCTCCAGTCACCTTTGTGTCCTGACATCCGAAACACACCAGGCTTGTGATTCCCACTCTCACCCAGATGGGTGAGAATGCCCTTGGGAGCCCTGTGTCATCTCAAGAGCACACCCCTCTCATGCCCAAGGAGACTTTGGGTTTTCCTCCCTGCATTTTTATTGTCCTTGCACATGTGTGTTTATTACAACCCATTGACACTAAGTGTCAGAGTCCCTCTCTTCATTAGCCAACCTGCTCCCTCTCTCTCTCTCTCTCTCCTCCCTCCCTCCCTCCCTCTCTCTGTCTCTCTCTCTGTCTTCACGGCTCATAGTCTACATGTGGCAAATGTGTATACAATGAAAAGCCAGAGGGTGAGCCGCACTTGGAGGCTAAATTTCATGTCTGCACAATTGCAGGCCAGCTGAGATGCTGCAGGCTTTGTTTCTATTTTTGTTTTAATCGCTATTAATTCTTAATAACAATGAAAACCTCGGTAGGGAGTAAGTGCAGAAGCTCTGCCCTGGGGTGAGAAGGGTTTGCAGGGAAGTTCCAGTGCCTTTCTGGGTGTCCAAGCTCCGCTTGGGACATCAGCTATGGGCCCGGGCCTGGGCGAGATTCTGCAGTCGTGCTGAGTTCAGCACAGAGCTGCCACAACGTGCCTGAGCACCTGCGGGCCAGTGCTCTTGCTAATACAAAGCATAGAGGGCGGTTGGCTGCCTGCCTGTTGTCACGGGAGATACAGATCTCCTTTCTGCCATGCAGATCGTGTTTGTGTCCTTTACTTGTGTCTGTTTGGGGTTGTTGGGGCCATATTGCCTCATAGGCCCTCGGCCCTGCCCTCCCCCGGCCTCCCCGCCGTGTGGTTATGGCTTCCGGGGACAGCTTTGTCCTTCCTCTGCGGCACACTAGGCAGGGCTCCTGAGAAGCTGGCTGCCCATGCCGGCAAGGTATTAAGTTCCCAGATACCCTACTTCACAAAAACTCAAGATGCAGAAAGGCACCCACGTGACATGCCTGATCAGTGCCTGTTCCCTTCCTGAGAAGGGAGCCTCCAAGGAGGCTAGGAGTTCCTCCAAGTCCCTACAGGAAATCACACAGCATTACTCAGTTAAACATTTGCTTTGCTTCATTGTGTGATGCACTTTGAGCTTTTTGGGAATATGCCTTTCGATAGACAAAGACCCAGACTTTCTTTGGTCAACAGAACCAAGGAAGGTTTGCCTGCTTAAAACATCAGGACTCCAACCAAGCTCGACAGAGAAGTCTGAGACCTCCTGTACCCACGAAGCTACAAGGGGGTCCAGATAAAGCTGAACAGCAGGATGGATAGAGGGCCGTGAACACTGGCCTTGGGGGATCACGGGACCCTTTATGCTCTGGCATTCAAAATACACTAGCCTTGTGATTCCCACTCTCACCCCCATGCTTCCCAATCAGTGCCCTTGGGACCCTGTGTCTCCCCAAGACCATGTCCCTCTCATGCCCAAGGATAGACTTAGGGGTTCCCTCCCTGCATTTTTATTGTCCTTGCACATGTGTGTGTTTATTATAACCCATCGACACTGTAAGTGTTGGAGTCCCTCTCTTCATTAGCCTGCCTGCTCCCTCTTTCTCTCTCTATTCATGACTTTGCTCTGGCTGTGGTTCCAGCTTCCTCTGATTCCCGTGACCTTGGCCTGCAGCTCTCCGCGTCAGTGCTGGGCTGCCCAAAACTGTGATGCAATGCTCCCTCACCAGCACACTCCCCAGGGCCCATGAAGGCTGCTTTTTGCTCAATTAGACCAGACTTGAAACGTCAAGATACGTTATTTTCTTCTGATGGATACAGGTTGCTGTCAGACAGCACATTAGGTTGTCTGGGGTGGGGTCCAAGTGACCAGTCCATGCAGCCCGCCATGGCCTTGAAGACAGCTGCCAACTTCCTCCCTGCACTCTGGCGGGCCGCCCAAGAACGCTGCCTCGTCCAGCAGCTGGGAGCCCAGCTCACAAACGTCATCTTCTCCAGAGGAGGTGCGGATAGCTGTCCTAATGTCAACGACAATCCCATCCTCTACCCTGCTGCAAGAAGGCCTGGTTTCAGAGCCAAGGAGCCACCATGTACCCAGGAATTTGTGCCATGCCTGTCACTTCCTTTGTGAGTCTATATGAATCAGGTCTTCTAGGGTTTTCTTAATTTCTGCTTTCTCTTGTTTCTTTAAAATACAAATACCAACTTCGTTTTGAGGCAACATTTAGTGACTCAGAACAGACAGACCTCGACTAAAGGGTTGCAAATGGACCCTGGTTCTGTCTTGACCCTCAGACTACTAAGTCACATGGCCTCTCTGCCTTCAGTTCATTCATCCTTAAGATAAGCACATGGCCCTACGGAACCTGCGATGTCCAACTTCTGGAACAGCCTGTAACAGCTCATGAGTAAGAAGAATAGATTGTCCACACGTAGAAAGACCAGTGAGATTCCTGAGTGGCAAGGGCAGAGGAAGCCGGCTGGAGAAACCTCCCCATCTTCAACTCTCATTAGTCACAGGGAGCACTCCTGTCTTGTGCTGGATCAGCAATGTGAAATGCACAGTTGTGCTGATAATTTTTTGAGTGTTGGGAAACTGCATTTTAAACAGAAGACCTTTTTAAGACTTGTGTCTCTGTGACATCTAAGTGTCCCATTGAAAAGTATACAGTTTCCACAAGTGATTTGGTGTTCTCTCGGTAAGTCAGACCATCATGCCTGACTTTTTCCTCCTGTCAACTGACTGAACTGATTGTTGTCACCATGTCCAATGCTTCAAGTGAAGGTGTTAACCTCAGAGGTAAATGCAGGCTTTGTTTGTTTTCCATTTCAGGATGAGCAAGGTGGAAACATTAGGATGTCTGTGTTTACCATGGAGTTGGAAGCTTTGGTGAGTGTTAAATATATTTTATTTAAGGTGTCATTATTAATATCACCATGACTAATGAGATGACAATGAATAACATTCACAACACATAATATTTTCACCTGCTTTATCTCATTTGATCACCCTGAAAACTCCAAAGGGAGCAGGGTAATTAATTTTTTTTTTTGCTGATAAGGATCCAAATTCTCACCCAAGTGCAGTGATTTCCTCGAGGTCACACATGCTCAAGTCCACAGGGCTTTCAGATTTATGACCCAGATGTCCAGGCATTTGTGTCCCTGTTCACTTCATTGTGCAGTGCACCTTTAAATATATATTTGTCACTGTTTTAAGTGGCAAGTAAATGAAGTAGATTGAAATGAAAAATAAGGTCATCTAAATGCTTGATATTAAAAGTTTATAATATAGTTATTAAGCATTTTTACTTTAAACTAATGTTTGAATGAAGATGTGTAAAAATTAATATACATAAACCCTATTAAACTTGGTATGGAGACTGTAAGGGAGACTGCCACATGAGCAGAGATTAAACTCAGGGACCCGACACTCCTAGCTTTTCTCATGGGAAGTGATGCAGCCCTCACCCCAGTGGGAGGACGGAGGAGGTTCCTCTTTTCCCAGCATCTCCCCAAAGGTTAGATATCCAGGCACCGGCTCTGATTCTGGGGCAGGGCACCTGTGTCTCACCATGAGACTCTACTTTCCAGCTTGGCCTTTTGCTGTTTCTTAATAAACTCATTATGTTGATGAAATAACTGGTTGTTTTTTGTTTTAGGTCAACAGATGGTTAGTGTTGTTCTAAAATCTACCCAAAGGAAATGAAAATAGGATATTAAAGAGGTATCTGCATCCCCATGTTTATTGCAGCTTCTTCACAGTGTCTAAAACATGGAAACCACTTGTCTATCAGTGGATGAATGGATAAAGAGGGTGTGGTATTATTATAATGAGAAAAAGGGAAATGCTGCCACTTGCAAAACATATATGAACTTTGAGGGCATTATACTGAGCAAAATAAGTTGACAGAGAAAGGCAAACACTGCCTGGTGTCGCTTTTATGTAGAATCTGAAAAAAAAAAAAAAAAGGCAAAAAGCTGGAATTTACAGAAACAGAGCGGAAAAGTGATTGCCAGAGTCTGGGGTTTGGAGGAAGTAGAAAGCGATAGGTAGAAGTGCACAAACTTTAAGTTTTAAGATGTATAAGTTCTGAAGTATAGTGACTGTAGTTGATGACAGTCTATTGTATAACTAAAATTTGCTAAGAGAGTAGGACTTAAGTGTTCTCTCTCCCACATCTATAGAAAGCTAAATACATGAGGCAATGAGTGTTAACTCCGTGGGGAGAATCATTTCACAATGTAATGCAAAGATTAGCTGTTCACACTGTGCACTTGAAATTTCTCACAATTCTGCTTGTCAGTTACATATCAATAATGTTGAAACAAAATGAAGTGTACATTTTGAGTATAAGAAAGCAATAGAAATACAAAACAAAAAGGACAGGAAGAAACCTGAAGATAACTATGCACGAGAGAGTAAGAGAGCAAGAGAAAGAGAGAGAAGAGATGACCAGAAACACTTGGTCACTTCTCACTTTAGGTTGTCGGTCTCTGAGAATAACTTGGAAGGCTTGACTTGAACCATAAGGTAGCTGGAGCCGAAGTGACCACTCTTAGAGGAGGCACACACGTGTGTGCACAATGACACACATGGATACAGAGATGTACACATTCATACATGCGCACATCTATACACTCACACAACGTGTACAGATGTACATAAAGACCCAGTTACTTTCTCTTGTTAAGTCTCAGAACTAATAAAAGCAAAGTGAATTTTCTGGATTTATTTTTAAATTCTTTAAGCAGAAGTTCATCTAATGCTCTCCAATAGGACTTGGTGTTTATTTTTAAATTGTGTGGAGTTGTCTGATGCACAGGTACTGCTTGAAGACTAAATAAAATATGAGATAAAGTACTACAATAAAATATGAATAAGTGCTGTATCATTTCATCATACTTTAGTTTTGAAGAACTGCAAGCATTTCTCCCTGGAAGATGACAGACATTATTATTCCTGCTCTTCTGGAAAGAAATTGGGATTTGTAGTGTAAGTCAGTCAGTCCTGAGTTGCAAGCCTGGGCTCAGGGTGAAGCCTGGTATATATGCAGACAAAGTCTGAGTGTGTGTCCACCAGGGGACACCTCTGTATATTTCATCTGACCATGGGGGACAAAAAAATAGGAGCATATTTTATAGAAGTCTTGGACCCAACTCCAGTAGGAGGTGTGTGGGGTCTTCCCCACACCAGCAGGCAACTCTAAGACGCCAGCAGGGCATCCAAGAGTTCAACTCAGTTCTGACACTGTCTCCAGAGAAAACATCACATTCCAAACGTAAAGTTCTCTGCCTTCCAAGACAACCTCCCCCTCAGACACCAAGTTATAAGTGCAGCCTTCTGACCTATGGATTAGAGGTTTCCACTCCACAGGTTCGATTGATCTGCTAGAATGACTCATAGAACTCAGGAAACCCATTTACTCACTAGATCACTGATGTATTACAAAGGAGACCACTTAGGAACAGCCAGATGGAAGAAGTGCACAGGGCAAGACGTGGAGAGTGTGCAGAGCATTCATGCCCTCTCCAGGTGTGCCACTCTCCCCCAAAATATCCACTGTTCCAATGTGAAAGCTCTTCAAAGCCTAATCCTCTTAAGTGTTATAGAGGCTTCTTCCATAGGCACACTGGATGAACTCACTGGTTACTGGTAATAGGATTCCCCTTCCAGCCCTCACCCCGCTTTGGAGGTCAAGAGTAGGGCTGGAAATTCCAATCCTCTAATAATGGGGATGGTTCCCTGGGCGACCAGTCCCTACTTAGTAAGCTCATTTGCAAAAAAAGAGACAACTTTATCAAGCTCAACACCAAGAACCCTGCAAATTTTGGGAATTGTGGGCCAGAAACTGTGAATAAAGACCCAGTATGCCTGAAAAATAGCCTTTGATCGTCCAAATGTCCAAATACATGTATCTCTTATAAATCACAAGTTTGCACGTATAAACTGTGACTAAATTTATTAAGATAAGTTCTGTGGGCCTAGTAAAACTGGGAACTAAGCTATCTGGAAACCAGATAATGTGATGCTAGTTTTTGTGATAAAGAGAAGTGATTTTTGCCTCAAGCCAGCAGCAGTAGAAAAAATGAACAATATATAGACTGACATGCATACCAGTAGAAACAGACACATATGTACACACACTTAAAAAATTTATATGACAGTCATGATTGCCTGAAAAGAGGTTTTTCTGAAGATGATTTGCAGTTCAGAACTGTGGAGCAACTGCTGAGCTTATTTCCCAAGCAGACAGGTGTGTGAGGCTCACACCTGACCTAGACCCGCCTCTAGCAGACAATTGTTGACTTCAGGGGCTAGCATGTGGTTCACTTATCCCCTCAACAGCATCTATGTTGTTAGTTGAAATACCTTCTTGATGGCCAGCTACTTAAAAGAGGCAGTGAATTTGGGGCACACAAGGGTGCTCCAAGCCCTATGCATTGGTCCTTAGAAACATCCCCCAGCAGCCGGGCCTTGGCACTGGACAGCATTCAATAATTCTGCCTGCAGCAGAGTCCATCCAACCATGGGCAATTCTGCCCTGTCTATTTCCTTCAGGGCAAGGGACTTCACTAAACATGTCCTTGTAACTAGTGCTGTCTAAGACTGCTACACTGATTCTTGAATTATTCTGTGCAAGTAGGGTATAACTTAAAAATTACATAATGATTTTCACAGTGATGTGATTCCCATGAGTCCTGTTATTTCTTGCCTGGATTATTGCAATAGCTGTCCTGTGTGCCATCCCTGCCCTGCCAGGTATGTTGACACCCACCCTTCAGCCTGCCCTGTTAGCAAAGAGACATCTGGGATATGTGTTAATTATTCCTGACACTTACCAGAGAATGGTAAGCCCTTTATTGATTGTAGGTGGGATATTCCAAGGGGCACTTGGGTGGGGAAGAGAGATCAGCATCCACTCCGAATATAATATGGAACAGGGAGGATTTACAGACAAGGAGCAGGTGTGGGTATGGATGGAAAATCACTAGGAAAACCTGCGGGGTGAGGGAGAATCTGGCTAAACCACCCTGACGGAATTCTTGCTGAGGACAGGCTAATGATCAGACATGACCAGGGGTGGTGGAGGATGAGAAACCTGGTGAGGCATCAAGGGTGCTCAGATGTGGAGGATGGGGACTCTGGCTAATTGGATTTATCAGGGTCCTCCCTAAAACTGGACAATACACAGGCCCCAAATGGAAAGGATTCAGAGGAACCTGAGGAGAGTCTGCTCCCTCCTGGCTGTTTCTGACTCCTCCCTCTGGTTGGACTCTCAGAATTCCATTGAGAGGTATCCATGAGAGGTGTCCTGGGTAGCAGGATTTTCTTGAGCCTCTGAGGATTTCAAGCTGTGCTGAGATCCTTCTGAGAAAGGGTGGCTTTACAGTGAAGATCTGCCCAAGTGGGGACTGAGTCTGCTCTGTGTCCTCCAGACCTGACCGTGTCCTCCAGACCTGACCATGTCCAGGTCCAGGAAGGCCAGGAGTTCTGAACAGGCTTGGCGGAGGGGAGCGGTTTTTTTGCGAAAGTTGCAGAATAAGTTTTTCTAAGGGGTGTTCTTCCCAATGAGTGTCGAATAAAAGAGATTCGAAAGAATCCTCAGAAAATCCAGCATGTGTGCCCAGAGTCTGGTGTCTGAGCCTATGAAATGTCCCTAGTAAAATCTGAATCAGAGTGACTTGAGGTATCCTGAGAACAGACTGGGAGAGACTGGGCAGCACAGGTCCTGAGACCAGATGGAAATCACATACATGAGCCTGTGTGAGGTGTCCATGGTTGGGATGCCCAACAGAAAGAATTACCCTGTAAGTTCTGGTCTGCTATAGACATCCTCACATCATAGATGACTGTACAAGTATGAAAGGGACATGGGGCCATCTTTTGAGAACCCATAGAAGCCTTGATAGGAAAAGAGAGTTGGAACAATCCAGAGAGACAAAGAGGAGAAAGGTGGTACCAGGGCTGGTAGAGGGAGATGAGAGTTGCTGTGTGGAGATTTTCAGTTTGGGAAGATGACAAATTGGGGGGAGGCATGATGGAATGTAGAGATGCCATCAACCTGTACCATTAAAGACAGATGACAATAAATGTTACATATGTTTTACCACAATAGCCCCACAAAAGAGAAATTCAGAGTACAGGCATCAACCACCCATGGCACCGACGTTCAATTAAATTGCCACTTTGTCCACTCACCCCTCCTTGCTGCCCTTGTTTGGAGATGTATGTCTTGCGGGAAGAAAGGTGAAGCCTGATCACTCCCACTAACCTCCCAGGTGGTTCTGAGGTCAGTCATGGACACGGTGGTCAAGAGTAAGAGAAGGCGACTCAGGTTTATACTGGGTTAAGTGTTTTGTATCTGATCACCAGGCCGATGAACCTAATGGTCCTTAGATTTGCCTTGGATGCCCTTCAAGAATCTGAGAAGCAGAGAGATCTGAGTGCATGTAAGAGGAAGGAAAACAATCCATTTCATAATTTTACCTTCCAAGTTAGATTTGACTATGTTTTGGTTTTGTTTTTAATCTACAACAAAAGGTACCCCAAATAAAATCAAAGGGGAAGATAAACTGGGAAAGCTAGAGTAATGACTCTAATTAAAACAGAAGCAACATGTCAAGAACTTTTACAAAAGTTCTGATAGTAAAAGTCAAATAACTTACAGAAAAATAAACAAAGCCTTTAATAGGCAATTCACACGGGGAGTAAGTATACGTGACTGATAAACATTTTATAAAAATGACTGACCCTCATGGGGAGGCATGAGAAAACAAAGGAAAGTAAAAAAATTATACCAACTTTTGTCCATAGCATTGGCAAAAATATAAGAATGATATCTACTATTGGAGAGGGTATAAGGAAGGTATTTCACACATTCTTCTCCCTGTTGTATACACATACTTTCCTCGACAAAGTGATATCTTTTCTGCTCATATATTCTCTCATAAAAGTAAAAGCATCCATACACATACTTTCCTCGACAAAGTAATATCTTTTCTGCTCATATATTCTCTCATAAAAGTAAAAGCATCCATACAGAGACAGATGCATAATGATATGCTTGGCAGCACAAAACCACAAGTCCATCTATAGGGACATGTTGCCTATCTTATGTGGAATATCATTCAGATATTTAAATTTTTGAGTTATGTCTACATCTATGGGATTGTGGTGGTGTCCAAGTTGGGGAGTTAAGGTACATCTATAGGGACATGTTGCCTATCTTATGTGGAATATCATTCAGATATTTAAATTTTTGAGTTATGTCTACATCTATGGGATTGTGGTGGTGTCCAAGTTGGGGAGTTAAGGTAAGAAGCTGCACACAGATCCATATATTATGAATGCTTTTTTGTAAAAATCAACAAGGACAGATATTTGTTATCTATGCACATGTGTGTGCTCATTTGCATATGAGCAGTTTGTAGGCTGAAAGGTGTGTGAGGCATAAACCAGGCTGTTCACCCTGGTTTCCTGATGGTATTGGAAGGACGAGGGAGAGAGACAAGAAATGCAAAGACTGACACAAAATTGGGAAACATGGCATGCGCAATGTTAACTAAAACTGAAAATTAGAATAAGTCTATTTGGTATCTATCCTTACATATATAAAAGTGATTATGCACAATTATTAGAGCAAAACTTGAAAAAAGATTCAACTGAAGGATAGTATTGTGGACTACTGGGAATTCAATATTTTAATAAGTTTTATTTAGGAAAAATTTTAGATTAAACAGAAAAGTGGCAAAGATATTACAGTTCCCTTAAACTCTTCACCAAGTTTCTGTCCTGATGAATATCTTAAATTATCACGGTACAGGTACCAAACTGGAAAAATTAACTAAATACATTACTGTGTACTAAAGTGTTGGTTGTATTTGGATGTCATCAGTTTTTCTATTAATATTTTCTTTCAGTTCCAGGATCTAGTCTGGGCACCCTGTGTATTTGTTGTCTTGTTGTGATGGGTTTTTATGTTTAACTGGGCTAAGATGTCAGCGTTGCTTCTCTGCTCTCTGACTTTGGGTTGTGATGTTCACTTCAATGTAAGCTTCAAACCAAGCAAAAAGCATTTCAGTGACTTGAGCATGGTTAGGTCTTATGTTTTCGTAAGACACTGCACACCCCAATTTCCCTATCCTATGGGTTAGGTCTCACCATCACCTTCCTGGTCCTTCAGCCACTTGAGACCTGCTGTCTTGTACCAGGGACACATTCTTGTGTCTGACTGATTCAGTTTGACTCAAAATCCAGTGCAAGGCCTTTGCCTCACTGCCTTTTGCTATCCAGGCAACGCCTTCCCAGCTCTGCCAGTTATGGGTCAGTTTCTCCCTCCTCGAGTCAGTCAACCTTTTCTGCAGAACTCAGCCTCACAACGCATGAGTAACTTTCCTCCCAATTCAGGTGCACGTAGTGTTGGGATTACCTCAGCGCCCCTGGTGCCCAGCTCAGTATCTTGGACCAGAGTGTATAGGCTGAAAGAAGGATGAGGAAAGTCTAATTGAACTCCTCTCCCAGGTGGCCTTCATCTTGCCTATACTACTCCTCAGTTGGCTCTGAAGGTTAGAAGGGGACTCCGTATCCTTGGGATGGTGGCTAGAGTTGAAACATATTTATGGTCAACATGTCTATGAAAATTACCCATAATGGTAGACGTCAGTATTTATAATAGCCCATCAATTTCCATCCATAAATACATGAACAAAATATGTATATTTGATGGAGAGGAATATCATTCAGCCTTAGAAAAGGATTGAAACTCTGACCTGCTACAACATGGACAAGCCTTGTGGTCATTACACCAGGAGAAGTAAAGCGTTTCGGTAGAACAAATCCTCTACAATTCCACTTATACGAGGGACTCAAGGCAGTCAACTTCTTAAGGATGAAACTGGCAGAGATGGGTGCCAGAGGTTGCGGAGTGGGGATGAGGGCTATTTCATGGGGACAGAGTCAGTTTGAGAAGGGGAAAACACGTTGAAGACGGGCAGCGGTGATGGTTTCACAGCAACATGAATTACTTAATGGCACTGTGCTATACATTTATAAATGGTTAAAGTGGTAAATTTTACATTAGTCACAATTTACCACAATTTAAAAACAAATTTTAAGTGTCTGTGAAAATACTCTTTAGTCACTGGTTTACAAGGTGACTAAGTGTTCGCCTTCTGTCCTCCTTTTGTCACTGAAAGCAGAAAATCAATCATTTAAAGTCTATTAGGTGTGGACCTCCAGGTGGTAGGGGACACAAAAGGACACCCAGGGACTGCTGTCTTTCCATTTGTGCTGTGACAACAAGGAGGAAGTGACAGAAATGACAGCCAAAAATGGGATAAAAAAATCACAAAAAGGGCAAATTGGAGCACCTAAGTCAGGAGAAAACAGTGAATGGAAAGTCATGATTGTCCCCATGTGCTTGTCCACCCACCTGCAGATGCTGGTCTCTACAATGAGCTTAGAGGGCGGAGGGTGCTTTTGATTGTGTGCCTGCTGGCACCATCATCCCGGAGGCGTCAGGGAAAGGCAGTGGCATGTTTCACCCAGAATCTGCACGGCATCCTGTGGGTACCTGCCCATAAACATATCAGCACCAGACAGACACAGCCAATTCAAAGTCGTTGGCAGCTGGCAGTATTAGAAGAGGTGCTACCCCATTTTTTTCAAAAGCTTAGCCCCATTTAAGAAAGTGAAAAGTAGAACAGTAGGATGCCACAGGGATTGTGAATGAATGCAAATAGTGATCATTTGGTAACTGAAGTACAATGTCAGACACATGTACTCATGATCAGTGCTTAAGTGTGAGAAGTCTAGGTCAATTTCTTGTGAGTCATTTATTTGTGTTAATGAGAGTATCCCAGTGGGAATAAAGGAGTAACCAAACACTGGTTAGGATGGTTCAAGACTGAAGGCAATGGTATTGGGAACCCAGAAATGCATACCACAGCACAGTGCTGGGTCGTCTCAGTTTCTGTGGCTCAGGAGTCAGCTGTGGCTCAGATGGGGAGATCCTGGTCCAGGGTCTCAGAAGATGTAGCCGGGCTGTTGGTGGGTCTTTCTTCAAGTTCACTTCCAAAGTTGTGGACAGTCCTTTGTAAGTCGTGGTTTAAGGTCTCTATGCTTTTCTGGTTGTCAGCTGGAGCTGTCAGTCCTTAGCCACAGGACCTGGGGGCAAGGGTGCAGCTCACCGTGGGGCACTAAGGCACCAGCTAGTCACTGGGTCCAGCCATCATTCAAGGAGAGGAGCAGGTTGGGGCTGTTCAATCTGTCACTGACCACAACTCTGGTCACTTGGTAGTTTCTGGGCAGTGGCAGCCCCTTGCTGGTCTTCTTCCCAGGTGGCATTCCATGGGAATAGCCTGAACAGATGAACGTGATTTCCTCCTGCAGGCAAGTCAGTCCTCCTGCTGGGAGCAGGGGTTGGCTTCCCCTACCCCATCCAGGAGAAAATAGTCTGTGAGTCACAGGTCCAGACTGGTGTCTGGAAAGCGGGAAGGGCCGGAGAAGTTGCCCGCTCTCTGATGTTCCCTAACCAGGTCTTGAGCTGGAGAGCCCAGTGAACCTGCACAGGATGCTTAAACTGAGTCCAGCCCCCACTGGCTCCAGGTCCACAGCTGCAATTTAAAACCGGAGGAAAGACAGCAGCCCCTCCATCGAGGATATGGGGATTAAGGGAGGAACTTAGAAAATACCCCCAGCCTGTGAGCCTGGGTGGCAGGACTCAATTTCATGGCTGCTCTGGATCCAGTTTTCACATCTCTGATTAAGTTTCAGCACCACCCTTTATGGCCATTCTGCTTTTGCTGTAGAGACATACCAATATGTGTTTATAAAATGTGAAAAATATTCCAGGCATCCCAATGAGAGGGAACCAGTGACAGTCTCTGAAATGAGTGTCACTTCATATTCTCCAGTCAGCATGGATAAAGGCTGGCTTAACCTTGCCGGTTGCTGGGGTTACTAAAATCAATCTTTCCCTTTAAAGGGCTCCGACTCCAGAGGAGTAAGGAACATCTGGGAGGGGGCATAAAAGGGGCAGGACTGAGAGGTCCTCCTAGGTCTGAAGAGGCTTCCCGAGAGGCATCCTTCATTGCTCCAGGGAGGCGTTAGGAGGAAGGTCGGTCCCTGTCTCAGGTTCTGATAGGTGTTTCCTTAAACACAACACCCACAGTGAACAAATGTGAAGCAGTCAGAGGAAGTGCACCTGTGACTTGGAGACAGGTGACAAGACTGGGTTACTAGTAATCATAGGGACATCTGTGGCTTACATTTATGGAATAGAAAGTGTTCTTTGTAGATTTCATGGCTAAATAGGGGGCAGGCTCTACATGACTGTGAGACACTGGTGGAGCACTCCTTGGAAGATGCAATAAAAATGAACTTTATTTTCATTCCCTGGGGTCCCTATGAAATTGATTCTAAGGGGATAGTCTTCCTTCACCCTTACATGAAAGTCTAGCAGGTCCTGTGACCTCTGTTTTCTATCTGACCAAGTGGACAGTCCTGGAGGGAACTGAGTCAGGCACACTGTCTTCATGCCCACACGGGAGTGTCAGTCCTGAGGAGACAACATTCCCCCACCGACCTCCACATGCACCTGATACAGTGTCCTGCCTGCTTGCAGAATTCTCCACATACATGTTCCCTTGTCTTCCTCCTTATGTTCTCCTTTCTTGATCTTACTTTGCAGCTTGGGGCATCCAGGCTGAGTCTGGGGATTGGGAGAGATGGAAGATGTCACCTTCTGATGTGCAGGTGCATTCTGCATCTGCCAACGGGCTGCTGGGGTATGGGACGGGGGGCTGGGATTCCCTGTGGGTCAAAAAGAGCCATCTCCAATAGACTGTCTCTAAGTGTTGCTTCTGCTCCTCACAGGTCTCTGATCTGCCCTGTCAGGAGAGTGTACTTACCAGCTGTGGTGGGCAGTGTCTAGGATGCAGCCTGCCTCCTGGAACTCATACCCTGTGAAATCCCCTCCCTTTGAGAGAAGGCTGGACCCAGAAACTCCTAACAAATAGAAAATTAAAAAAGTGTTAGGATACTGGATTATTATTCAGTCTTTTTTTCACTCAGATTTCTCTGGCGAGCCATCCAAGTTGTTACATTATCATATTCCCTTCTTTTTTTTTGTGGCTGAGTAGTAGTCCATGTGATGAAAGCAACACCATGTATTTAATCATTCTTATGTTGAAAGACATGAGTTATTTCCAGCTTTTGGTTATTAAAAGTAAAATTACATGAACATTCATTTATAACTCTTCTTATCTAAGCACAAATCTTGATTTCTCTGGGATGAATGCCCAGGAGTATAATTTCTGGGTCATATAGTAGTCTCATGTATATTTTTTAAAGACGTTTTCTAGAGCATTTTAAATACTACCAGAAACCATTGAAAGATTCAGTTTCTTCACATCCTCACCTACATTTGGAAGTGTCTCTATTTTTAACATTTTAATAATTCTGACAGTTGTATATTATTCTCATTGTGATTTTAATATCCATTCCCCTAAAGGTTAATGATGTGGAACATATTTTCACAAGAGTCTTTGTCATCTGTAGATCCTCCTTGGTTAAA
Organism: Solenodon paradoxus; assembly: GCA_004363575.1. NCBI lineage: Eukaryota > Metazoa > Chordata > Mammalia > Eulipotyphla > Solenodontidae > Solenodon > Solenodon paradoxus. Next base: position 336,473 of record RJWH01000744.1, on the reverse strand, counting down.
TAACTATTCATGTCTTTCGCCATTTTTTAATTAGATTTTTAGAAATTGTCATTGAATGTTGAATTCTTTATATATTCTAGATATTAGCCCTTTGTAAAATATATGGTTGGTAAACATTTTCTCCTAGTCTGTAATTTGTTTTTTTAATCCTCGTGTGAAGGTTTCTCACATAATAAAAGGCTTTAATTTTGATGAGATTCAATTGATCAAGTTTTCCTTTTTTGTATCATATTTTGGTGTCAAGTCTGTAGAGCCTTAGATTCTGCACCTTCTTTCTTTCTTTTACTTTCCTAAAGGTTTTTATGGTTTTATGTTCATAAACAATATTGAGTTAAGTTTTAAATAAGGTGCAAGAATTTAGTGAACTTTACATTTGCCTAAGGATGCCCAATTTTTCCAGCATTCATTGAAAAACCCTTTGCTTCATCAAATTCCTTTTGCACATTTGTCAAAAAAATCTGTTGTGAGTATTTATGCCTGTCTATTTCTGTCTATCCTTCCTCCAATAGCACGGTCTCTGTAACTATGTAGCTGCTTTTACAGTGGGGGAGACTAATTCCTCTTAGGGTTTTCTTCTTTTTCAAAGTTGTTTTAGCTATATTAGCTTCTTTGCCTTCCCATGTAATTTTAGAATCATGTTGTCAATAGGCACAAAAATCTTCTGGGAGTTTGAAAGAAGCTAAGATCAATTTGGGGAGAATTGACCTCTCCACAAAGAGCATTAAATCTAGAAACATGATATTTTTGTTCCATTTTTCTTTCATCATTATTTGTAGTATAAGTCCTGCACATGTTTTGTTGGATTTATACCTTATGTTTCACTTTTCTTACTTATTGTAATGACATATTTTAATATATTTTAATCTCAGTGTCCATGTGTTCACTGCTAGTGTACAGAAGCACAATTGAATTGTGGGTTTACTTATTATTCTGCAATATTACTCATTTGAGTTAGTTCTAGGAGTGGTTTTTCAGATTCCAGGTAGTTTTCTAAGTAGATAATCTTGCCACCTACAAATAGAGACAGTTTTATTTCTTCCTAATCAGTATGTCATTTCCTTTTCTACCTGATTCCCTCTTTATGTTAATATAGTGGGCTACAAAAATGGAATTTTTAATATCAAATCAGCCTTTTATCCCTGAAACAAAACTCACTTGGTCACAATGTGCAATTATTTATATAGGTGAATGAATTCTATTTGCTAATATTTTGTTAAGGATTTTTGTATATAAATATTTATGAAGAATATTGTTTTGTCATTTTTTGATACTCTGTCTAGTTTTCGTATCAAGGTAATATTAAATTAATAAAATTAATTCAAAAGTGTTTCCTTTTCTTCTATTTTTGGAAAAAAGATTTCATCCATATAGGTATTAATTCTTTAACTCCTTGGTGAAATTCTCGGTAAAATCATCTGGACCTAGAAACTTCTTCTGAGGGCAGGTATTTTAGAGTTATGAATTCAGTTTTCTTATGAGACATAGGAATGTTCAAATTATTTTATATTTAATGTTTTACAGTAGTTTAAACTTTTCAACAAATTGATATATTTCTTCTACATTATCAAATTTATGTCTGTAAGATTATTAATAGCATTCCCTTATTATTCTTTTGATATCTGTAGGGTCTATAGCGATATTCTCTGTTTGATTCTTAATGTTAGTTTATTATGGTATCTTGTTTTTGTGATTTTTTTTTTATTAGGCTTGCCAGTGTTTTCAAAGATTAATTATTAGCTTTATTGATAGTCTGTGCTGTTTATCTGCTTTTTATTTCTGTTCTCATTTTCATTACCTTCTTTTTGCTGACTTCAGGTTTATTTTGCTCTTCTTTTTCTAGATTTTTGAAGTGGGCACTTAGATTATTGTTTCGAATACTATGATTTCCCTTCTCAACACTGCTTTAGCGGTGTTCCATACATTTAATGATGTTTTGTTTTCATTCTGATTTTTATTTTCACTTTCAATTTTTAGAACCATAATCTTAAAGTCTGTAAGAAATTCTAACACATCTGATATCTTGGTGTTAGGACCCATTGATTGTCTCTTCTCATTTAATTTAAACTTTAAGTATAATGAGTGATATTTTTTATTGAATCCTAGAAATTTGGGGTTTGTGACATGAAACTTTGAATTTTATTTGAACTTTATTTTAGTTGTCTTTCTCTGACAGTGCTCTGCTAGGAAAGGGGAAGCAGGGAGTTTTGAGATGCCTCCTGACTGACAGGAGTGGACAGAATTGGCTTCTGTTGGCATGGGTGGAGATGACCTGTATTTCTCAGTGGGGTTTTGCTAAGAGTAGTGCATATATTGTCCAAAATTTTTGTTTTGTGAGGCTATGCTCTTGCTCTTTGGCTAGAGAAAGCAGAAATTTGTATTTGTGGAGATAATATTTTTTGTCTGCATCTTCTTCAGCTTCAAGGTAATGTTACAAAGACATAAAGAAAACTCAGGAATGGTTTTCATATTGATTCTTGGGCCCCAAGGTCCAACATGACCTTCCAGAATCATTTTAGGTTGCTTTGGATATAATGTCCAGGATTTTCATCTGGATTTATTGGAGGAATAGGAAAGCACACATCTATCCCATATTCCCAGACAGAAAAGTTCAACAAGCTAATTTTGTAATCAGCAAAAATCATGCAAGGGAGACTAAAGTTTCTCAAATGAGGACCTTCAAAAGATGGCACAAAAAAGAAGAAACAAATGGCAAAATTCTTCAATGTACCAAAACTCAGCACACATTTCCACTGGGGTGTTTATTTCTGTGCCAAGATATCTTGATAGAAGACATGAAAAGGAATGAGTGAGCTTGGGGACTGGGTTATCAACTTGCAAGAGTGAAGTATGTTTAGTAGAAACAGCAGCATGAGTTAAATTGTTTTGCAGACGCGATTATAGTCATCAAGAGAGTTTGATCTGTTCAAGGTGATGTCCTTAAATGACACTGATTTTTTTTTTTCCCCCAGCTTGTATTTCTCCCAAAAGGGGATTTTATTATTTACTTTCTCTGGAAAATCTGTTCTGGGAGTTTGTTTACATTTGCTTACTTTTATTCAGTTAATAATGAATCGATTATATAACAAAGGGTGAAACAAATGCTTCAGTAATTGAACGGTCTAGAATTGATATTCTGAGCTAAAGTTAATTGTTTGGAATATGCTCTTATGAACCCAACTTGGTGTTGACATGAATGGGAGAAGGAATTGTTGGACAGCTAGGGCAGTATAACAAAGTACTGCAGACTGGTGGACTTAACAACAAGCTTGTATGGTCTCGTAGGTCTGGAGGCTGGAAGTCTGAGATCAAGGAGTTGATAGGATTGTTTTCTACAAGACCTCTCTCCTTGGCTTGTTGATAACTATCTTTTCCAAGGTTTTCTCTTTGCATGTCCTGATCTCTTCTTTTAGGGGCAGAACTCAGATTAGATTAGGGCACACCCAATGACTTCATTTTAATTCAATGCCTTCACAAGCCTGTCTTCAAATGCTGTTACATTCTGAGATATTTGGTTAGGATTTCAACATGAGTTTTTTTGGGGGGCGGGGAGGGGAATGCACTTCAGCCCATAACAGAAGCAACCCGCCAAGGCCGCCATTCACATAATGTACCACCTTGCTCTCCTTGAACCCCACTATGTCTGTACCTTTCCTGATCAAAGTGTTTGGGCCCTTCATCCTTTCCAAGTACTCATCTTTGCCATTTGAGAGATGTCTTAGTTCATTAGCTGCTGCTTTTTTTTTTTTTTTTTTTTTTTTTTTTTTTTTTTTTTTTTTTTTTTTTTAAGATTCATACATCATTTCCACTGTAAGTAGGATCTTTCTAAAACCGCTAATGTGGCCATTGGGATTCTTTCCTTGTTTGCCTGTGGGAATGAATATGGTCTCCCAAACAGGGAAGGTAATTTGAGTCTGAAGGATGAGGCAGGCATAACCGTGAGATATATTAATGATTGATTAGGGTAACTTACATCCAGGGGTCCTCAATACCAGAGCTGGTGGATGGGGCTTTGTTCAAGGCAAGATCCACAATCCCGCAAATCTAAAAGGTCTTTTCATCCCCACTCTGGTATGTGTTTATCTGATCCTTTAAATAAGTGAAAGATTAATACAAGAATCTTGGTCCACTATCCTGGAGACATGCCTCAGTACTTTTATCCTTCTAAAGATTAGGTTGGAATGAGTAGTCTTGGGAGAATGGAGAGAAATGAGTCAAAAGTTTCAGCAACTAGTTTGGGTTAAGTACTTAGAAAAGGGCAATTAGTGGTCACGGAGCTAAGTTGTGCTGTTCAAAATGGAGTTCAGTTATTCTATTTCACATATTCCTTAACACAGACAGGCTGTAACTCTACCTCAGCATGTGTGGCACCCCCAGCCTGCCTTTCCCACATCTTCCTACCTCTCTAGACAGACACAGCTTGCACTTTATTCTGCTGCGACCTGGAAGAAAGAAGTATTGCTGCCTGCATTCAACTACTGCTCTTAATGCCACTGTTCAGTGAATCCTGGGGTCAAGCATTATTCTTCCTTCCACAGCATTTGTCTTTTCTTCACAAGGTTTATTCATCAGCATCCTGCTCCCAGGTTCCCTGGGGGAGGATGATAAAGCAAATTCCACACATGCATCTTCCTGGTTGTTTCTGGGGTGGTCTTTCTTTTTTCTTGTAGTTTTCCAGTGAAGGATTAAGTGTTCAGAAATGTGAAGTCTCTTTTTCTCCAGTACCGTGTTTTCTTAAACCCACTCCTCAGTGTGAGGGTCATGTCTATGTCTCTGTCATGGCAGTCCTGGATTCCTAGCATTAAAGGGCTGGTACAAACCACATCTCAATACATGCTTGCTTCACTAGTGCGACCTGGGCGCCCACCTCCAGAAAGACACTTGCACGAAGCGTGGAAAATCGCTCTGCTGGCTTTCCCTTCCTCCACACCCAGGAGAACAGCAGAAAGTGTTCCCTGAGGAAGAAGGCCACTTCTTCCCAGAGAGAGCCCAGATAGAGAAAAGCAGCACAGGGCTTGAGTGGTGTCTGGACAGGGCAGTGGGGTGGGGTTCTACCTCCACACCCAACTGTGCTGGGTCTGGGAAGGAACCAGAGGGAGACTTTACCTTCCATGTAACCGCAGAGGCTGACTGACAGCGTTCAGAATGCAGGGTCCTGGCCATTTTCCTCCACACTTTCATCAGTCTTTTGGTTTTTCAATGGAAGGATTAAGTGTTGTTGCATCCAGAATCTCTTTTCTCTAACACCCTGTTTCTTAAACCCTAAATATATTTCTTCTCTCTACTTCCCTGTAAGACCAAACCACCTCTACTCTATTCCACCTTCCATACTTCTCCTGGAGGATGAGAACTTCTCCCTGCTTAATGAGCAGAGTGAGTAGAGGTGTTTGGGCTCCCTCTGGATCTCCCACCCCTACTCAGGGCTCTGGAACAACTACAGGGACCCCCCACTGGTTCAAACCATCATCTGAGGACACAGACTACAAGCCAGGATTGTGCTGAGTCTCCACACCGGTCACTGAACTTAATCCTCAAACAGCCCTATGTGCTGGGCTCTTTGGTTAACCTCACCTTACAGCTGGGAAAACTAAGCCAAAGGGAAGTTAAATAGCTGTGGGAAGACACCCACACAGTGACTGGCATTGCAGGGGTATGAGCCCATCCTGCCACCAGCAGGAGAATGTTCCCACCTTCCCACCTAGAATATAGAGCTTTGCCAGGAATGGCACAAAACAACCCCGGGGCTTCTCTTTACATTTCTCTCCTTCTTGTCCTGAAAATACAAAACCAGCAGCTATTCTTCAGGTCCGGCAATACCTCTTAGGGTGGTTGGGTCAGATGTAGGTATGAGGCATGTATCAGGGAACGTGGGCTCATTGGTACCTGGGGGAGATAGTGAGACAGATGGGCCAGAAGCCAGCTAGATGGGGCAGGACAGAGCAGCAGGGAAGGGCAAGTGAGACTCTGTCATGAGGCCAGGCTAAGGTCCAATGAGAGCTAAAGGCCTCAAGCCATTTGGGAAATACGGGTCTTTCCTCTCAGAGGTTACTGCAGGGGTACCCAAGAGGTGGCCCCAGAGGAAGACACTGAGCTGTTGGTGTCTGTACAAGTCAGGCAGCTCCAGAAAGGCAGCTGAAAGACCCTCCTGAAGACACCGTTCAACTTGGGATAGTCACCAGTGTGAGTGTGATCTGTGACTTGGGCTCTTCTGAACATGCCGCTCCTCTTCCTCACAGTCATGGCAGTTGATGTTGTCAGGGTCCTCCATGGTGCCCCATTTCTAGACACTATGATCTTTTTGGGATTCCCCCAGGACACCTTCCCCCAGGCATTTGCCTACGTGACTCTATTCATTTGACTCTAAGCATCAATGTCAAGTCACAGAAAACCTTTCCATTTTGTCATCCTGCCCATGAGCATTCAATTACCCCTGGCCCATGGAGTCACTCTCCTGTTTCCATTAGGGACCTCACTACCTACACACCTTCTCCCCAGGAACAGACAACAGACAGTCTGCAGGTTGCTTGTGACTGTGCCCATGGTCATGTGACAAATGGTGGGTATAAGAGAGTGGGTGGGTGGGCTAGGGGCTAGGGAACTGTTGGCGTCAACCTGGATGAAACTGGAGGCGATACCGAAGGGACTCATCCTCCAGGAACAGACAATCACCATGTAGTTTAGACTCCTGATTTCCCTGCTCACCTCACTTATCAGTGGTGTGAGCTCTGGCAAATTACTCAACCCTCCCAGGGAGGTGCCCATGTCCCCACTGTGCTTAGGATCCCCCACTGAGGACCCCATGAGATGCCCCATGTTTCCCTTCGTGAATGCCTGGCCCAGAATCTGTCCAATCGCCAAGTGTCTGGAGAGTCTGTGGAATTGGCTCCAACCCCATCGTGGGGTCTGGATGGATGCAGGGTGCAGGAACAGCATAGGGGCTCAGCCTTATACCTGGGATGGCCAGATATAGCAAATAAAAGTTAAATATGAATTTCAGACGAACTTTGAACAATCTTCAGGTATGTCTCATGTAATGCTTGAGGCATATGTAGGCTAAAAAAAATTCACTGTTGACTTAAAATTCAGTTACAAGCAGACAGCCACCCACCAGGGATGCATAGTGACCTGGTTCACCCCTCTCTTCAGGTCTAGTAATATCCCTGAAGAGAACTTCACTCAGATGGATAATGCTTTTCACAAAGTATTCCAGCTACATTGCTGAGGGTATTCACGGTCACTTTTCTCTCCAGCTCTAGGGTGATTCCTCAATTCTTCTAACCTAGTGGGAACATTTTCACTCTGCAGCTCAGTCTCCTCCTTCCAGATAAAGCGTTAGGACCTCCTACCCACTCCAAGGATTTCACTCCAATAGTTTGCTTTACAAAAGGCAGCACTTTCCTCCAGGCAGGTGCAGTGGGAACTGTCCAGGCCTCACCTTTCTTAGTTCTCACCTTCTCCCCATGCATGGTATCGCTTAAAGTTATAACTGAACACACATGAGCATTCACTCACATGTGTACACATGCAGGGGCATACAAGATACCTATGTGCACATAGTCCAATATAAGCAAATACCAGTGCAGAACATGTGTGTATACACACTTATGCATGTGTCTAACACATTCATACTTATAAGTGCATGTGTATATGTGGACAATACTTGTGTTTGTACAATGCGCATTCAAATATGTATTCAATATACTCGTGTTCACACATAGACACACATATACACACAGTCTCCCATACACACATACACCTGCAGCCACACTGGTGTGTATGCTTATATACATGATTTGAGACACAAGGGCCAGAAACTGGAGGCAGGCAGAAATTAGAGGGAGGCACTCACAAGCCAAGGAACATCTGGGGTCACCAGAAAGCAGTAGAGGCAGGAAGGATTCTTCTCAAGCGTCTTCATAGGGAATCTAACCCTGCCAAAGGTTCTGTTTCAGTCTTCTGGCCTCCAGAACTCTGAGAGAAGAAATGTCTGTTGTTTTAAACCACAGTGTCTGTGGGACTTTGTTCTAGCAGCCCTAGAAAACTAATAATAGTTGCTCAAAGACAAAGTGATCATAAGCAACGATCGACTGAGACCCATTATCTAGCTGACCCAGAAAACACAGGGCTAAAATTGGAGAATCTGATAGCAGGCACCTGGGAACTAAGCTCTTACTCAGGGGCATTAAACCAGGCAGGAACTGACCCACGAGCCGGGCAGGAGAGAGCAAGAACCATGTGGGTATCGCAACTGAAAATCCCTCTGGGTTCTGAAATCAGAGTCCCGTAGAGGTCTTTGCAAGACCCAAAGGATCAGGCCTTGCCTTGTAACACGCTTGGGCTGGAGCCGGCTCTGGGAAAGTCTCCTGTAGGTGTACTGGGAAAGCCTGCCAGGGATGATGGCGAGTGGGCGGTGGTGGGGCCAGGGACGAGGGCATTGCGAAGTCAGGCAGTGAGGCACAGTTCAAGCCAAACATCTTGGAGACTTACTTACAGGCTGAGGCTACAAAATCTTTTATGGTGTTACCCATTTTATACCTTGAAGCACACACGTGGATTTATAATAGGTCTACTTTAAAAGAATCTTTGGTTCATATCTCCTTTAAGAGGATGTTCGTCTTTGTTTCTGACTAGGAGTATTTGTCCTTTAAATTTTCCTTCATGGGTTGTCAACAGCTCATGCTCAGGGTGTGTGGATCACAAGCTGCCTTTGTATGTGTGTTCCTGTGTGTTTTACCACAGGCTGATGCTTGAGCAAAGCTCACATGTTACACGAGGAACCGAGTGCCATTCTCCTAGGCTAAAGGTCTCTTGTGCCACCAGAGAGGAACAAAGAGGAATACCTGATACTGACCAGCCAGGTGAACTGCTAGTGTAGAACAAATCTCAGTGTGAGACTTAACTTTGATGGGGGAGACGACAGCTCCCTCATCACTTCCAGCACAGAGTCACATGGAGAAAATGCCCGGTCGTGTCTGCCTGGACAGACAGGTGCCCTGGGGTGCTTCGCATGCAATGGACCAGCTTCCCCAGCTTGGCCCACACAGTTTGGCTCACGCCTCCATCTGAGAGCTTGAAGGCTAGAATTAGAAAATAAATGGAGGTTGCATTCTCACCCATGAGCAACCTTCTGATTCCCACTAACTTGTACAGGCTCCCACTAACTCTTTTCCAACAGTCTCTGGCACTTAGTACCCTAAGTTCACGAAAACTTTAGATCCAGAGCCTGCTATAAAGGATAAAAAAAATAGTTAATCCCCATGTTTATAGAGATTATCTGTTCTGTTCCATATCCACCAGGGTAAAAATTGTCAGTGCTATTTATAAAGTCCAGAGTAAAATGAGTCGCTGGCTAATTTGGGAGGAGTTTTTAAGACCATTGAAGCAGTAAGTAAAGATGTTGGGGCCAGATTGACAGAGATTTTCAGATCCCCTTAAAACATTACATTGTCTGTCACTTCAATAAACGTGTATGGTAGCCACTGAGAGGAGCTCTCCCACTAGCTCCATTACTCATATTTGTGTGACCACAAGTATATTTTACTTCCATTTTTTGGCCTTGAGTTCTTTTAATTTAATTATATATAAAAATAATAACAAAAATTGAGTGTGATTATTGTAAGAAAAATGAGATGACATAATCAGTGCTCTGGGGATGAAGAGAATTGAATCAGTGCTCAGTTAATTATCAACTTTCCTTTCCCCCAAGGCCAAAAGGAGTTAGGATTGGGCTCGGCTGAAAGCAAGAATGACTGCAATAATAGTGGCTTAGATAAGAGCTTCTGAAACTTTAACCTGCATAGAAATCACCCCAAAATTGTGTAAAGTGCAAATCTTATTAATATGAAGATCAACAGTCTTGGGGGAGAATGAGATTCTGAAAGTCTGACAAGTCTGCTGACTCAGGAACAGTCTGAGGAAGAGGGGTGCCAGCAGTACAGACACTCAGTTGTTTTTCCCAGGAAAGTGCTGATGTGGAGACTGCTCCATGGTCACTCAAGGGACCAGGCAACTTCCATATTGTTGCTTCATTGTGGAGCCTGAATTCTCAAAGTCACCTCAGAGCTCAAAAGGGCTGTTACAGTTCCTACCATTATGTCTACATCCAGCCCGCAGAAAGGAGGAAGGGACGAAGAGGTAGAGGTGAAGTTGCCACTCAGTTCCCTTATAAGGAAAGCTATAAGCAAGTATTCCATGACACTTAGGGTTTGGAAACATTGCTCAGAATGGTCAAAGGAAGCTGTTAAATGTTGTCTTTGTTTTAGGGGTGATGTGCCCGGCTAACAGCTGTTTTCTGTGTAACTGGTGAATGAATACTGGGGAAATTTGTGTGTGTTTCTGAGAATTTAGGAAGATGCCAGATATATATTTTAGGAAATATGTTTTATGATTATTCACATAATAGTAGCAGCAAAATCAGTAATGGAAAAGAGTTCATAGGTACTGAGTATCAGGTAATGTTTTAAGTGTGTTGCATGTGTTTTGATTCATTGATTTATCAGAACAGCCACATGAGAAAAATGGAGGAAGTGAAGAAAAATCTCAGGTCACACAGCTGCTTAGTGATGAACAAGGCACCTACCCACAGTGACCTTGACTGCTAGTGAATGTGTGAGGAATTCTCACCAAAAATGCTCTTATTTGAAGCATTAGCTAAATCCTGTGGGGCAGATACCTCAAGCTACCAACATGACATCATTGAACCCAGTTCAGGAGGAGATAGTGTGTATCACACTAGCATCTGTGCTTTAATGTGGAACCAAGCAGTATTTGTACCCCAAATGTGCCGTAGATGTCAGTAAGAGCATAGTATATAATACAGCAAAATAATCAAGAAGTGATATGTCTTGAATATTTGTTACTTTTGGTTTACTTTAATTATGAGTTTCTGTCTTTGAATCTTGAATAATTACTTACTTTAACAACAAGTTTGTAAAATTCCTGATAATGTAAACTATTGGCTCTCATAACCCACTTCCAACCAACTTGGGCCACCACCGCCTAAACTGGTGTGCTGGAAAAAACAACTTAAAACTGAAGAGTATACATCTTTGTGCCTTAAAAATAATCCCTCCTTGCCATTGCAGCTAACTAGGACATTTGCCTCAAGGGTAACAATTCTTTCCTTCCTCCTCAGTTTTGACTTCTTTGTCCACAACAGCTCAGTAGTAATAAAGTTTGAAATACATCTAAATAAATCTCATGTTCATAAAGAGAATTGTAACACTCTTTTTTCCTTCATTCTTGCCAACTCTTTTTCTGATTGATCTTAGCTGTGCATGTGGCTTATCAAGAAAATACTGCTCTTCCAAGGGACATTTGACACCAACTATAAAGCCTCTTTCTACAGTATTTTGAGAAGTTTCATCTCATGAGTTAGTAATGGGAATGATTTCATTTAACTTATTAACTCATATTGGTGTCATGTGAATTCCTGGTGGAGTGGGCCATCAAACACATCCAGTAATATGACTCACCCTTCTTTGGGGCTGCTGGCTCAGAAGAGGAGGTAAGAATGTCAGAGCTGGCAGAAAACATGAAGTAAAAGGTATCACTCAGCTCTGCTCCCTAGAGTTTCAGAGCATCTTGGTTTTACCTACTTGACATTCCAAGAAGATTTTCTTGAAGAAAGTATTCTGTTAATTTAAAAGATTCAGAATCTTTATTAAATAATTAGGGAAATGAAAATCAAACAATAATGAGATCTCATCTCATTCTTGTTAGAACGGCTATTATCAAAATGACAAGAAACAACACTTATTAAGGATGTGGAGAACAGGGAACCATTGTACACTATTTGGGGGAATGTAAATTGGTGAAGTCACTATGGAAAATAGCATGGATGCACCTCAAAAAATAGAGAAAAGAGAAAAAAATCTGATACTGAAATCCTAATGTTGGATATTGACCTGAAAAATGTGAAAACGGTAATTCAAAGAGATATATTTACACCTATGTTCTTTGCAGATTTATCTACAATAGCCAAGAGCTAGAAATAACCTAAAAATTCATTAATGTAAAACTGGATAAAGAAGATATGATATAATGATATAATACACAAAATATGACTTAGCTATCTGTCTGTCTATCTATCTTACCATCTAGCCATGATGAAATCCTGCCATTTGCAATGACATGAACGTAGAGGGTATATACTTAGTAGAGCAATTCCAAGGGGGAAAGACAAGTACCATATGACCTCACGTATATGTGGTAGATAAAGAAACAAAGCAAATGATGAACAAAAACAAACAACAACACAAACTCTTAGCCTATAAGAACAAAATGGTGGTTACCAGTAGGGAAGGGAGATGGGTAGAATAAGTGAATGTATAGTAATGGATGGAATCTAGACTTTTGGTGGTAAGATAATGTAGTAAATACAGATGAATGTCAAAATATAGCATTGTATAATCAAACCTATATAAATCCATTTTACTCAATAAAACAAAAAGAAAATATATCATTGAAAATTACAGACCAAGCAGATGAGATGGAATGTTTCTCAAAAGTTATTCTTTCTGCTTGAAATTCTTATTCCTTTGACCAGTTGAATTCTATTCCTCATCCTGTAAGACTCAGTGCGAGCATCACTTCCTTCAGGGGTCCCTCTGTCTCTGCAGACTGGGACATGTCCCTGCTGACACTACCTATCATGGTCCACTGTGCTCTTCTCTCTTCTCTCAGAGCCATTACTTTGTACAATGTAATTATTCTTCTGTGCGTAGGCTGTAGCAGACTGTACACTTTATGATGCTATGAACTGTGGATTCTGAACTTTCATATCTCTTAAACTACCTGGTGCTAAAAAAAACTCATTCATTATTTAATTAATTTTATAAATAGAATTTTGCATATTATTTCATTAACTGGTTATTGGGACTTGGAATATCTTCCACAAAGCCTAGAGTTTTCAAAGGTGATGTTACTCTGTTCAATTGTGGAATTATTTCTTATGGCTCTCCAGAGGAGAAAATATTTGATGTGAGTGCATGGAAGATTTGGGAAGGATTATTGTTGTTCAAATTAAGTAAACTTTTTTTTTACACTAAAGATGTCACAGAATAGATAGTGTTTCTGGCCATGTTAAAGCCCATGTATTCTATTTTCCCGTGAAATTATGAAGTTATAGGTAAAATATTTACAAACAAGTAGTTGATGAATCAATGGTAGGCTTTTCTCAGTCTTCTTTCCTAAAAGATATAATTGTACCCAGAGAGAAGGCAAAACATCTCCCACAAAAGGGACTCGAGCTCCTAACACAGCAGATGCCCAAAGTAGGGTCTCTCTTTTTTTAAAAAAAAATTTTTTGGCCTCTAAGTCTTGCGGATACCTGTCACTTTTCCTTTATCATTATTTACATCCTTAAAGAAAACCTGACAGGTGACATCTCACTTATACTTAGTCTTATAAAAAGTCCTCAAATTCTAGAAAGAGGTAAAAAATTAATAACAGTAAAGAACACCATTGTGAATTATCTAAATTGATAATTTTATGCTTTATTTATGAACATCCCCTAAAATATCAAATGGGGAAAACAAAGAAAGAACAGGATAGGATTAAAAAACAAACACACAGAATTGACCCCAGAGGAATCAAAGATAATTCAGAGAAGTAATATTTGTAAATCTCAAGTTAGAGTTAGGAAAGAAGAAAGACAAATACAAGTTAAGAATGGATTACTGTTCAGAAGGGCAAAAATAAGAAAGGGGAATTAGAGAATTGAAAGCATGGTACATGCATAAAATAATTTAAAAGACCTAACTAAAAGAAAAAGCTTGATGTAATTTCCCAATAAAAAGGAGAGACATATGAGGAAAAAAAGAGTAATCTCCAAAATGTAAGAATAAAACAGAAATATTAAAAACTGCTAAAACCAAAAGGCATTTGAGTGATGATGGAAGAAGGCCAAGATTGGTAGGAGAGTTTTTATCAACAACACTAGTTTTTATAAGATGACAGAACAAGGCTTGAGTGTTCTTGAGAAAATGATTTTGAACTTAAACATCTATTTTTAGCCAACTTCTCAATCCAATATGAGTGTTAAGAAACAAAACAAGGTGCGTCCTGGTGGCCTGGTGGCCTGGTGGACGAGTCTCCCACCTCCAGCTGAGAACACTCTATACACATTCCAAGGGTCCAGATTCTTGTCCTGGGGCCGGGGGGGACAGTCAAGACTTACAACTAAATGAAATAGTTTCTTCCTCCTCACTCTTCCTGCCTGCCTGCTTGCCTGCATTCCTGCCTGCATCCTTCCTCTAAAAACAAAACAACATACACAAGCATTCATGCACCTTTATGAACATAAGATTTTTTGAGAATACACTGTAGCAAAATAAACAGAAAAGAACCCCAACCAAGGAGACTGCATGACATTTAAGAAATGCATAATAATCAAACAGTGACAAAAAGTGATACAAGAATGTCAACCTGCACATGAAGACTGGAAAGAAGATAGAAAAGGAGGAATGTTTATTTTTCCCTTTCAATCATGAAAAACTAATCATTTTTCCCCAAATGATATTTAACTCACAAAAGCAAATAAGTAAATGTAATGGATACACACAGAGAAAAATGTATAAAATCCTGCATGAAATATGCAATGACATCTTGATAGGGATTGTTTTTGGGAAATGACATGGAGGAGGAAGGAAGAAGAAACAGGTTGGGAGGTAGGAATATTTTTGCAACACTTTTATTTCTTCTACTAAAAGAGGCTAGTGGAAAGTCCAGTGATGTCATCTTGGAGATCATGGAGATTTTCAAACAGTTTTATGGCTGTATAATTTAATAAAGTGCACATATTTAAAGTATACAACTTGAAGAGTTTTTGCATTTGTATGCCAGTAAAACCATTCCCACAATCAAGATAATAGACACATGCATCACCCCCAAATGTTTCCTTCTATTTCTTAGAATCCTTCCTGTATGGCCTACCCTTCTCCCCCTGTCTAGGCAGGCAGTAGTTTGCTTTCAATCACTGAGGAAGTTTTCATTTCCTTGAGTTTTACCTGAGTATTACTGTACCAGATGCGTGTCTATTATTCCAGCGTAACCATAAACATCACCTTTTCAGTATGGACAATTCTACAATCAATCTATTTACAGGCAAGAGACTAGTTTCAAGAGAGTCTTTGTGTTCTGGTCAACTCTTCTAATGCAAGACCAAGTTGACTCCTGTTTTTCCTATTTTTCTGTCTCATGGTCTTACTCCCTGGAAGGTCCCCAGATCTCTAATAATAAAATTACCCAGGCCAGCCTAACTTGAACAAAATGACCAACATAAAACACTTCAATATTTTGACAGTTTCAGCCTTCATTGTGGCTGTGATGACAGTCTTGGACGCAAACAACCAAAGTCAGAAGCTCGGTAGCACTTGTGCATTTGGCATCTTTCATCATCAAGAATAAAGGAATGCAGTAAGCAAGATTACAGACTCTTAAAAGTTGTCTTCAGTTTATCTGCAGGACTATTTCTGTCCTTTGTTTATCTTGGTCCCTTTCCGTCTCGAGACATAGAAGTAGAATTTGCAGGGTCAACAAGGCAAGCACCAGTAAGAACATTTTACAACAAGACATTTCGTGTTCCAGTTATCCATTGATGCACACAAAAGCATCCCATGCTTAATAACCTCACCAATCACTTCTCTATGTCCACAGACTCTGTAGTCAGGAATTCACACACTGTTTTAGGGCTCAGTGCTTTGACTTCTGCTGGGGGCTATCTGAAGCTCCAAAGGCTGGGAGCTGGAATCCCCTGGAAGCTTTCTCATTTACATTGATATCTGCATGGGAGTGACTGGAAAGGTTAATTAACTCTGTGTCCCTGCACCCATAGCTGCCTCTCCTTGCATTTTGGAGGGCTGGGTTCTACCTGAAAGGGAGCATTTAAAGAGGAAGCATCTGTTAACAATGCTTTGTCTTTTCTATGCTAGCCATTCTAACAGATGCCAGACGTTATCACATAATGGTTTTGACTTGCATTTTTCTGATAATTGATGATGTCGAGCATATTTTCATGTATCTGCTGATCATTTGTATGTCTTCTTTGGAAAAAATGTTTAGTTCCTGTTCTTATTTTTATTTATTTTTAAACTGATTTTATTGAAGGAATATTGCATTATAAAATGATATAGGTTTAAAGTGTATATCATAGTAAATCAACATCTGTATGTAAAGCAGTAAGTTCACCACTGTTGCAGATTTTCCTTCAATATACAATTTATACCCTTAAGTCATTTGTCTACCCACCTTCCCACTTCTTCTATGCCCATTTTTAAAATGAGACTGTATATTTGCTATTGAATTGTATGAGTTCTTTATGTATTTTGGGTATCAACCCCTTATCAGATATATGACCTGCAAATGTTTTTTTCTAATTCTGTAGGTTACACCCTCATTTTATTGAATGCTTCTTTTTCTGTGCAGGATATTTTCAGTTTTATGTATCCCACTTATTTTTTCCTTTGTTCTTATGCTTTTGTCATTATATCAAAAAATCATCTACTAAGATCAATATTGGAAAGTTTTTCCTCATGTTTTCTTCCAGAAGTTTTATTTTTTCAGTTCTCATGTTTGAGTCTTTAATCCATTTTGAATTAATTACTGTGAGTGGTGTGGAATAAAAACGTCAATTTCTTTCTTTTGCATGTAATTATTGAATTTTCTCAACCTCATTAATTGAAAAGATCATTTTTTCTCACTGAGTTATTTGGTATCCCTTGTCAAATATCAGTTGACCAAATAAGCAGGTTTATTTATGGACTGTTGTTCATTCCATGGGTTCATGTTTCTATTTTAATGCCAGTATCTTACTGTTTTGATTACTATAGCTTTGTAGTATATTTAAAAATCAAGAAATGTGATGTTTTCAGTCTGTCTTCTTTCTCAGTATTGTCCTAGTCACTTGGAATCATCTGTGGTTCCATACAAACTTTAGAGTTATTTTTCCTATGAAAAAAATCATTGAAAATGTGATAAGGATTGTGCTGAATCTATAGATGGCTTTAAGCAGTATGGACATCTCAATGATATTAATTATTCTGATATATGATTACAGGATATCTTTCCATTTGTTTGTATCTTCTTCAATTTATTTCATCAAAACCTTGCATTTTTCAGAATACAGATCTTTCAACGTCTTGGTTATATTTATTCCTAAACATTACTTTTGATGTTATTGTAAATGGGATTATTTTCTTTATTTCTCTTTCAGATAGTTTGTTGTTAGTGTACATAAATGCAACTGATTTTTGTAGAATGACTCTGTAGTCTACAGTTTTACTGAATTTATTTGTTTCAAAAGTCCTTTGGAATAGTTTCTAATTATGTCATTTGCAAACAAAGACTATTGTATTCATTCCTTTCTGATTTCTCTTTTCTTTCATTTCTCTTTCCTGCTCAATTGCACCAGCTAGGACTTCCAGGGATATGCTGAATAGCAGTGGTGAAAGTGGGTACCTTTATCCTATTACTGATCTTAGGGAAAATCTTTCAAGATTCGCCAGTGATTATGATGTCATTTGTGTTGGTTATCATCCCAAAGTATGAAAACAACAAATGTTGGCAAAGATGTGAAGAAAAGAGAGCACTTTTATACTGCTGGTGGGAATGTAAATTGGCGCAATGGCTGTGAAAAGCAGTAAGGCGATTGCTCAAAAAAATGAAAATGAAAATCCCATACAATCCTGTGATCCCACATCTGGGAATTTGCCCTTCAAAATCAAAACAAACAAACAGAAAACAACCACTAGATCACAGAGATGGGTGACCTCTCATGCTTATTGCAGCATTATTTAGAATAACCAAGAATTGGAAGCTAATTAAGTGCCCATCATCAGAAGACTGGATAAAGGAGATGTGTACACACACACACACACACACACACACACACACACACACGCACACACACTGGAACATTACACAGTCCTAAACAGATGAAATCTTGTCATTTGCAACAACGTGGATTGAAATAGAAGAGTTATGCTAAGTGAAGTAAGTCAGAAGGAGACAGACAAATACCAAATAATTTCACTCATGTGCGGGATATAAAGAAGCAAAGCAAAGGAACAGATAAAACAAAAAACAACCCACGAACACTAGCAACAGAACTGTGGTTACCAGAGAGAAAGGGTGTGGGGGATGGTGAGCAAGATGGTGGTAGGGTCCAATGGACAGTTTGGAAGACTTTTGATAATTTGTTAGTGGGTATTATGTATTGTCTTACATTTGAGAAATGGTGAACCTGTACATATGGGCTTAGATTATTCAGTCAACCGAATTTACCTCAATAAATATTAAATATTAAAAAAAAATTCCATTCGTGAGCCCATCTACATTAATCAGGGAAATAATGTGTGGTTTTCTTGTATTGTGTCCATCTAGCTTTGTAATCAGGGCAAAACTGGTCTTGCAAAATCAGAGTGGGAGTGTTCCCTTCTCTTCCATGTTTTAGATGAATTCGAGAAGGATTATCCTTAATTCTTCACAGTTTTGGTGGTATTCATACTCTGGATTCTTGTTGTTTGATAGCTTAGTTATACAGTAGCAATAGATGATAGACTTAGATATTGCCTTCCTTTTTTAGTGTTGTTAAAAGATGCTCCTATCTCTTCACAGGGCTTATGCTATCAATAAAATTTCTAGTGATGAGGCACTTTCTAGTCCCATGATAAGTACTTTTGGTCATGAGGTATGGCGTTTATGTTGCTGTTCGTTGTTGTTACATCGAACTTAGGATTTTTGTGTATATTTTAAGAAGTGGAGTTTGCCTACGTATTTTGTTTTATACTTTTGGAATCCAAGTTACGTAGTCCATAGAATAATAAACTTGGAAATTTTTCTCTCTCCATATTTTCAGATATAAAGTATAAGAAATACCTGTCCCTTGAAAATTTTAAGAAACATTAAATTTATCTGGACTGTTTTTTTTAAGTACACCATTTACATGACTCTCTTTTTTACGTTTCAAGCTTGTTATCTGACTTTCCCATAACTTTTGCAGTTAATTGTCTAAATTTAATTATCTTTAAGAAATAGCCTATTTTATTTGGATTTTTCAAATTTGTTGGGAAAATATTGGCTATCATTCCCAGATATATGAATCAATAGTCTCACAGAGAGACTCTAGATTTAGTTCAACCTAAGTTGCTATGATTAAATGACACACCATTATTTTAAGAAGTACAGAAAAACTAAAGACTTCTGTTTTTTTCCCATAAAAATATATTTTGATTACTTAGAATCTCTATTTTAAAGTAGTTAATAGAAATATTATTTTTTAGACTTATATTTCTGCACGTGTAGGGTTTTTTTTTTTTTTTTTAATATACTGGCATGAACATGCACATGGAAAAGGGAAATAGAAGTAAACATAATGGCTAAGTCTTTGCTAAAGCAATCTCCAACAGGAATCCCAGTGCTGAGTCACTTCTGAAGCATTTCAGGCGTAACCTCTTCAGAGCTTTGCTCTGGGCTCCATCCATGCCTGGAACTGCTCCCAGACTCCGGTTGTTCCTCAGAAGAACATCTGGAACTAAGGCTGGCATCCCACACTGACCCTACAGAGCAATAGGAAGAAAACGCTATTTTATCATCTCACTGCAGAGCCTGGCTGCCTCCTCCTGGAACCAATGTCAGAAGTCCCAGTTCTTGATCCTGTTGCCTTAGGAGTCTAAGAGTTTCTTCCACATTTTCATTCTTTCTTCTAAAGGGAGGAAACTAGGCATGTTCATTCAATGTTTGTCACAGACTTTCCTATGACAACCTTGAGTTTTATAGGAGCAACTCTGAATAATCAAGCAGTGATGCTGAACTGCTATCAACTCTAAAAGCCCATAAAATACCAACATACCACCCTAAATGGAAGTAGCAGGCCTAATTTGGAGGACTACTTTAAAAGAAGAATCATTTCATTCTTAACAGATGGCAAAATCCTTTTTTAATGTGCTGTGATTAAAAATTATTAATGAAGAAAATCATCCAAACCATTGATACGATGTGTCTTACCTGACATGGCAGAGGATTGTATTTTCTCTTATTTGTAGTTTCCCTTAAGTTAAATTTTGTGAGTGCTATTGTCTTTTCTGTAATTGCTGGCATGGGAGTCCCCTTTCTTGGGAGCATAGATACAGGGAGTCTGGTATGAGCGGAAGTCTCATAAGCACTAAAACTGTTGCTTTTAAGTAGGTCTTGTCTTTGATGCCTGTTTTGCTCTGACCAAACCTGAGGAAGGTTGACATAAACCAGACTGAGATGGGACTACACCAATAATACCTCACTCCCAATGAACATAACAGCAATGCCAATTTTAGAGGATGGTTCTGAGTATCAAAAGAGGCCAGTGTTGAATTATTAACTTTTCCCCAATATTCACTCTCTTCACATGTTATTTTTTGTTGTGGTCTGTGACTTGATTCCCGCTACCTAACCCCCTGTGGATACATATTGCAGTCAGACTATGAAGATGAAGGAAAACCAGATACTTCCTGTGCCAGCACCACTAAGATCAGGGGTTGTGGGTGGAGACTGCTGTGACCTATAGTGATGAGCCCTGTCACACACCGTGACAAGATTAGCTGGGGGTAATAGTGAGATAGATGCTAACTATTATTGCTGTGTTGCTATTATTGTCATGAGTATTTGTTAATGTATATTGTCTGCATTGTTTCTATAATGTCTCCTACTAAACTCGAAATCACTCTAGCAAGTTATGAACTGCAATTTTTGGAAGCATCAACCACCTAATTCCAGGGAAGTTTATAATATGGGGTCTCCATGTCTTTGCAGATAGAGACTAACAATTTCTGAAGATTTTTTAGTATCCTTAAAGTAAATTGTTTCTGACTCCCTAATGCTGACAAATAAAGGAAACAATTTCTTAGGAGTTTAGAAAGAGGGAATTTATTTTTTGCTTAATTTAAAAGCAATAAAGAAAAAAATATTATAGTAATGGTTCTAAGTGATAAAATGTCAAAGGATTTTCTCTCTGATAGATAGATGCACAAATATTAATATCCAAATAATTAAAATAAGGCCAATAGGTCAAGTTAATTTTTATTCTACTGTTTATTTGCTGTCACTTAATTTTAATTCACAACTTGAATATGCCCAAGCAAGCTACTTAAGATACAGGTTTGAAAAAAAGTATTTTTTAATATGCACTGGAAAGGCTTATGTGACTATTTATAGTGAGCTGGGAAACCCATGGATTTTGCATGAGAGAGGTTGCAATATGATGCCTGTTTCCCAGGATCAGAGAGCCTTCACAATCATGAGTCCCCTGTTTGAGGTTTGATGACATTATCCAACTGTCTTAGTTTCCAGAGCTGCCATAAAAATTGTCACAAACTTGGAAACTGAAAGCAATGGGAACTTATTCTCTCATGGTTCTGGAGGCCAAAAACCCTAAATCTGTGTGTCAGTAGAAATGTGCTTTCTCCACAAGTTTCAGGGCAGATTCTGCTCTCCCAGCATCAACCAGCTTCTGGTGTTTGTTAGCTTTCTTGGCTTGTTGCCATATCACTTCCATATCTACCACCTTCCCCTTTTTATCTGTGTATTTTCTATTTTTTAATTTGTAAGGACTCACCTGGACAATTGGAGATGATTTCTTCACCTCAAGATCCTTAACTTAATTATATCTGGAAAGCCCACTTTCCAAATAAACTCACATTCATAAGTTCAGGAATTAGAATGTGGGCCTATCTTTTTAAAAGTCACCATTCAACCCTAAAGTCCTTTCAGTGACTCCACAAAGTTAACACCTATCCTGCACGCAAATTTCATTCACCTCATCCCAACATCTCCAAAAGCCTCAATCCATCACTATATCAGCTTTAGTCTATAATATTATCTGAATGTCTTTAGCTCAAGAGTCACAGGTCTCATCATCCAGTTATGTGAATCAGGAATGGTGAAACTGGGTATCATCCATGCTAGGGTAAAATTTCTCTCCACTTGTGAAATTGGAAAAAAAAGTTATCTGCTTCCCCAATACAATGGTGGGGCATCCATAGAAGGACAGTTATAGATATTCCTATCCCAAAAGAAAGAAAATGGAAAACAGGATGGTGTCACCAGCCATAAGGAATATAAAAATCTATCAAAGAAAATTCCATTAAATTTGAAGACATGGAAATAATTCTATTACTCGGTGTCCTGTTCTCTGCACCCTGTTCCCTGCACCCTGTTCCATCCTCTAGACTTAAGGCTCTGCTCTCAGAACTTTTCTTTCTCCTAAAAAGTAGAGCATATTTGTTACTGAGTAGCTTTCTTTGCTCACTTCCCATCAGCAGAATTCCAGAAGTCCAACAGTCGTTCATCATTGTGTCCTCTGTTTGTCCACTTCAGTCCAAGCTGGCAGGATTTTTGAGGATATAATGTTGTCAAAAATTTTGTGAGTCTCCCATGAATGTCATGAGGATCCTGACTGTAATACGGGAGTCTTCCACAGATATTTCCTGAATAATCCAATCTCTATTCCAAGTGACTTGGTTGAGCGGATCCACAAGACATACATAATACCCTCAGCAAAAGAGTGAATCTTTTATTTTCTCTCCACAGCACACCTCCTTAACATTTTCTTACCAGAGAAACTTCTAATATTAGCATCTTTGCCTGTTTGTTTTCCTATTTAAACAACTTATCCCTGTCTTGATGAGTGAAAACAGAACAAAACTCAAAAAGCAAAAAACATTAAATAAAAGGAAGGGGGAAGAAAGAAAGACAAACCCACTTTACCACATGAACACTAGCCTTGCTCCTTTTCTTTCTGGCAACCTCAACCTTAATGTTATAGTCCAATGCTTATTCTAATTTTATTTTATCAATTTATTTGTATTTTTATCCATCATCCAATATATAGGTGAGACTATTTAGTATTTGTCTTTCTCCTTTTGCCTTAGTTCACCTAGAAATCTACATTTGATTTCCCTCCATGTTGTCACAAATGGCAAGATTTCATCATTGTTATGACTGAGTAGCATCCCACTATGTATTTATACCAGATCTTCTTTATCCATTCATCTATTTATGGGCACTTAGGTTATTTATATCAATTGCTTATTTAACACAGTGTTGCAATAGACACAAAAATGTGTACTTTTTGAAGAGAAAGTTGGTGGATTTATTATCTTTTTTTCTGCATCATAGAATTATATAGTTTTAAATTGTGCATAATAGTAAATCTGCATCATCTTTGATATATCAAGTTCACTATCATTTCAGTTTTTCTTTCACTGTGCAATTGATCTCCCCTACCCAACTTGCCCGCCCACCTTCCCCTTTCTTTTCCTGCAACCACTGCTTTGTTTTTATTGACTGAAAATCCATTTTTGATTTAGTTCACTTGTTTGTTTGGTTTCCCTACATACCACATTAGTAGTGTCATCAGAAGTCTGTTTTATATCACTAAATATTATTTCCTCTAAGTCCATCCATCTTGTTGCAAATGGCAGTAATTCATATTTTTTTTATCTGAGCAATATTCTGCTATGTATCAATACCACATCTTTAACTACTTTCTGTTGATGGGTACTTAGTTTTTTCCATCTCTTGGCTATTGTAAATAATGCCAAATGTATATCCCTGTATTTTGGTACCTTCTTTAGCTGGAACTCTATTTTATCTGATATAAGTATGGCTGCCCCTGAATCTTTTAGGTTACTGTTTGAATGTAAGGTTTTCTTCTAACCATTGACTTTGAATCTGTTTGTTTTTTAAATGTAGGCAAGTTTCCTGTGGTGTGTACAAATTTTCAGTTAATGCTTTCATATTTCTTGAATGCTATTTAGGAGTAGTATTACTGGATAATATTTAATTGGGTTTTCTATTTTTAATTTTTTGAGAGGTCTTCATATTGTTTCTAAAGTGGCTGCTCCAGGCTGCACTCCCATCAACACTGTTTGGGGTTCTTTTCTTTTCATACCCTCAACAACACATGCTTTTTTGTCATTTTGATGTAGGACCTTCTCACCAGTGTAAGGTAATATCACATTATGGTTTTTATTTGCATTTTTTCTAAGCATAAATGGTGCTGAGTATTTTTTCTTGTGCTTATTGGTCCTCTGTATATTGTCACTAGAGAGGTGTCGAGTGAGCTCCTCTGTGGATTTTTAGTTGGCTTGTTATTTTGTCACCAAATTGCATGTGTTCTTTATAAATTTTGGATATTAACACTTCATAGGGTGTAAGATGTATAAATATTCTCTTCCATGCAGTAGGCTGTACTTTTTGTTCTGTTGATAGTTTCTTTCACTGTATGAACTTCTTCAGTTTAATATAATCACAACTGTATATTTTTTTCTTTGATTTCCTTTACCATTGGAGTTGAGTCCCCGAAGATAACTTTAAGGAT
Source organism: Solenodon paradoxus (assembly GCA_004363575.1). Classification (NCBI taxonomy): domain Eukaryota; kingdom Metazoa; phylum Chordata; class Mammalia; order Eulipotyphla; family Solenodontidae; genus Solenodon; species Solenodon paradoxus. The sequence goes on along the minus strand of RJWH01000744.1, from coordinate 312,124 downwards.
AATATCATGAAATGTATAACTTCTGTCTTCCTCTATCTATTTTATAATTTACAGTCCTACATAAAAGTAAGATCATTTTGAGTTGATTTTTGTGTATGGTGTTAGGCAGTGCTCCAGTTTAATCTTCTACATGTGGCCGTCTAGTTTCGAGAACACCACGTGCTGAAAAGATAGTCTCCATTGTGTGCTCATGTCACCTTTGTCCTAAATTAACTGACAATATATGTGCATTTCAATTCTATTTCATTGATTTTTTTATGTCTGTTTTCATGCCAATACCATGTTGTTGTTTTTTTTTATTACCATTGCTTTGTAGTATGCTTTGACATCCTGATATTACTAACTTTTGCAAAATTTTTCAAATCATTCTTTATTCTCCAACAGTTTGTTTCTCAATTTATTTTTCTCCTTGCATTTTACTATAAGCAGCAAAAAATAAAAATAAACCCCAAACAAAACAACAGTAACAAAATCCAGATAACACCTTCAACATTTCACTGAAAATCCCCTCAACTAAATAAACGAGTCAATTGCTTAAAAGTTCTGCTTCCTATAGAACATCAGGACACAACTCAGCTAAATTCTCTCCACTATTTAATAAGAACTGTCATTCTTCCAGTTTCCAGTAACACAGTCTTCATTTCCTAAGTCTTCACTAACAGCACTTTTAATGTTTATATTTCTACCACATCCTGCTTGTAGTCAACTACATATGCTTGCTCTAAAATGATGGGAGATTGCTCTGCTCCTCACTTTCTCTGTGCCCTCTTTACTTCATCTTCAACACTCAGAACTCTATCAACAATCTTTTCAGGTAAATCTAAACTTTTGCTATCAAGCACCTCAAATTTAATCTGGTCTCTGTCCACTGAGCAACTCCAGAATCACTTCTGCATTTTTGCAGTTGTTATAGAAGCATACCACATCTTGACACAAAAATCTTTATCAGTTTCCTGTGGCTGCTGTAACAAGTTACCACAAATTGGGTGACTGAAAACTGTATAAATAAAAACCTTTAAAATAGACATAAATCATTACTATCAAAGAGACAGTAAAAGGAATCTAACAAAATAAAAATTAAATTCTAAACAATTTTGGACTATAAGAATATTGCAATACTTAACCAATTTTGTGATGGCAACAATAACTTGAATATCAAAATTTCAAGAAGATAATACTGAAAAAAGAGAATTAGATGCTGTATTATACTTTTGAATACAAGTGTCAGAATTCTAAATTAAATATAATAATAGGGAACACAAGGATAGGTTAAAATAATTCTAATTCTCCAGAAGAAGACAGATTTTGTTCTATTAATGAAATATTAGTACATAAAAAATTCAGTAGTTCTAATAAATAATGAATATAATTAAAATATGTGTAAAATTGTTTAAGGTGTAAGGAGGACTGATGCAATCCACAGAGTGCCTCCATCAATCAGTTTAAGAATAGATGATTACAATTTCCTTTGTGGGGTCCTGCCTGCAATGTTCTGACTCCACATTCCATTGTAGGTCTGTTGCTTCTTATTCCCTTTTCCCTCAGAGCTAGCCACTTTCCTGAATTTTTTGTATTTTTCATTTACTTGATTTCTTTAGAGTCTTACTGTATATGTGTGTATTCCTAAAAATCATGTTTAGTTTTTAATATTTTTGAATTTTATAGAAATAAAATTCTGCAGCCAGTCTTTATGAATCACTTTCATATTAAATACTGTGTTTGTGAAATTCATCTGTATTGTTACTTATAACTTATTTTCACTACTATATGAAATTACACTAAGTCAATATACCCCAATTGTTTTATCCATTCAGAATTTTGGTTGCACCCAGCTTTTTTTTTTTTTTTTTTTTTTACCATTTTAAGCTCTGTTTATGAACACTGTCTCCATATATTCTGATATACACCTTTCTCAAGGATGTGTTAAGGAATGGAATTTGTTTTCCAAAGTGTAGTGGTTGTACCAAGTTAAACTTTCAACAACAGTATATGAGAACTCCTTTAGCTCCACATCCTCACCAACACTTTATATTATCAGATGTGGAAATTGTTTTCAACTGGGTGGGTATGAAGTATCTTACTTGGATGTTGACTTGCATGTCCCAGATTTTTAGTAAGACTAACAATACTCAGAAGTTTACTGACTTATAGTTTCCCCTAATAACAAAAGTCCAGCAAAAAGTGATGTTTAAATATTTTGCTTACTTCTGTAGTGCAGTTTATTCTTTTTCTAATAATTTATAGTTAAGTACATATTATCAATAACAATCATCTATCATTCATATGTGTTGCTTAAATTATTAATTTTTCCAATTTTCATTAATGAAGCTTAAAAATAATTTCAGTTTTAAATAAAAGACCTAGATTTCTTTTATTTTTTCTTTAAAAGTTTTATATTTTAAAGAGAATACTTCACATAATTCAAAAATGCTACAAATTACACAATAAAATTCTGCCTTCCATCATACTGTCAAAAATCCTTCAAAACAAACAAATTTTTATAAACAAAGGAGTAATTGCTGACGTTTTCTTGTTTATCTTTCCAGATATTTTAATTTACATAAAAACAAAGTTAGCTATACTTTAAAATAATTCACATGCTTTTTTTCCCCATTGTTGATATAGTAGTATGTTTTGATGCTCTTTTCACCTCTGTATATAAAAGTTTAGCAAATTTTCTATAATTGCATGTATCAGTTATTCCATGTTTTGTGTGTGCTCTAATTTGATGAGTTCTCTTTAGGTGGATGTTCAGACTGCTTGAAATTTTTGCCACTTTAAAAAAGAATTACGTAGTACACAGTCTTGTACAAATAACAGTTAAAATCCCAGAAATAGAAATATTGTGACATTCGCTTTATAAAATGACTTGGCCACATCAATTTATCTTTCCTGCCAGTAGTGAGAGAGGGTTTGTTTTCCCCTAGTCTAGTCATTTTAATGAGCTACGAAATCTTGGGTAATTGTCAGTTTTAACACATCAGTTTTAATTTTTATTCTTTCATTATGATATCTTTTAAATGATCTAAATATTTTATCTAACCGCATAGAAAATTTAAGTCTTTTCATTTATGGTTTTGAGACATTTGATGCTTATTTTAAAAACTTTCCCCCTCCAAAGTACAAAGAAAACTTCTTCTATTATCTAATGGTTTATTATTTTGCCTTTTATAATTTTCATAAGTTTGATAATTTTACGTGTCTTTTAAGCAGATAATTAAGGGCCTCAACTCTTCCAGCAAGAGTTCTTGCTGAAAAACAAATCACCTTAAGCAAGTTTGTTTTTTCTGCACACATTTCCTCAACTGTTTCCATCAAGTACAAGAGGATGGACTAAACATCAGCAAATATCACTGTTTGCATTGTTACCAAGGAGCCATGTGCAAGTTTACATTGGTTGTAGCCATACCCATGTCATTATCTTTAAATATCTGTATTTGTCTTGCTATTTAGGAAAAAAATGTGTGAGAAATTCTGAAGTAAAATATTCCATTTTAAGTTTTTAAATTTCTCTATAGTGGCAAGTACAGTGATTAGTCTGGTGAAGTTGATGTGTAGTGTGCTCTTTTGAAAAGCTTCGGTGTCATTGATAACAAATAATGTGCACTCCACTGAGCTTTAACAGTGTGGGGTAGTGAGAGAATACAAACCATATCCACCCTTGAAAGTGGGCTTGGCATCTGTCAAAGTTGAACATAAACTTGAATACAATGGATGGACTCTCTGAGATGATAACAGCCTCCACCCACACTGACTGTACCCAAGATATCCTGCCCTGGAATTATTATACTCACTGTGAGTATAATAAAGGTTAAGTCCTTGCTGCCTGTGTTTTCTATCTACTAGGCAAGGCATTACTGTGCCAGAACTTAATGATCTGCATAACAAATAGTCTGCATCTGGGTCCACTTTCTTCTTCTCTCTTGATTGACATGATGAAGTGCACTGATGCTCCATCCAACAACGATGCAGTACGACATGCAGTGCTGGGAAAGCATTGCCACAGTTTTCAGTGGCTGCAGGGTAAGGTAAAGAGAGCCTGCCCCTGGTCTCCGTCACCTCCAGTCCAGTCTGTGGCTGCCGTGGGAAAGCAGCCACAGGCAGCACACACAGGGACGAACAGGGCTGTATTCCAATCAAATTCCATTTATGAACACTACAATTTTAACTTCACATCTTTGTCATATGTCATGAAATGTTACACTCTTTTTGATTCTTTAGAAAACATTTAGAAATGTAAAAGTCACTTTTGGCTGACAGTGCCCTGTAATGTTTCTGTTTCTTCTCTGATAGCTTTTCCTTTCAGAGATACATACACTGATGTAATAGCAGTTACTGAGTATATTATTTACTAAATTAAAGCTCACCAACTCACTGGGACAAAAATCTTCTGAGTGTACCACATCTCAAGATACCCTGTGAGCAAGGCAAGCATGCTATCTGCCTTCATGGGGCATTCATTCCATGACTCTGAGACATGTATTCTGTGAAATAAATGATCTTTGGATGTCCACAGAAATCAGTGAGCAAGATGGAAAAATACATTGCCAGTAAAAAAATGATCTGTTAAATATTAGGATAGAAGCAGTGATGCATACCTTAAACTAATACATGTTATCTGCAATGCTCTTCAGTAAAATTTTCAGAAATCAGAATAGAGGTAGCACCAGATCCTATACGAGCACATGAGAAAATACAAATGTAGAGATGATACAGAACCATGAAACTATTCCTGAAACTAAATATTCTAAATACTGAACTGCCTCTTGAAGGATAAGTTTGTTAAAAAGTGATATGATGTAATTTTTTTATTAAAAGATACTTGGTACAATTAGTTTGCAGTAACATCTTGGTGGCCATGTTTATAAAGATATCCAGCCCAACACATCTCTCCTCCAAAAATTTCCTGATAGAAAAGCACATACTTATTAGAAGTTTCGTAAGAATAGTTTGGGTATTTGCTTGTGTTGTTCAAAATAATTAAAAGTTTCCCAGAGTAAGTTATTTGTAATTTAATTGCCACTGTCAACTGTTGATCTTGACTGGACTCTGGACCTCTGACGATCCACAGATGCTGGAGACTCAGATCTATTTGAAGAATCATGTTTCTGGTTCTCAGGCATAGGAGACCCACTAACAGAACCAGACTTGTTCCAGCTCCTAGAATGACTGTAAGACTGTGACTCAAGGAAAGAGATTGACTCTGAGACCTGGAGGAACTGCTAGTCTTGCAATGAGACTTGCTTCTTGGCCTACTGTACCTTTGATGCCCTCTGTTAATTTCATTTTTTCTCCCACTTATTTCCTTTCCAGAACGTTTTTCAATAACATTCTTTTCTTTTAATATGTATATAGGTAAATTTGATTTCAAAATAATATAAGCTCATATGTACAGGTTCACCATTCCTCAAATATATGACAATCTACTTTGCCCAGCATCAAATTATCAAAAGTTCCCCACTGCTGTTCAGCCAACCCAACCACTCCATCCTCCCAGCCTCCCACTGAATTCCCTACTGGAAGCCTCGGTTCTGCTGTCAATGTCCAAGGTTTGTTTTTTGTTTTATTTGTTTCTGTATTTTGTGTCTTTATATTCCATATATGAGTGAGATCATCTGGTACTTCTCTTTCTCTTTCTGAATTATTTCACTTAGCATAATCCGTCTAGTTCTATCCATGTCATAAATGACAGGATTTCATCTTTTGAGGAATGTGTAATGTTCCATTGTGAATATATACCATGTCATTTTTATCCACTCATCTTTTGATAGTCACTTAGGTAGTTTCCAATTCTTAGCAATTGTGAACAACACTGTGATAAAGATAAGAGGTGCACATATCTCTACGAATTTGTGTTTTTGTTTTGGGGGTAAATACCCAGAAATTGGATGATGGGATCATATGGGCTCCAGTCTTAATTTTCTGAGGAATCTTCATACTGTTTTCCATAAGGCTGCATCAAATCACACTGTCACCAACCGTAAAACAATATTCCCTTTTCTCTGCAGCCTTAACAACATTTGTTGTTTCCAGACTTTTGGATAGTAACCATTCTTACAGGCACGAGGTGGCATCTTGTTTTGATTTGCATTTCCATAACAAGTGAGGAGGAGCATCTTTTCATGAGCCTGTTGTTCATCTGTGTGTTTTCTTTGGAGATTTGTCTGTCCATGTTTTCTGCCCATTTTCATTGGTTGTTTTTTACTGTTGTTTTTCTAAGTTCTTTATATATTTTGGCTATTAAGTCCTTATCATATGTATGATGTGCAAATATCTTCTTCCAGTCAATAGGTAGTTTTGGTAGTAGTTTCTTTTGTTGTGCAGAAGCTTTTTAGCTTGATGTAGCCCTATTTGTTTATTTTTGTTTTAGTTTGCCTTGCTGCTGGAGTTGAGTTCCCAAAGACCTCTGTAAGACTGATCTCTTGGAATGACTTGCTTATGCTATCCTTTAGGTATTTATGGTTTCTAGTCTTACATCTGAGTTTACAGTTCATTATGAATTAAATTTTGTGCATGGTATGAGGGACTGGGTCTAGATTCATTTGTTTGCATGTGGCTGTCCTGTTTTCCTGACACCATTTTTGAAAGACTTTCCTTTATCATATGCTCTTGGCTCCTTCATCATAAATTAACTGGTCATCTATGTGTGAGTTTTTTTCTGGTGATCAGGTCTATTCCACTGATGTGTGTCTGTTTTTATTCCAGTACCATGGAGTTTTGAGCACTACATCTTTGAAGGATAGCACAAAATCTGGGAGTATGATAAATTCCACTTTTGTTCTTTTTTTCATTACTGGTTAGGATATTTGGATTCTTTTGTTGCTCTATACAAATTTTAAAAATTTCGTTCTATTTCCTTGAAGAATGCCTGTGGGATTTTGATGTGAATTGTTTAAACTTATATATTGCTTTAGTAAGATGGCCATTTTGACAGTGTTAATTCTTCCCAAACATGAGCACAAAATACCTTTTTATTTGTTTTTATCTTTCTCTATTTCCTTTAACAAAGTCTTATAGTTTTCATTACATAGGTCTTTTGTCTCCTTTCTAAGTGTAAAGTTACTTGATTCTTTCTATTATATGTGTGATAATTTTCTTAATATTATTCTGCTCTATCTCATTGTTTGAATATAAAATGCAAAAGATTATTGTATATTAATTTATAGTCTGCATTTCACTGTACTTAATCAAATCTAGTAACTTTTTGGTGGAGTCTTTAGAGTTTCTATGCATATTACCATAGAGTTTGATAACTATGACTGTGGTATTTAGCTTGATATCTGGGAGTATAATGCTTCTACTTTTGTTCTTTTTTCTCACTATTTCTTTGGATATTTGGGATGTTTTGTTATTCCATGCACATTTAATTTTTTTTCTTCTTTTTCCTTGAAGAGTATCAGTGGAATTTTGATAGGGATTGCTTAAATTTGTATATTGTTTTAGAAACACGGTCATTTTAACAGTATTAATTAACAATGTTAATTTGAAAGCAGTGAAGTTTTACTACTTCTTTTCTAATTTGCTTTCCTTTTATTTCTTCTTCCCTAATTGCTCCAGCTAGGACTTCTAGTAAAATGTTCAATAGCAACAGTGAAAGCAGACAGCTTTGTCTTGTTAGTAATCTTAGAGAAAATGCTTTTAGTTTTTCTCCTATGAGTATGTTTCCAAAATTCTGTTCATGTCCTCGAGGCTGTCCAATTTACTGACATGTAGCTGTTCACAGTCGTCCCTCATGATGTTTTGTGTTTCTGTGGTGTTTGTTGTACCTTCTACCTTTCATTTCTGATTCTAGTTAAGAGAGTTGTCTTTTTTTCCTTAGGGAGTCTAGCCAAGGTTTATCCATTTTGTTTCCTTTTTTTTTTAAAAAAAAAAAAAAAAAGAAACAGATTTTGGCTTCATTGATCTTCTGTGCAGTCTTTTTTATTTCTATTTTGTTTTTGCTGCTCAACTTTTTATTATTCAATAGCATTTCTTAAGTCATCATCTAGGAAAACTCAACCACCTCTTCATTTAATTTAGGCCCAAGTGCTTCAGCAAAGCTTTCTTCCCTATCCTGTTTCATTACATCTTAAGATCCTACCAACTGACTTTTGAAGTAGATTATCAATAATAAGCTGATTTTCTGTACTAGGCCTGCAATTACTAAAATTGTCAGAGTAACATCCTCTACCTCGTCCACCTGGAGATGAAGCGCTAGAATGCTCAATAGTCACCCTTCACTGCAGAGTTATTTTCCATCAAGCTCATATACAGCATTATCTGCATCCCTGGGACCTTCAAATTCCATATAACCAAAGCCTTTTCCCAGAAAAATATCTCTTAATCATCCAGGTCCCTTGAAGAATCTTTCCTTGTCTTTCTTCCTGGAGTTGGCCTCCCCAAAAAATACTCAGCAGTCACCGTAATGTCTGGTTAGTAGCTTCCTCTGGACAGAATCTCTAGCAGCTGAGACCCAGAGAGGAACATCGTCTTCAAAGGAGGTGCCTGCCACCCATAGACCAGGACTCAACTCATCTTCTTCTCTTCTTCTTCTTCACTACCAAGGAGGTGACATTTGTTAAGGGAGATAAACAAAAGAGTTAATTGTATCAACCTGCACATTAAATCTTAGCATACCTGTCTATATGGTATTCCTTAAGATCAAATGCAATTTCAGTCAAAACCCCATTTTCTTGTGATTTTTCTTTTTGGCAGGATGGGTAGATAAGGAAGCCCAGGATAAAAATTACTCCACTCCTTATAATGGAATAAAATGAGATTCACTAGAGAGAGTATAAAATAAAATAATGTTTGTCGTTGTCAGAGAATTTCTGATGGTCTTATACACCATCCTGCCCTCCTGCTAGCTTATAATCTCAACAAGTTCCCTCACTGCTGACAGATGTTCACAGAAGGTAATTCAAATGACAGACAAATGGTAAGCGAGGATATTGTTTATAGCAAGCACAGTTATGTTTGCATTTAACTCACTTAAAATAGTTTTCAGACTACTCTATTGACAAACAATTTTCTTATCTAGGTTTGTTCTTGTAGAAAAAAATTCACAAATCAATCAAACTATTTGCAAACTTTAGTCTCCATATAGTTTTAGCTAACCTGGAATGGCAAAGAAGGTGGGAGAGGGATTGCTGAGAGTAAGTACTGATGTTCATAATGGCAATGTATTCAAATTTGCATGCAGCTTGAGATATTGTTCCAAAGAGAATCCATGCATTTGCTATTAACTAGGGTTAAATTGCTGCATGGTGATGATGATTTAGTTAGTATGAGTAAGTAATTGATAAAATAGCGTATGTCTTGAACGATATTTGGGGAAATGCCCTCCCAATTCTATTTACAGAATGGTGAGAGCATTGTTGAAGACAAGTAAGGTTTCATCAAGTATTAGAAATATTGCAAATTCTTAAGAAGGCTACCAATTTTTCAAAACAGGTATATTTTAAGGGTGAACTTCAAACTCAGACATGTCGCATGAGTTAGCCCCACTTTACATAATTTCTAATGTTTATCAATCTCCCTTTTGGCTCGTGAGAAAAGCAGTAAAGCCAACAGGAATGCAGTAGACACAGATGGTTTGAAGGCACGGTGGGTCATAAAAAGCTGTCCCCAGTGTACTTGGACGTGCTGTTGTGTGCAGTGCACTGTGTTCCAGAGGACCCGCTGCCCCATGAAGGCCTGAGTCTGGCCCTCCCTTCACAGGACAGGCAGTACAGAGCGCCCCGATGGGACTCACACTGCCCTTGGCTGCCTGTGGCCTAGATAAGAGTGAATAACTCATGATCTAACCCTGATATTTTTGTTCCCAAACTCTCAAAGAGCTTTGCCTGTGCTGTGTTTACTAACTCCAAATTTATTTTGCCAGATATTTTCCCTCTTAATCTTCTCTACCCATCTGTGTTTTATGAGCAGTTAAATCCATGTATGCTTTTGGTTTGTTTCTTCTTAAATTTGTCAAAATGTGGTCTTGCCGTCTGAGTGGTTCTTGATAGTGAAATCCATGGTAACAAGAATTCATATTGTGAGGAGAGTGAAACCAGGTCACTAAGAAAGTTCCTTTGAGTTTTCAGGAATTTCAGCCAAACAACCTTGCTGCTTAGCACACAGCTGCCAATAGCCTGGTGGGGCCCAATCCTGCTTGACTGCTGTGCTCATCTGCTCACCTCTCTTAAGCCCTTCCAGCCCTTATGGTGGTAGGTAGCAGCATGACCTGCAGGACTGCCTACAGGGCCATGCTCCCTGGTCATCAGGGTTCAGTTGGGGCAGTGGCAGCCAGAGAACAAAGCCTTTTACTACCTGTTCAAGGAAGAGAGAAGTAATTTATTTTATACTGAAGTAATTGTTCATTTTTTCATACTGTGGTCTGCTGTAATTACAGGGCTATCTCTTGCATTAAAAAAGAAAGGAGACCACATGTTTCTTTGAAATTTGAGAGTTCAACATTGTTCATGGTGATATTGTTAGACTGCAGTAAAACGACCTACGGAAACACACATACACATACTCACACACTCATACATGCACTCACATATTCACACACACACTCATACTCACACTAACACACACATTCTCCCATTTTGTGACCGAGATGGCTGTTGACACCATCTGGAAACATAAACCTTCAATCAACTCTCATCTTGGACTTACAGAGCAACTTTAATGGAGAAAATGCTTGAAATTCTCTCGCCTTCATTTTATTCTTCTGTTGTGAGTTATTTCAGACAGAATATGCTGGACAGACTCCATAATGCTCAATAATTTCCTACTCACTTTATGAGTTCCCATCACTGATTCCTGAACTTACACATGATGTAACTGAATAAAAATCCTAGAAGAATTACAGTTCAACCCCTTTGATTAATAGGTAAGGCAATGATACCTAGAAAGGGTCTGGTGTTTTCCAGAGACTCAATTTTTAATGAAGGAAGAACTAGAACTAGGACTCCTGATTACTGTGCTTGAGTCCTCCCTGCGATAGGCTTTGATGTCAGTGTCTATGTCTACACTATATACACATACACACAATCATATATACATTATAATTTTTTTGGAAAGAAGAAAAAGGAAGATTGCTAATTTTGACTCATCAGTGGGTCTCTCTGAAGGTCATGAAAGTCAACCCTCACCATTACAGACCTTCTATGAGGTAATAGAATCTATGTAGATAAAATCCATGGTCAGTCCTAAAAATGATTATACAATCCATTAGAATAAAACAACACTTGTGTCTTCCATCTTGATGGCTGAGGGCTTCTCTCTATCAGAAGACTGGGCCTCATGGTGGGCTCTTTGTTATTTGAAAGATTGCTCTGGCAGATGGATGGAGAGTGGATTTGTGGAAGTGAAAACAGAGACACCACGACTAAATTCAAGAGTCTGAAGCCAGTCAGCTCTGATCTGTAATCTGTTGGAGTCAGCAGGTGTCTCCGGTCTGACCTGTTTCCAGTTGAAGGAGTAATCTAGCCTTGTGTTTAGACTGCTGGAATTCACCAGTGGAAGAAGCTGTGATTCAACCAGGATTCAGCTTTGAGGAATAAAAGAAACCTGTTTGCCAACCTCCCTTTCTCTGGCCCCTATCAGGGGGGTGGTGGTCAGTCTTGGTCATAAGAATCCCCCAAGATTTGGTCAAGCTACCTAGGCTCCCTGGAGAGAATCCAGAATCAAGGTCTTGAACCTTCCTATGTGGAAGGTTATAGGCCTTGGCAAGACAACTGTTTGCTATGGTCAAATGTCAACTCTGAGGGTTCAAGACCAGTGACTTTTTATTTAACCTTGCATTTTAAAATAATTTTAAATTTACATAAGACTTGCAAAGATAGCACCACGAGCTGCTGGTTCTTCACACAGCTTCCTCTAAAATTGACATCTCCCAAAACACAGTGAGTTCTTCATCTATGAAGTATAACTACATAATTGACTACTATTAATGAATTGGCATGCTGTTCAGATTTCACTGCATTTTGCACTGATGGTCATTGTCTCTACCAGGATCCCATGCAGGATGTCACATACCTTTGACCTCATGTCTCTTCACTCTTCATAGACTGACAGCATTTTCACACAGTTTTCCATGATCTTGACACTTTTAAACAATGCTAATGAAGCCTTTTGTAGGATTTCCCTCAAGCTGGGCTTCGCTGGTATCGTCTCATGATTATACTGGAGTTATGGATTTGGGAAGAAAGTAGCACAGAGGTGTTGTGTCTGTGTCATCTCATCTTATCAAGGGGTACATGATGTCATCTCACTGGACACCGGTGGTCACCTTGACAACAAGCATGGAAGATGTCTGCCTGGTCTCATCACTAGCTTCCACTTTTCCTAGAGAGAGTCTCAGCTTCACCTATGGGAAGAAGGAACATGGAAGAACTGTGGATATAGGTTAACACAGTATTAGGAACTATTTGGGGTCAGTACTTTGAGGCTGTTTTGATATCTTGCTTTTCAAAGTTTTAACTTTGCTGATAGCAGTGACTACAATGGTGTTCTTAGGGTGATTTTTCTTTCCCTCAGTCTTGCATTTATTGCCTGGGATTATTCTGTTGGGAAGACTGTTTCCCCTCTCCTGTTTTGTTCATGTATTATTTTATGTCAATATAGACTCATGGTATGTTTTATTATTCTCTGGGACACAATCAAATGATGTATTTCTTTATTTTGTGGCTAAGATTATCCCAACTCTGACTGTTGGCTGTTAATCAGGTTGACTCCTTTTGACATGTCCTCAGCCCTCCTAACCACCCCATCTCCACACCCCATTTTCAGACAATCAGCAAGTCCGCTTCTTCAAGGTCACTCTACTAACCACACAGAGAAGCTGGCAGCTGTCCATGGCGCTGGGATCATCGAAAGCCCTGGCAGTCTGGGTTGGACGTAGGAGTATCTTGACTGAAATCTCCTTCCAGGAATACTGAGCAAAATGCTCTGAGAGGGGGTCTAACCACTGGGATTTAAACAGCTGGTGGTGGAGTATTCATGGCATAACATTTACCGTTTTAATCATTTTGGGGTGCACAGCTCAGTGGTTCAGAAGCATATCTACTGTACTGTGCAGCCATTATGGTCAACTATATCCAGAGCTTCTTCATCTTCCACACGAAACTCTGTCTCACTAAACACCAGCTCCTCACGCCTCTTCCCCAGCCCCTGGCATCCACCTTTTACTTTCTGTCCCTATGCGTCTGACTACTCAGGGAATCACAAATATATGGACTGACACACTGTCGGTCCTTTTGCGATGCCTATCCATATTATTCATGTGTCAGAATTCCCTTCCTTTTTAAACACTAAATCACATTCCCTTGTGTGTATGCACTACATTGTGTTTATCCATGTAAGGTTGCTTCTATCTTTTTTATTGTGGAGAATGCTTCTCTGAATATGAGTGGGCAAATTATTTTGGAAAAATACTCAGAAATGGGATTACCTGAACATTGAAGTTTTTCCCATGACTTTCCACCTAGCTTGCAGGTGCAGACAAGGTTATAAACCCTTGTCTTCAAGATTTTATCACCCTGCAAAGAAGCGAAGGCAGACTGGACTTCCAATGGTCAAAGGTCCTATATCTGTGTCTGTTGAACAGATGAATTAAATAAAAGTTTTGGTGCCGTAAACAAAAATCACATTTATAGGAAAATGGAGTCAAAAATTAACACTGAAGATATTTTGACACTGAGCTTCAGTAAACAAATCTATATCAATGTATCACTTGATGTATTAAAAGCAAAGCTTCCTTCTAATTCAGCTTCCATTCCAGCCTAAGCTGGCTTGCTGCCGACTTAGTCAGTGCACACTTCGATGAGGGCCAAAAAGGGAGAATACAAACTGAAAAATGTGGACCTAACTCTAAGATCATTTAAAACAACTGCTTAATGTAAATCTATAATAGTTTGGTGGTGTTATTTTTCCCAAACAAAATACTTCTCAGAATGTCTTTGCAAAGAAAATGTATTGAGTAAGACAGCAATGACCAAGGACAGCAAAACAAAAGGAAAAAGAAAAATGAGAAAGAAAATAAGACATGTTTTTTCCCAAGGTGCTGAGATAATTTCTCTCACAGGTTTTGAAGGCAAGGACAAGGGGGTCTTACAAACTCTTTGAAAGTGTCAAAAACTCACCCTGACAATTAAGACTTCTTAGCACAATTCCCACTGCCCCCTTAGAGGGAGTGCCTAGCTGCCTTGAGTCCTGGCTTGCTCTGGGGACAAGGGAATGATCTCAGCATGGAGCAAGGCACCTTCCCAGCTGCTCCTGCCTGTCACTGCCTTGTACCTCGGAAGGGCCAGGGGGAGATGGAAGCCTTCTCCCATGCACAGGTCTCTGTCCCAGCACCTCTGGCCATAAGAGGAAGGCCTGGGGGTTGCATTCCAGGCCAGTGGAGGTGAGTTGGGGGAAAAGGCTTCTGTTCAAACACAGCTTGTCCTGTTGCTCAGAACAATTCTGTGCAAACACCTGTGTTCGCACAGGAGTGCGGCTGAGTGTCCTTGAACTGAAGGGGGCAGGGGCAGACGGGAGAGGGAGGCTCCAGTGGTGTGTCCAGGCTGATCCCTGGGAACCCAGACCATTGTTCAATGGAATGACAACCATTGTGCTGTGGCAGCTGGGTCTGAGTCCCCACACATGCTGGTCCCCACAGCAGTCCAGCTACATGAGACTGGGGCTTGGGAGGGAAGCTGCCATCTGGGGCAGTTGTGATTTCTGAGTGTTGATGAAACAGGGTCGTCAGTTAATCTGGTGAATCTTTGTCCCCGAAAACCAGCCACCACTGATCTCAGGCTCTCATGCAGTGTTACCCCTACCCCTTCTCTTCGTCTGTCATACTTGCTTTCTCTTTAGAAATTAGGATGGGGCAGCCTTGGCTGGGAATTCTCTTCCCACAGCACACATACATAGACACCTCTTCCTCTGTCTCTGTCTTTGTATCTCTGTCTCTCTGTGTATCTTTCTGTCTCTATCGCTCGCACCCACATTTTTCTCTATCTCCTCATGCTTTCTGAGTTTGGGGCTCTTTTCAAACTTTTTGCATGACCTTAACAGCGATACCAATGCATATCCAAAAGGAGAAAAATTGAACCGTGGAAAAAGAGATCAGACCTGTGGTAAGAGGTGGGGGTGTGGGTTTAACCAAGGGGATCAAAGGTTCAAACTCTGCTTAGCAGATGCTAAATCCAGGGGATATAAGGAACCAGATGATGACGTGCTGGAGGTCACACCAGAAAGAGTCTAAGAGAGTAGATCCTGAGCTCATCTGGGAAAGCATTTTTCCTTTAGATTTTTTATTGCAACTGTAGGATGCTAACAAAACTTGTTGTGATTATCATTTCAAAATATTTGTAAGTCATTATCCTATGCACCTTAAATTTACAGTGCTACTTATCAATTATGTCTCTAAAAAACAAAATGAAGCAATTAATAATAGAAGCTTCTTGTGGCAAAATATCTATTGATACCCAAACAGATAAATGTGGCTACTCTGTTTTTCTGAGGACACCTGAAAAAGAAAGGGAAGGAGAAATTTGACTACCATCTATCGATCACCTAATACAACGTTTTCCCCATTTTTTTTTTTTTTTTTGCCTTCAGTTCTAAGTAAGAAATACATTCACATTGCTTCCAAGGTATAATAGATTAAATAGCACAGAAGTTTGATGTAAAAGTTTACTCTTACTCCATATGACCTAGGAAAAAATGTCACAAAGATAGTATCAAATAGGACTTTGAGATGATTTAGGTTCAAATCCCCAAGAAATTATTCAGAATCCAGGACAACCCAATTCATTTAGAAGCTGGGCTCAGTGATTCCTCTAACGGGTTGCAGCCCACATTTAAAAACCGCTGACTTGGTCATGAACCAGATGCTAAGGGTAAGGCACATCTTATTTAACCCCCAGGGTAGTACTTGGGGAAGGTGTAGCATCATTTTGATGAAGAAAAGAAAATTAAAGTTCAGCTAGCTTAAGAGATTTGGAGAAGTCCAAGTTCAGTAAAATCCCATTCTTGTTGCTCTCTCAGCATTCATGGCAGGATAGACATGTGCTTTGCCGGGGGGTTGTAAGAGCTTTCTGGAATAGGGGCCCTGCCCACGTCTACACCAAAGGGCTTCTGCAGCCTCTTAGCAGCAGCCTCTCCCATCTTGATGGCTGAGGCAGCAGTATGGTCAGTGAAAACACCACTAATCCACATGGGAACAGCCTTGCTTTCTCACTGGCAAGGTACCTGGCACCATAAACTTAGTCCCAGTGTTTCTCTTGGAATAATCCCAAATCCAGGAGTGGATTGCCGGTAGTCCAGGACTTCTCTGTAGGATTTGCTCTTCTGGTCTGGCCACAGCAGGCACCAGTCCCATAACCACATCATGGTCCAGAGGAGGCAGCCAGAAATCCTGCAGAGATGCTCTCTTCTGAGGTGCAGTGCTACTTTTCAATCTGAAACCCAGTTTACAGAGAGAGCAGAATTATATCAAAACCTCCTCCTTTCTCTCCCTCTTTCCTCCACAAGCATCCAATCAGATCACATTTTGTTTCCAGTAATAATGCAGAGCCAGAGGGAAATGGGTAGGAAAGGGAAGACAAGACAGTTATGGTCCTTATGTAGATGGCGAGCTGGTTGGGTGGTTCTCAAACTTTACCTTGACTCAAAGCTCTTTGGGAGACTTGTGACAACACAGGGTGTAGGACCAGGCCAGAGTGTTGGACCTGCAGGTGTGAGGTGGATGGGAATTCTCATTTCTAACAGTTTTCATTCATCACTGCTGCTGGTTTGGGGGCCCCACGGATCAAGTTAAAAAGTGTTTCCCAGATTGGTCTAAAGTCACCTGAGGAGCAGTGGGATGGGGTGGGAGGATAGAAAAGTCACTGTTGTCAAGGTCAACCTCCTTCGCCAAAAGGCTTCAAATCTGCCATGCCATCCAGACCTCTTCCGGCTTCCAAAGGTGGCTGCCTCCCAGAGCCTGAGGCGGGTGACTGGCAGGCCCCCGAGTGCACGCTCGAACTCGCTGATGAGCATCCCATCTGTTGGAGCATATGCTGGAAACTCAGGCCTCCCACCAGGAGCTCATTATTTACAAATCACTAAGCCAGCAGCCGCGACTCCTCTTGGCCGCCGTGCTGTCTCTGTGGGCAATGCCAGCCTGACAGGTGCCCCCCAGTGCCCAGAAGCCCCTCCCCCCACCCGCCCCAACACCTGTGGCCGCTCAAGGAGATTTCTGTGCACAAAGGCTGCTCTGGTCTTAGTCAAGTCTCGAGGAAATGCACACCAGCACCTCTCTCTGATTTTGTGCTCTTCCTTAGTTACACGGGGTCTACACCACATGCAAAGCTGGATTTCTCTTTCGAACCCACCGTGAGCATTGAACAGAAATGTCGTCACAGCAAATCTGCAAGAGCCCGTTGAGTACATTCGGAACACGCACAGGGATCCCTGGTCTCCCTGGTTTGGAGGCACCTGGGGCACGCCTGTGTGTTGGGGGAAACTGGACACCCTTTCTTACCTTCGCTGACTTTGCTGGCATTAAGGTCACATGTGAGCACTATTACTGCCAACATATTACTATTATTTCAACGGGCAGAACAGAATTCAACAAGAGGGCAGGGCACTGCTTCTTTCTTATTCAGTGTTCTGGCAACGTTGTTCTGATTTCTTTGAGCACAAAATGCCTCAAGCCATCCCCAGAAATTTCAGACCCCACATGCCTGCACGCTCACTCCCAGAAGATATCTTGGAGGGTCTGCAAACCCCAACATCTCGCTTTATATCGACAAATTCTCTAAACCTTTGCAAGTCAGCGTCATTCTGATGATTACTTTGCTCTGAGTGGAGAGAACAGAATGGGCTTTGCGGGATTGTCTCATCAGTGAAGACGACCCCTTGAAGGGATAAAGTTCCTCCAGCAGAGTATCAGTAAGTAGCTTTTTGGGAAGTCCCTTGACCATGCCATAGGAAGAAAAACCCAGGGCCCCTAGGTGTTGTCATGGAGCACAGAGCATCTCAGACCTGTCTCCTGGACCGGGTGGCCAAGTGGAGTGAAGGCTGTTTCTTCAGACAGGGGTCTGTATTAGAGACCCTTCCTACATGAGTAACTGCACAGTCCAAAATACTTGGAGAGCCTGGGAGGTCATAAGAAGTCACTGATTCTCCAGAGTAGTTCTCTCCACCAAAAACAGTGTTGAGTCTCTCAAGAATTCTTCAATGTTTGCGTATGTGTGCAAACTGGAGGATTTCACCTGAAGCTTGGGTCGGGTGGTGGTGGGGTTCTGGTGAAGAAATGCATGTAGATATCAAATACATATAGACAGCAATACAAACAATTCCGGACGGAGGTCAAGTTTGCTGGGAGCAGCTGGGGTGGGATCCTTTGCCTACACTGGCCCTGGATTCAGTTGGAAATAGGGAGCATGCATCCAATGAGGAAAAACCTGCATCTTTCAGAGGAAAGGATGCTGGCACCAGAAGGCTGTCTCAGCTAAAAGGGCAGCATGGGTACCATGTGCCTTGGGCCTGAATACGCACCTAGGGCCTCGCTCTTCTCATAGGCTCCAAATCAAGGCAGCTGGGATGAGGTGCAGGGGCCATTGGGAGAGTCTCTCATGTTTGGAGCCCGGTCCCAAGCTGACACCCAGGTCTGCAGAGCTGCAGGGTTTATGCCCAAGGCCCCAGCAGTAGGGAGCCTGCAGAAAGGACCACGGCACCACGCTGGTGGGCTGGGCGTTTTCCACTTTGCTTTCCCCTTAGCTCCATCCTTGACAGTGCCATGGGCAGGAAGACCCAGGGCTCCTGAAGGCAAGCTGAGTGTCAGGGGTACCGGAAAGTGAGTGAGGAGGAGGAGAAGGGGTATCAGCCAGGGCAGCATTCTCCTCGTGGAAACCTGTCATTACAGAGAAACGGCACTCATAGCATTAGTTTCGAGAGCCTTCCTGTACACACTGCCATTTCATTCTCATCACACATGGGGGATGGTCAAGATGGTGCATTGCACAGATGGGAAAGGTGCAGCTGGATGAAGCCATAAGTAGCACCTGCGTCTCCTCCTGGTCCTGCCTCATTCTCTGTGGAGATGTCTGTCTATACTTTCTGTGCACTTGTGGTGTGCAAAGCAAACAATATTATAGTCTGGGAAAACTTAATTATCAACACTCCTCCCATAATTTCCCTATCAGATGCCCCATGGAAAAATAAAAACAGGCCTGACACACCCCTGGCCCCTGGTGGGGTGGGTGTCGCAGCCAGGTGTGGCTGGCACAAACACGCTGAATGCCATCCACTTCCCAAAGGAGGGGGCCGCTGCGTCGAGCAATGATCTCCTTCCCCAGAGTTGGCCAGACTTTTGGTCTCCTTGGTCAGCATGGGTGACAGGAGCCATGTACAAATAGTCCCTGAGCTTAGGGAGGTACTGCAGAAAGAGGGCACAGTCTTACCATAGTGTCTGACCATGGCAGTGACTGGGTGGGAACTTGAACCAAGGCTGGTCTGGATGGAGGTGGTGTTGGTGTCCCTAGGCACAGTCCCCTGTGTCTGCACTGCCTTTGGGACAGCTTACACTGTTAACAGGCAGTTAAAACTCTGCCTGATCATCCTTCCTTCTCCAATAACTGCACGGAGCTAGCAATTTCCAACCCCCCTCCTCACACAGTCCTTCTTAAAGTGGCATGTCAGGGTCAACTGGCCAGTTAGAGTAGCTGTGCTTAATACACACACACACACACACACACACACACGGACACCACATGATGCACACAGCACACACATCATCAAACGTGCCACACACATACACACACACAAATGAAACACTCTCCATATGCATGTACACAGAAACAGAACAGACACAGATACTTCAAACACATTCATCACATACACCACATACACACATGCCACGTGCATCACACACCACATGTATATACATATTGCACAACTACATAGTTGTGCGCGCGCACACACACACACACACACACTCTTAATGAGAAGTTATTCAACTGTGAGTTTCTACTGCCACCCAGAGGTTCAACTATAGAAGAAGCAGAACAAAGATGAAACCACTTTCAGATCTTAAAATTATGATCTCTGCCTCAAAGAGCAACTGCCAGAGAGGATTCGATGAGGAAAACAGACATGTTTTTAATAGACGCTACTTCCCACTCTTCTGAGCTCCACAAGTCACACTGGATTCGTGTGTACGTGCATTGCATGGGAGACTTGCATCCTGTGTTTGCATGCACTGTGTACATGCTGTGTACACGTGTGTGAGCCTGTGGGGAGGGGCCCCGAGGAACCCTCCCTGCGTTCCTGTAGTCATGGTAAGGAGATTCTTTTAAGATTCTCTGTCTTTTGTTATTTTGATGTGTCTGTCTGTGGATCTCTTTACATTTATTCTATTTAAAGATTATTTAATTGCTTACTTGTATACATTATTTCAGTTCATCAAATTAGGGGAGTTTTCAGGCATTATTTCTTCATCTCTTTCTACCTTATCACTTTCCACACTTTCTGGATCTAATTAAGTATGTCTTGTACTTAAGGTCATCCCATAGGTTTTTGAGGTTCTGTTAATTTTCTTCATTCTTTTTTTTTTCTTTCTAACAGAATGTATAATCTCAATTAACCCATCTTCAAGCTTTTTTTATTCTTCTTCCTGCTAAAATCTTTTGTGGAATTCCTCTAGCGAATTTTTTATTTCCATATACTATTCAACTCCAGAATTGGTTTTCTTTTTTGAAATAATTTCTCTTTATGTTTTCTACTAGACAGGAAATTTTTTTTTATATTTCCTTAGTTCATTAGACATAGTTTCTTTCAGTTCTTTCTATATTTTTTAAATAGATGACGACATTTTTGTCTGATAGTTTCAATATCTGGGTTTCCTTACAGACCATTTCTATCAGCAACATTTTTCCCTTTGTGCATGAGTCAGGCTTTCTTGTTTATTTTCCTGTTTATGTTTTTTGTTTAAAACTGAATATTTTATATCCCTCAGGGTTTGTCACCGTGCTAATTATTGCATTACTGTTGCTTGTTTAGTGACTTTTGTGTAAGTTTTATGTTTTTTGCCATGCATCTTCAGGGAAGTCTCAGCTCAGATAAACTTAGTGGTCAATGAGTAAATGGACAGAGATTTCCCTAAGTTCCTGGAACCAATATGTGTCCCAATCTTTGAAAAAGATGTCTGTATGCATGCTGAGGATGCTTTCAACAGTCAGCAAGGCAGCTGACAACTCTGCCTTAGACTTCACTTCCTTCTGGCACTGAGCTCATCCCAAGTTAAGTGCTTAGGGACTTTTGACGATTTTCCTTAGCCTTCTCACAATCCAATGTGTGACCTTCTAGATTTCCCCAAAATATCTCAGTGCCTATTAAAACATCCTGTGGACATTTCATTCTCTGGTTTTTAATTTTAAACTCCGTGGTCAACCTATTTCTTCCTCAACTATTTTCCACTACGTTAAGCAGATGTGACACTCAACAATTTTCTCTGCTTGTTTCAAACGTCCCAGAGGAAGGGTAAGTGGTACCAGACAAGCTACTAGTCAAGCAAAATGACTCTTGAAAGTGGAACCTTCCAATGCACCCCCAGATAGATCCCCATTCTTCTTCCTCCAGTAACAATCATATACTCAATTTTACCATGACAACACAGTGATGATTTTCAAGGACACTGAGGAGCTGGGGAGAGGAAGAGGGTACAAAGCAACTTAAAAAATGACGCAGACCTTATTGTTCTTACCAGGGGTTAGTTGTTCTTTCTTGAATGACTTCCTAAGCTGTTGTAAACCCTGATGGTTTCTAAAGCTTTGAAATAGTTCATTCTGACCACTCTCAAGTGGCCTCATTACTTTTATGGAGGAGAGGGCTTTCAGTGGTTCTAATTTTTTAATTTCCTGAAATCAGTTGGTGACATTAATCTAATTCTCTATTTAACCCAGTGTATCAAAATTATTGTTTCAATATAGAATCAATTTAAAATTGTTCATGTTTTACATTTTTATATGAAGTCTCAAAAATCCAGTCTTTTTACACAAACAAAGCATCTAGTCTTTTTTAACACTAACAAAACATCTCAGTGTAGACTAGCCCCATTTCAAATGCTCAATGACTCCATGTGGCTTATGGACCATATTGGACAACACAGAATAATATCTCAGTCCTCAGTGAGCTATTCAATACCGTCTACTCTGCCTGATCAATATTAAGTAGGTAATGCTGAAAATGAACAGTTGATTAGGTCACAGGTATTACATAATGTAAGTGGTCAATGCAGGGTTCTTTCATCCTTTGAAAGCAGCATGTTTGCAGATTATATAGAGAGTATGTGTTTTTAGAACACTTCTCTTGACCTGGAAATGGAAGGGGGAAGCAGAACATAAAGGAAAAACTAATCACCTCTAGTAAAATATTATGAATAATTACTGTGGTTAATTAGATTATTAGATTATTTTCAGAAGTTTTTAGTCTTTCCTTTTCAGCCTCAAGGAGGAGTGAATCTCCTAAGTACATTGATGTCATCTTGGTCACGTGATTTGGAATGTTAGCATTCTTGACACAGCAGAAGCTTGAAAAGCACCTGCATAGGTGGAAGTCCCATGCTTGGAATGATCTTCTAGTCCAGGAACTGGATTTCAGACACGTGGTGCTAAGTTTGCCCAGTCAACTCATCCTGAACAAGACAGTCTACACTTTATCATATGCTACTGAAATTCTATATTTGTTTCTTATTTTTTTTCAATATCTAAAACTTTATTTGTGGTTTGTTAAGGAATGTCACTTATTTAGTAAATTTTCGTTTCTTGTGCCTCTATGGCTACAACATTTATACACATCACACATAGTTTAAAAGGATGGCAGATCAGTATTTCAAAAAAATTCTTTTATTCCCATTTCCTAATTCCCCTAAGTACAGGCAACAAATAATGCTTTTGTTGGAAAATATGGCCTCAATAACACAGCAGTTGATATGAATGTATAAAAAGATATTTGATCATCTTTTCTAAATTACTTTAATATTTATTAAGGCAACTTTGATTTACAAAATAATGTGATCCCGTATGTGCAGGTTCACCATTCCTCAAATATCCAACAATGTACTATGCCCACTACCACATGTGCTTCCCTCTTATGTAGCATCGTTGTGGCAGCAGCTGGATGACATGGCTGCCGACTGGAGATCTCGCTGATGAAAATGACAGTTAGTCAATGAACAAACTAGTAAATGCATTAGTCACTTTTTACTGTGGCAGCAGATAATTCCCTTTCCTGGTAACTTAAAGCAGTCAGTATTTCTTTCTCTTTCCTCGTAGGTTTGTAGGTAGGCTGACAGCTAGTTTTCAGGTTGCATTTACAGCAGAAACTACTATTTATGGGACATGGGGCTTCCACGCAGACAGTGACAGCACTTGGGAAGAACCAACCAAGCTTTCAGTCTTTGCTCAGACAGGTAGATGTACCTCTACTCACATTCTAATGAATCAAAGCAGATTACTCATCCTGTAGTTTAAGGGACAAGAATATGCATCTTCTCAGAGGAGGTTGGAGGTGCATACTGGAGAATAAACACTTCCTGAGCGACAATACAATCTGACACTGAAATTCTGAGAACTGTTTAGGCAGCAAATTTTCATGACTAATTTAACTACAATCAGTGATGCACTGTCATAACATGATTTAACAATAACTGTGTCATTAATATCTAACACTATTATCTAATTACTTCTCAGCATCCATTTCTTCCCAGAAATTCTCTGCAAGGTGAACTGCACATGGAGAACAAAGAATGAGTGCAAGCCACGGCCACACAGTAAGAAGAGCTAGGACAGTACAGAATGAATCATCACGCTTTTCTATATAGATCCTTAGTTCATCTGGAGAAGCAAGTTTGCTTTCTGATTTATAACTGGAACAGGTGGTCAGGGCAAGCTGTCATTTCAGCCCCTGAAAGCTGCTCTCATCTTACTGTGTCTGGTGCTTTTTTCACGAGGTTCCTGGAAGGGTGATCTCAGCAATGCGTTTCACGGTGACTTGCATTTGCTGACCCTGACGTGGCACATCCCCCCTCACATCCCAGGAAAGCAGCTGCTGCAGAGACCATCAGCACAGAGCCCTCAGTGGCCTGGGCAGGACCCCAGAGAGAAGAGGGTGAGGGCCATGGGAGGAGGAGTTCCTCAGGGGTGAGGTAAGAAGCTCTTGGAGAGTGATGATGACATGGCCATGTGAATATGAAACCGCACCGGTACTTCCCACAAGAGTGAATCAGTGCTTCATCCAGCATAGCTCTTTACTGTAGTGTGGCTCTAATTTGTGTTTGCCTTTAACCTAGTGGTAGAGAAGCAAAATTTCCCATTTTTATTTAGCATTTAATCAGAGTGCAATGATATTGAATGACCACGTCCATTCCAGAATATAACTTGATATCAGTATCCCAAATCAGTGCAATAGCCTCTTCTCATTAATGAAAAGAATAATTTGAAGGAGGATAGCAAATTTCTCCTTCCACCCCTAGACTTGCCACTGTAGCCCCTCTGTTTTAATTGTCTAAATATTGTACTAAACATTGCTCTGTGATTTAGGAGATTGTTGGTCACACATGCTCAGATGTTTAAGTCAGCAACTGTAGCCTCAGAAACTATTATTACGTTAATGTATGTTAAGGCCCCTTTATAATACTATTTTGCTTTGTTTTTCTTAAAGCATAAAGCAGGCAGACAGGCACCAGGGAGAGGGAGAGGAGAAAGAAGCAATTTTTTAATTTAGTTGTCCAGTTTAGTTATTTTTCTGGGTCTCAGGTTATAAACTCAGGTCCTTGGGCTGTATGCAGACTGTGCCCCCGGCATGGGCTTAACCCCCGAGTCCCCAGGGAGGGCCCATATCATTGTTTTAAGACAGGAGAACTTATGATATGTATGAAATTATGTGTTTTTGTCATTTCAATAACAGATGTAACTATCAGTGCATTTATTTAGAATCGTGTCTTTCATGGAGTTTCACTTATGTTATTTCTTTTTAAAAGAACCTGTTCTCAGGCACTTTTGGCAAAACGGGTAATTTGACTTGGCAATGTCATGAATTATGTGTCAGTACACAGGTATTAATGAATAAAAAAATAGGAAAGGTCTTGTGTTTCATCGAATAGTCATCTTTTAAAATATTTATTATGGTAAAAAAAAAAAACACAGCATAATACCTACCCACTTAATGGATTCTTAAGGGAACCATAGTGTCAGTATTACAGTGAGTCCTTAGAGCTAATTTATCCTGTGTAACAAAAAGTTTATATTCACCAAACAGCAACTCCTATTTTCTCTCTCTCCCCAGACACTGGCATCAGTATTCCACTTTTTGCTCTGATGAGCTTGACAGTTTTAAATATGTCATGTAAGTGGAATAATGAGTGTTAGCTCTCCTGTCATTGGCTTATTTCACTTAGTACAATGTCTTTAATGTTCATTCATATTGTCACTGCTGGAAAAAATTTCTCTTGTAAAGCTAATATTTCATTCTATTCTCTGTCTCTGTCCCTCCTCTTTCTCCTTCTCTCCCATAGCCAAGATATAGAAAAAAATCTAAATGTTTGTTAAGAGATGGATACATAAACCAAAATATTCATCTATTAGTGTAGATATGTTCCTTGGAAACCCAGATGCTGCGATTAGTTTTAGTAGTAAAGGAGTATAAGAAACAACCTTTTCAGAATCCCCAAATTCCAAATAACTGTCATTCCAGAAGCTGGCCATTTCCTTAACTTGCTTTTATCCATTAATGCCACTGTGGCCACGTCCCAGGCTTGGCCGCTAATGGCATGACTCACTCAGTGAGCACACCTGTTCCATCTGGATTGGAGTAAGGAAACATTGGACACTCTCATTGGGATATATATTTAGAGGAAAGGAAAGTTGTCAAAGCAAAACTGTTGATTAGCAACATAACATGGTCTCCACAAAAACAAATTTAAAAGTATTGCTCTTTAGGCTTTTCTTTTGAAATAGAAACAGCTTCATTCCCAAGCAACAATTAAATACAAATATTTCTGTGATCTAGAATAGTGCTGATGGCCTAATACTAAATATTTTTATTCTTGTCTAGTTGACATTTATTTACCTATATTTCACATAGAACTATGTTTGACAACAGAGATTTCAAAATCAAAGCCCTTGTCGTTTTTTCTTGTTGCAGCCTCTGCAATTATTTTGTCCTTTGGTTATCATGGGATGTTTCCAAGTTTAGTGGTTAGCCCAAAAGAATCTTCATGTGTATTTCATAATCTAAATTGCTTACTAGATATACACTTGATCTTAGCACAGAAATCTAACCCCAAAGTTTGGGTGCTTTCTCTGTAGCATTAAGTTTTGTTAACAATAGTGCTGTCCACTTCAGTGAGACTTTTCTTAATCTCCCTTTCTTCCTCTCCTCTTTCTCCTTTCCCACATTTACACTACCTGCACTCTCATTCAGACCACTGCCCGATGTCATTGGAATCTGTCACCCATCCCACTTTTTAGCAGAATCTGTTTTTGCTGAACCAAATCATTAGGGCCTTATTCAAAATGCTTCACTAACTTCCAACTGCCTGTACCTGCGTACTTGGAAGGCCAAGCCAGAAGCTCTTCCACCCTTCCATATGGGCCAACTTCACGATGTGTGACTATCCGTCTCTACCACTCCAAGCTATGTTCTGCATCATTCTCAGAACCACGCAGAATTCACACCCGTTGCTCACTTGGGTAGCTGTATTTACAATATGCCTCTTTTACAGTTGCCTTCTCTTTTTCATTTCCCATCCCGCAGTCCCCATGTTCTCTGCATTCCCATCTAAGCTACCTATACTCTCATATATCTGTCCTTGTCTCAAAGCTGGCTTCTGGGGACCCTAAAGAGACATGCCTGGCTTCCTTCAGCTTGATAAAATGCTAGGAGCTCTTCATGGTGTATCTAAGTTACATTTTAGAAAATCATTCCTTCATCTAATAGTCTATCATTCCTTCATTTGTATTCTCCAAACGTTTCCCACATACTTCTACTCAATGTATTGTGAATTGATGTGTCCAATTTCCTCTCAGACTGGAAGCTCCTTGAGAGCCTTCCTTTATCTCCTTCTTTTCCTTAGTACATAATAGAGCCTGACACATGAGAATGACATGCACATCCTAGATAAATGACCAAATATCTGAAATCAAATACCTACTCATTTCTTTTATACATTTTGCAAAGATTCCCTCTTGTTTTGGAGATGCAAAAATTTGGCATATCCTCACTTTGCACCTTATGCTGATTATTTTCATTGCAATAAGATACACGTTTGGCCGCAAAGTAATAGGCACCAAAGTTATATATGTTAAGCACTGTCCTTGTATTCTTTGCAAATGCATGACTAAGTGACATACAAATAGCATGACTTTGTTACAGCCCTTGTCAGAAGGGGCTTTAGCCATTCAGTGGTGCTTCCCCGAGCTGGCCCTTGTTACTCCTTTGGGAGTGTGGTAGGGGGACCAAAGACTCTTTACCAATATCTCAGCACCCTGACCTCACTCATGACCCTGAGAGATGGCTTTATGGAAATACACAAAGCAGATAAGCATCGTTTCAGGATAAACCAGGGTTTCTAAGAAAGAGTTTGAAAACATTCCATGTTCTTATCATCTGCTACCCAGACAGGACCCAGACACTTGGGATCCTTTTTCCATTATCAGTAGCTGGTCAATCTTAGGTGTGAGGAGAAGGAGGAACAATCTTTCAGAAGTCTCAACAAAATTTCTGGAATGAAAGCTTCCTAAGCTTCAGGAAGGAATGTCCTAAAGATATTCTCATCACATTTATTCTACCAATCTTCAGAGCCTCATAATAAAAAGAGAAAATTAGAACTCTTTCTAAATTTTCTACTTTTTTAAAATTAAAAACATAATATAGTATTCTTAAATGCTCCTTTCTTTTAGATGGACTACCAGCTTAAGAGGACTTGGGCCTGGGAAGTTCATGAGGCAATGATAGAAGGCCCGGGCTGAGGGGCATGGTGTGGCCTGGGGGTGGGCATGCTGAAGTGAGCAGGCTGCTCCCCGATGAACCTGAAGTTATAATGCAGTCTGAGGAGTCTTCATTTGGACATTCAGCTGTGCCTGAGAAGAGCTTGATGGAAAAGGAGACAGACACTCTCAGCGTCACACAGGCCTAGACTGACTATATTTCCTTGAGGCAAAAATGGGACACTGGGATGGCAAAATGGGGTGGGGGTATGCCCTAGCAACTCTGAGAAGGGGAGGAGACAGATCACTCCCAGCAGGAGCGGAGCACCCAGGCTGGTAACAAGTAAGTATTATGTGGTGCCGATCAGCAATCATATAGTAACACTTGGTCCAGCAGGACTTCATATAAAATCAGTGATCACATAGTAACATTTGGTTCAGCAAGACTTCATATAAAAGGTCAGGGTCAGTGCAAGGAAATCTGGCACCATAAGCGGAAACCAAATTTGCCACCCCTGTAAGCCTAAAACACATGACGCTTTAACCATGCCACAGATGACCCCCACAGTGCCAGAAATAGCCCCCATAGTAAGTACTTGTAATTCAACCACATTGCGGGTTTCTGCTTCCTTTGAAGAAACAGGCACAGGCGGGGTGGGAGGAATCCTCTTCCCGGGCTCACAGGTGACAGGAGCAGCAGTAGGGGCGAGTTTACAGCAGTCAGTGCCAGCAAAAAGGTACTGTCCTGTTTAAAATGGTATGTATGGTTTTACTACACAGGGCGGCCTGTGTGCACAGAGCATTTCCTGATAACTCTTAGGAGCCTGAGGTATACTTGTCTTAAAATTCACCAGCTTATGAAAGTGAACATATTTTTGTTACCCATATTTTTGTTCTTATTTCACGAGGTACAATCTTCAAAACCCTTGCATGTGAGCTATTTTGCGAAGTTGGTTCTGAAAGGACTATCTTCCATTCTACAAACAGGTAAAGCTTTTTCTTTGTCTTGACTCTGTTCGGTAGACCATTAGCCTCCTATGAAGGATCTGAGAAAATTCGGATGATTGCTTTTAAAGTATGTTTCAGGGTACAGTATTCCTTCCCAGAACACACATAAAGTGATGAGACTGATGCTGTCTGTGTGAGCAGCCAGATGAGATGACTTTGCCCTCAGTGAGTCTGCACAGGCCAGGTGAGAGACCAATAGTCATCCAATGCTTTTTGCTGGCTGATAGAACTCTCATACAGGTGATGCTCACTGAGCTGATGGGCAAGCAAAACGGGAATTCTCTTTTCTAAGCTTTTGTCTGCAGGTGACAGTAAACTTGAGTGCTTGTCTGTTGAACGTGCCTACAAGAGGATCTTATAGCCAGGTCAGACTAATACAGTCCTTAACTAGCCAGTATGTAGAACACAACCCCGGAGCGAAGAAATGCACTGGTATCACCTGTCACTCTAGATCTTTGTCTCTCTCTAAGTATGAGGAGGCTACTTGCCTTGACTCCATTTCAGTTGTGGTCAACAGGAGGCACTGGGGGAGCTCTGAGGACTGAAGCTTAGCCCTTCGCTGCTCTCTTGCTACAGGCTGGTCACGCCCGCACCCTTGCAGGCCACAGGCCTTGCCAGGCAGCCTTCTCCAAACAACATTCTAGGGGAGGTGATGCTAAACATTCCCTCCTGTTGCCTCTTGAAGCCTTAGGACACCCACTCATCAGTGGTGCATTCCCCAAAACTTGCCCACACATTTGTTGAAACCACTTCATTAAGTTTTGTTGAATTACTGTTCAAGAATGTCAGCCCTTTCCTCCCTTCACTTTGACAAATACAAATAGTAAACACCTTTCTCTGACATTCTCCCAATTGTATCTTTCCTCACCTGGTACAAGATAGGCTTGCCTAGTTTCCAGAATGACCATTTACTGTCAAGAAATGCCCAATCTTCTGTTAGTTTGGATGCCTGCATGCATGTGTGTATATACAGAAAACAAGGAAGAGGGTTGGAGAGAGAGAAAGATGGAGAGAGAGAAACGTCTACATACATATTCATTGTATACCACCCACGGCAGCTGATGTCAAAATAGGTAGAGCAATGTTGACACAGAAAAGGAAACTTTTTACACATCATGAAATCTGCATCATCCAGGATAATTATTAGCATTTCAACCAAATAAGTGACACTTCCTTAAATGCAGTGAAAGCCTTAGACAAGAAAATGTAAGCTCTATAATAGTGTGGTGGAAGAATGAAGAATAAGAAGGCTGACATATGCTTTTTTAATAAGGATGTCAACTGAAGTAAAGCTGAATCCAGCAAATCATAAACATCTCTATTGAGGTGATAAGCACTTGCTCCCTTCAAGGAATGAGCAAAACGACAAGCTGGAAATGATTGAGCAACCATGTTGCTTCAGGTCATGGAGCTGGATGACTCTCGCGCTCTCCAGCTGGATATTTGGACCTGCTCCTTGTAGCATGACAGGCCAGGGAGCATGGGTTCAAAATGAGCTTTCACGTCCTGCAATGAGCACAGAGAAAATAAGAAATAGTTGAGATAGTCCCATTTGCTGTCTCAACTGGGAGTGAGGAAAGAAGATTTTATAGTTTTATATGATTTTATTATTTCTTTTGCTTTCATTTCTCTACGATTTCTAAGATATCAGATCTGCACTTCAATCTATGTGTATATCACACCACACTCACCACCAAAAAGAAGACTTTAAAATAAACAAAGAACACTGGCTTATCATCACCTTATCCAGCACTCTTTGAATGATTGGCACATTTTTCCCACAGATCATCACTGAAAATATGACAATGCGTTTCTTCGAGTACTGGAAAGGAGACTGGACAGCTGCCCTCCATCCTCCACTGCTAGGACTGAGATCCTTGAGTGCGTAGCCATGGAAGTTACTCTCTTTGACTTATCCATTTCTTGGAGCAGCAAAGACGAGCATGAGACGTGTTAAATTGACAAATGCAAGCATGATTCCTCCTGTGAGACTCCTGCAAATATGTGGTTCAAGATGCAGTCTAACCTTCTAGAGTATTCTACAGGCACATTCCTCATGGCATGGATGGTGAAATCTATTCATTGTAGTAACTGGTCATTGGTTAGCTTCAAGATAGTACATACCTATTGACTCAATAATAGCTGCCTTGCCTCATTCATTCTGGTCATCCGTCATTTCCCATCTGTGACAGAGGAGGTCGGGGCCATAACTTGAGTGAGTGTCACTAAAGTAAAGGTGACTTTGAGTGATTCATACCTCTGGTGATGCACTGTAATGGACCAAGGACAGAAGACCTCAGGCTAGTCAAGTCTCTTGATGGAAAGATAGATTACTGCGTCACAAATGCTGAATATCTTGACCTTATGGTTGCACTACACTAGATTCTGAGGACTATGCACCACAGAACACACTCCAGGGAATGCATGCCTTATATCACAAGATAATCTCTTCTGCTCACAACACTTGCTGAACTGGTATTTCTGGGAACTTCCTTTGTCCCTATAGCTGAGGACTCAGCCTCAAGCCATTGCCATACATCATGCCCCTGCCTTCCCAACGTGGGCTTATCGTAGTTCTCACATATTTATCAGGCTTCCTCTGGCCACAATACAGCCCACAATACAGCCTCATTACTCAAAAAAAGCCATCATCAGAACTGTTGACTCACATATTCCTCACAGTTAGTCATGTTAATTCCTTACCATTCTGCAGCCCTTTGCACCTGAGACTTGCACCTTGAGGTCAATCTCTTGATGGTTATAAGTGTCTCACCAGTACCCCAAACCTTTCCGATTGTACTCACAGACACCATGGTCAGGACCACATCCTCATCTTGTCTTCAGTGCAGTCAGAAGTACAGGTTACAGCCTGAACTTTCAACCACTGTCTAAGGTAGAGGCAGTCCTGGGAGACAGAGCCCTTTTTCTGTGGAATCTGATGCTATCTCTGGGTAGAATGTCAGAGCCGAGTGAATTCTTAGACACCCTTCTGATGCCCCAAATTGGTTTTTTTGTGTGGGGAAATTTTCACACACTCCTGTTGGAATTGAGTCCAGGAATTGAGTACATAGGGCATATTGGTCCCTCTATGCTGAATAGATGAGAATCCTTCCCCTAATGGAAGGAGGTACCTCGTAGGCTTCCTTGGTTGTCCATAACAAGGGTTTGGTTTGATAAACAGCATGATGTTGGTCATTGCCTCTAAAACAGAACTGAGAAAGAACAAAGATTGACCAAGTTCAGTGTGACTTGAAATAGCTTGAAAGCCACAATGGGTCAAGAAAGGCATGGGTATGAGGGCTCTTGTCAGCAATGGGGTGTGTTGTGCCTGGTGTGGACCGTTGTTCTCAATACCTACCTAGCTAGCAAGCCCTGAGATATAAAAAAGCAATCTATATAGAAGTGACTGAATTGTTTATTAAATCTGGAAGACTCCTGCTGATGAATGTGAAAGCTTTTCCTATTGCTTTGCTTATTGAATTTCTAGGTGTAGGCATTTAAAAATAGAACGTATTCAGTTTTACATTGTTCAGGCTACTCTAAAAAAAACTTCTCTTCAAAAATATCTTCAGGTGTGCATTTTGGAGCAAGCAATAAACAGCAAATAAAAAGGACAGTCTTTCCCAGGAAATCAGAGTTGACATATTTGTTATTGGTCGCTATTTGTGTAAGGTTAGAAATCTGTTCCTCTTTATTTGTGATTATGTAACAACCCACCATTTGTTGTTCTCTCACTCTGACCTAATTCTAGAGTTCTGCCTAAGAGGGGATGGCTCCCTATCATTGTTTATATGGCCATCTCTTATGTCCAGGGGCCATGTCAAGACATGAGTGCCTCCTTTTGTTTATTCCTTGGGATGGATTGTCTGGAAATAGAAAGGTCTTTCACACCTACACTTAGAAATTGGATAGGAATGTGCTGAGTTCTCTCTGCAGTCGCAACTGTTTACCAGGGAAAAGTGAGCACCATGCAAATCAACGTTATCTCTGCTCATACGTGTGTTAACGCAGATCAGAGACCACCTTTGTCAAGATCAAGTATTTAAGCTGGACAGTGAGGGTAGGGAGGACGCTGATCTGTGGAAATGGATGACATCTCAGGCTCCCGCCACCAGGGAAAAAGGGATCAGGTGCAGGAAGCCAACAAGCAGAGGCTCTGCGTGTGAAGGGTAGAGGTCCCATGTGCAGTCGCTGTGAGTCCTCACAGGAACACAGGGAAGGTGCGTGAGCTTAGGACACTCTGGAAAATTTAGACATTGATTTTCCCAGGTGTTCAGGCCAAATTCCAGGGAGAGTCGGTGGTTTGACAGGATTCCATTCATGGAGATATTCAAGATGCAGTATCAGAAAGAGAACCTCGGGGAACATGCTGTGAGAAGACTAGACGATGAGCTGGGATTTGGGAAGGATAGAGGCCTGAGGGGTTGTTCTCTCCCAGTTGATCATCTTCATTCAACTCTGGCCACCATTCTTCACAACTCAGAAATCTCACAGATGATGGGCTACCCAGCAATGGTAGAGTTCTTCCTGTCCACGTAGCTATCCGCTCCCTGTATGTCTCCTACCATCATGTCACCATGCCTTAGATGGGAATGCATTTCCTTCTCACAATTTGACTCCAAGTCTTCCAGCTCATGGATCCTAGTAGAATAGTTCCATGAACCGATTTTAAAACTCATTTAGATGTGCAGTCTACAGGCTGAATACTTTCTTTATTTCACATAGGTGCTCACCGATATATTCTCCAAGTCCTCACTCAGAAGAGATGACAATGCAGTGGTTCAGTCACTCCTGAAAAGCTCTTTGAACTCTCTTCTTCCACTGTCCTATTGTATTGGCTTACAGTTCAATTAGTCCAGATATCCAATTAATGGGACTTGTGAAAAACCAAATCACATATTCTTGCCAGCAAATCTCCAGTGAGTTGCAGATTGCAAACCCTCCTGTGCTTGCTCCGCTGCTCTCCAAAACACCTCCCACACCTCCGGTCCCTCAGTCTGCCCACACCACCTTCTCCAGTCCCTTCCAGGTTCATTGCCTTGTCTTCTAACCTAGAGAGAATATGTAGTAACAAGGTTAAAGTCTCTCCACTTCTTGCTCCCCCAAATCCACCAGCTACCTGCGCAGTACCTTCTCTGCTCCCCACATTTACTGATGACGAATGAGTCCCTGCATTCTCCAGAGTGGACTCCTTACGCTTCTTTCCTCTCTGGATGCTCTGGTGCACTTGAGTTTGCGTTGCTCCATACCCTCAACTTTTCACCAGAGACTTTGCTCAAGCAATGTTCTCCTCTTTGTTCTACATCACCGGCATCCTCTACTTGGCTGAGCTAAATGTCCAATTAGCCACAAGTCCTTTCTTGACCTTCTTTTCTCTACAGCTGCTGTCAACTGCCCAGCTGGTCTCCCTGCATGTGTGTCTGGGTGCATCTAGAAATAAACAGAATTCTGATTTTTATCTCTCCTCACCTTTTTCTTTCCCAAACTTTCTAACAGCCATTGCATCTGCATAATTGGTCATTCCTTTATTCAACCAGAGGACTGACATCATCTTTGATTCCTACATTTGACTCATCACCTTCCATTCAACTCATTGGCAAGTCTTCTTAACTCTATCTCCAAATTAGATTTCAATCCTTCCCTTTTCTCTCCATTTCTACATTAGCATACAAGCCACTAGGACCTCTTGTCTGGACTCTTGCAGTTAATTTTCTTATTTATTTCTTGGCTTTCATGTTTTCTCTTTTTATTTTAAGGAAAAGTACAGGCAGGAATGACGCAAGCAGAGGCAGACCTGCAGGAAGAGACAGGAGGAAACAGCATTTATTTATTCATTTAATTCATGTAGTTGTTCATCGTGGTTGTTCCCACCAGCCCTGGTACTCAAACCCAGGACCATGGGATGTGTGTAGAGCGCACTCAACCCCTATTCCACTAGGGCATGCCCATTTTTTGCTTTTTCACAATTCATTCAAAATATTGCAACCAGGCAGAGTGTGTATTAAGGGTCCATTGATTCATTTTGACCAGGTTCCATAGACCACACACACACACAAGCTAAGTGAATATAAACATGTGATAAAATAAATGTTTAACTTAATGTGCCTCTTGTTTTTATGAACTGCCTTCCAAACCTTCTGTATCATAGACATGGCAGTAAGATGGGGGAAGAGGACCTCTGAATGTTCTGCATTCTCCTTGATGAAATATCTTGACTCAAACTATGTGCTGTTCTTGCTCTATACTATCAATAAAGAGCTAAGTAAGTGCCTCTTGTCCCCCGGTTTCACTAATCATTGGCTTTTTGTGTGCATTGTGTAAGGAATCTGAGCTTTGACAAGGCAAAGATTAGGATCCAGCTCTCGACTCCCACATGAACCCTCCTGCTCTTTGTTTCTTATCTGTAATGGCTCATGAGAATACTGACCCAGCGAGGTGATTAGGTGCAGAGAATATAGCTCCTGGTTACTACTCATCCAGAGTTCAAAGGTCTCACCTCTTGCTTGAAATTTTATATTTAATGTGTGATGGCATTGCCTCTTCTAGTCATATCACTTTAAACATTTTTTTCTTGGGAATTCAGTTCTGAAACTCAGACTTAATTTCTGACTCTGTATCCTGGAGCTATGGGGTCTCCAGAGGGAAGGCCCAGTGGTTGGAACCCTGGCCCTCTACTTCCTTTTCCAAGAGAGACTCTCCACTTTTCTCTATTTGGGGATTGTGCTTAATCTAAAAATTATATAGATCTTATGCTTAAGGGTTTGTGAACTACTCCTTACATGCCAAAAGAAAAAATAAATTTTAGGTGTGGAAATCTCTGGAATGTTGGTAAACTTCTGGAGGAAATATTTTAGAAATAAAGGGATAATTTCATAGATGATTTTTCTCTCCAATGCATAATGAAAAATGTGGTCTTATTATTATCGATATTAAATGGTATACATCCTTTAAAATACTTCATGTAGCTATCCAAGGAGGTGGTTATTATCACTAGGTAAAGTTGATTTCTGGATTGATTACCTACATAAGCTTTCAGACCAGAATTTCAGTGCAAATAGTTCATTTGGAAGGTGTTCTCACTTAGTTGCAGTATGGGTGTGGGAAGTCAGGCAGGATGAGAGGGAAATGGAAGCGAGGGCTCCGTCTTGTTGGGGACCTCATGGAGACCATGTGGAATGTGTGTGGTGATCTACCCCAGACAGGAAGAAGAAGTGTTCATCCTCTATCTCCTACTACCCATGCCCCAGGCAGCTTGCAAAGGCATTGGGACCTGGCTCTGCTGGCCGGCGGACACCTATAGGTCAAGAGATAACCCTCAGCTATGCAGCTACTGGGGCTCAGGGTACAGCAGTGAGGGGATGTGGTGAGGGCATTGTCACATGTAGTATGACAGGAAGGTGATTATTTCATGCAGTTACACAGGGACACAGAATGAAAGCAACAAAAGCTCGTGCTTGGGCTTTGAATTTGCTAGCTTTGCATTTCCATGTCTCCCTTATGCTTCCAGCTGTGTCACCATTTTCAGCTACCAAATGGCTCTATGAAAGGGAAAAACATTTCCTACGTAGCCCTTAGGGAGTATACAGGAGTTAAGATTTAAAAGTCCTAGCAGGGTTTCTGATATACCACACACATCAAACATTAGTGCATACTACAAGGAATGAAATTGCTGTGGCTTATCTTACATTACTGTTCAAATTTTCTAGGTAATTCAAATTGTTTTCCAAAATGATTGAACTGATTTACACTTGCACCAGAAGTCAATGAAAGTCCCAGTTGCTCCATATCCTTTTCAGTGCTGAGTCTTTATCCTTTTAATCTTTGCTGCAGGTATGTAGCAGTATCACATTGTGTTTTACTTTTTATTTCCTTGCAGAGTCATAAGACTGGCCACTGAGTATTCATTTTGTCATGTGTTTATTAAACCCTTGCCATCTATTTGATTGTCTTTTGATGGATTTATAGGAATTTTTACTTATAAGTATTTATATTTATAAATAGAATTCTGAATTTTTTTCTTGGTTTCGTATGTTGCCATTGTGTGACCTACCTTTTCACTCTTAAGTTTTAAATGTAATCCACTTTATCAATCCTTTCCTTCATGTTTATTGCCTTTTCTTTTGTGTTCATCACATTTTTTCTTCATGACAATATTGTCTAGATATTCCCCTATTATTCAGAAATTTAATTATCTCACATTTAGATCTACAATCCAACTGGAGTTGTTTTTTTTTTAATAGTATGGAGATCAGGGTTGCTTTTTTGTTGTTTTCTATTTTGATAGTTGTTTATCCCTTCACTGAATTGGAGCTTCTCTTGTACAGTAAATCAGGTCTCTAGAAACGTGTGAATATTTCTATACTCTAGTTTCTTCCAAGCATTTATTCGGTTTTCCTGTTGGCAATTTCCATTCTGTCCTAATTAATGTAGTTTTTTATCATTACATCTTAATATCTGAGAAAGATTTCCTACTTGGTTATTCTTCTTTAATATTTTTTTTTTGGCTATTCCTGGCCATATTTATATGCATTTTAGAATCAGATTGACATTTACTGCTAAAAGATTTGCCGATATTTTAACTTGAATTGTGTTAACTCCATAGATAATTTGGGTTAGAATTGGTCTCTTTACATATTGACTCTTCAACTCCACAAATGTTGTATCACACTCTACTTATTTAAATAAATTGTATTTTCCATTATTTATGCCTTAAACTTTGCTGTGACATAATCTTATTTAACTCAATTGCTTGCTAGTATATGATGGTTGAAAATGTTGCTTTACTTACTTTTTTTTAACTTATTATAATTAAACTGATATTTGTATTAACTTTGTATTCAGCATTTTTGTTAAATACATTTCTACTTCTAATAATTCATAGATTTTACCTTTGCTTTTCATATACCTAACAATGTTTTCTGCAAATTATATATCTTTTTCTTTTCTAATTCTTATACTTTTACAATAATGTTTTATTTATAAATATGTTTTATGTATAAACATTTTTTCTTTCACGTTGCACTGGTGAGAGCTTCAAGGATAATGTTAAACTGAAATCATTCTTGTCTTTTTTGAATCGCAAAGGAACAATACTTCAGCCTTTTATAATTAAGTTTGATGTTTGCTCTTAGTTTATGAAGAACATTTATCAAATTAAGGAACTCTCTAATATTACTAGTATTTTATTATCATTTAAATCAACAGCTACCGAGTTTTTCCTATTCATTTTCTGTATCTATTTGGATCATAATAAAAATTTGTATTTTTCATACCATTAATGTGATGGATTGCATTAATGTGAAAAATGTAAAATCATCAATTCAGGTTGCATGAATTTAACTTTGATATAATTTCTATTATTTTTGTATATAACTGTATTTGACATACTACTGTTTCATTTAGTATGTTTAGATGATGTTTATGAGGGAGATTGTTCCATGATTTTCCTTTATTGCAGCATCTTTTTCAGATTTGGGCTATGATGAAGACAAGTAGAGATACATTCTGTCATTTTTTGTTTTCCAGAAGACGTTGTACAAATTCCTTGAATTTTTAGTATAATTCATTGGTTTAAAATTTCATTTTTCTTGTGGAAAACCTTTTAGTTGTTAATTCAGTTCTTTCACAGATACAGGATCATTCAAATCTTTGAAGTTTATATTAATTTGAACTTTTGTTTTCTAGGACTTAATTTTTATCTAATTAAAAAAATTCATTGCTATAAAGTTTTGTGTAGGAACTGCTTGCTGTCTTTTAAATGCATGTGGGGTCTGTAGTAGTGTGCTGTTTCTATTCCTGATGTTGGTAACTTGCACTTTACCATTTCTCTTGATCAATCTTGCTCCGTATTTCACTTTTGATTTTGTTATTTGGCTATGTGTGTAGTTATTTCCTATTGTATTATTTTTTATTTATTTATTAAGTTCTCTCTTTTAGTTTCAACTGGCTTTATTTGATATTCTCTTTATACATTTCTGGCATCTGTAGTAAATTCCTTGATTTTCATCTTTTCTTCTTTTTCAATATTTGCATATGAATACAGCTTGACCTATACCCCTAAAGGCATGTAATGTTACATTTTTTTTTAAGGAAAGGCATAGGCAGGAATGAAGGTGAATGAGGAGACAAGCAAAAGGAGGATGCATTTATATTTATTTTATTTAACAGTTTATGGTGGTTATTTCTCTGTCCCCTTGTCTTAAACTGAAGACTGTGGGACGTTTGTGAACTGTGCTTAACCCTTACTCCACTAGGGCGCGACACAGGCTGCATTTTGATCACTGTGCAATTCAAAACATTTCTACTATCCATTATGACTGCTGTGACCAACGGAGGGTTTGCATGATGTAACGGATGGTCTAGTGGCCACCTTCCCTTTCTGGTCTGCTAGAACTCAGCCTCTTCTGCAGTGGACACAGCCACGCAGACAGCTTCTCTCCTCTTGTCTGAACCGTGCTGCTTTCTGTTTCCTGCTCCACAACTCCTCTAGCTCTTTGGGAATTTTCTTGACTTCTGCACCAAACTAGTCCTCAAATACACTCGAAGTCTTAGTCAGTTCGAGTTGTGTGCAAATACACTCGAGTCTTAGTCAATTCGAGTTGTGTGCAAATGTCCCAGTCTTCCTTCTTCAGTGGGAAGGTCTGGGAGGCTGTTTCTATGCTCGTCACAGGTCTCTGAGGACTCAAGTCATTATTAGTCAAATCAGACACCTTACTGACTTTTCTACTATCCCTCTCTGAATATTCCTATTCTGTCTCTTGTTCTTGGGGAATGCCTCCAAAACAAACTATCGTTTTTTTATGTTATCATCTCCAGTTCTGCTTTTCTTGGGGAAATCCAAAATAGAGTTATTAATTTGCAAACATGAAGAAATGTATTTTTTAATGTGGTTGGAGAAAATCTCCTTGGCCATTGTTACATATGAGCCACGTTTAGGCATTACTTATTCAAAAATATATAAAGTTAATATTTAAAGAGAATACAGTGTATATAATGTGGTATGTGATGATGTTGTTGTGGAAGGAACAAAGGGATTATAGAGAGAAATGGTCAGAGGCAACTTCTCTCTTGGATTCTTTGTTGTCTGAGTACTCAGATCCGACCACCTCTGCAGCTTGTGTAATAAGATGGGGCCTGGGGGCGCCTGTCACTGTCAAGACATTTTCATCATTTGACAATCACATGGAAATTGCAGCTCCTCACGGAGGAGGCATGGAGCACACTGCATACACAGGTGTTTCCATGCAGACCTTCACTAAAGGAGTTTTTGAAACTTAGTCATATCCAGTTACAGTCACAGGCCAGAGACCTGGATTTATGGTCAGTATTTT
This sequence comes from Solenodon paradoxus, assembly GCA_004363575.1. Classification (NCBI taxonomy): domain Eukaryota; kingdom Metazoa; phylum Chordata; class Mammalia; order Eulipotyphla; family Solenodontidae; genus Solenodon; species Solenodon paradoxus. The sequence continues at coordinate 271,854 of RJWH01000744.1, read as the reverse complement.
ATGTAGCATGAGTGAGGCTTTGATTGTGAAATGACCTGTGTCCACTTCTGTAGAAGAACATCAGCAGCTGAGTGCAGACAGAGCTGGATACATAATTCTTTCAGAGAAAAGTAAAAATGTGAGTCCTTTTTCAATATGCAGGAATAAAAATACCACTAAAGTCACTAAAATGTTTTGATTTCTCCCATAGTCTCTTTCTCAGCTTATGGAGGTTTAAAATTTGCTGTTTCATGTTGTGCTAAGTAAAAAAAAAATAGTCACAATTGAAATTATTAACATGATTTTTACATGAATCTCTCATTTCAGCAGGCAGCACCATTTTAACTACACATATTAGAGAATTTAATATGTATAGAATCAATGCAATCACACAACCTGCATCTTGTAGGTTACACGTGTTTAGGTATTTTTTCCTCACAGAACAGTTAAAATGCTCCTGTCAGATTGTTCACCTTCCGTCAAACACCATCTGACTGAATAATGAGTAAGGAGGAGAGAGGAGTAAGGAGGTTGCTTTCTCCTTCCCTTTCTTCCACTCTTATCACTGTCACAGCTAGCAGTTGGCTGACAGGTAAGAAAGACAAGAACAGATGTAGTTGGGTGTGAGAGTTCGTGTGTGCTAGAAATACATTGCCTTCTTTCTGTGTTGGAAACGGGTTTTGATGCAAACACGAGATGGGTCCTCTGGGGACTGGGAGCATCTGCCCTTCCTCACTCAGTGTGGACACAGTAGACATAAGACATTTGTCTTGAGTCCTCTGACTCCACACACCAAATCCACAAGGACTCTGTGTCCACCATGGGGTATCGCAAAATGTGAAAACAATGAATCAAGGAAATTGAACTGTGCAGAGTTCACCTCTCTGCCCCCAACATGGACGTCACCTACACAACTCAAACCAAAGATAGAATTGTTAAAAATTTTAAGGTGGTGACAGCTGGGCCTTAAACCAAGGAGGAGTGCTTGTGAGTGAGGGCCCTGTGTGATTGCGCAGGTCCCTGCCGGTGGATTGGAGATCCACGTGAAAATCCAGGTGGAGGCTAACTTTGAGTCATGATGTTGATCCAGGATTTACGTGAACCCTGCTCCATTCTCCAGACAAGTTCTTTAAACCTGTAAGAGGTTGTGGGCTGTGACTGACCCGGGCAGAGGGTGAGGCCCCAGTTGGGACTGCGGACTCGGAGCTGTCTCCTCTTAACTCTGGCCTGGGCCAGCCAGCATAAGCTCAACCCACTGTCCTCTCCCCCACTGGACCCCTGCTTCTACTCTGGCCCAGGTGTCCTCTCTCAGCTGCCCGCTGTGTGTGCCCCAGATGCCTAGTGTGGCCTTGTAGTCTTGTCCTCTCAGTCCTGTCACTGGCTGTGTCATGGACAATGTGCCCCTAAGTTGACCTTCTTGAGCTCTCCCAGCTCCTGGAGACCCAGCTCCTCTGCTCCCTTTCCAGACATTTCTCAACACTCTCATACATTGTGCAAACTCTGTCCTTGGCCATCAGTTCGTGTCCACGGGCACAAACTGCAGATGTAAACAAACAAACCAAAGCCCCCACTTCTTTGTCAGAAATTTTAATGTCAGATCTGGTACTAATTAGAAAATCACTTTCCCCAAATAGCTAACGATTTACACCCTCAGCAGGTGTAGCTTCTCATGCTGACCTCGGTTAAGTCACTTAATTTCTCTTGACCTTCTTTGTCTCAGCTCTAAAATGAGACAGAATTTTACATCTGGATAGAGATTTTCTTCTAGATACAGATGAGCACATCATATGTGCCTAAGTGCAAGATCATATTTTAGGGTTCCATCATTATAAAAATTTTACATTTCTTTTATGCTGGTTTTCAGAGGAGAATAAGGCTGTAAATAGGGTTCTTCCAGCATGACTGGTGAGAATGGTAGTCCAGGCAAAGGGAACAGGACATGGACATCCCAGGAACCTAGAGGACTGGTACAGGGCGTAGCAAGCACAGGAAGATGGGTCTCCAACAGGAGACAAAGGCTCGTTATTTCATCCTAGCAGTCCTGTGGGCCAGGGCAGCTGGGCAGCCAGTGGGAGCAGGCTAATTCAGACACTAGGTAATGTAGACCTAGGTTTCTGGATGAAAATCATTTCCAAAGTAGAGAAGTGGCATTGAGAGGTTAGTTACTAAAAGAGACTGTGTAAGTATGAAGGACATGAAATTTTGTTTAAAGTATTAACATGCTCTGGGATTTGCCTTTTCTTTTTACAAGGCTGTCACTATGTGATAGTTCTCTTCTCTTTCCCTCCTCTATACCATCTTTCCTCTCTTTTATTTGTCTTGATTTTGCTTGCAAATATTTTTTTTTAAAAAAGGTTAGATTCTGAGTGTAAATTTTCCTATCTCCACTAGGTGGTAGCAAACATGCAATTTTATTTTTCCGTAGCTGCAACGTTTTCAATAAACGTGCAAGCACATTAAATATGTAGGTTATCTGGTTACAAACGTGAAAGACATTTTTGAAACACAAAGCTATAAAAAGAAACGAATCTGTAATACCCTCACTCTATCCAGAGCTGCGTCTAGATAGTTTCCTTTACATGTATGTACAAATGTGTTTTCAGCTTAATTGGGAGTTTGCCTAAATCCTCACTTTAGTAGGTTACTAGGTTCTTGGAAACTGTAACTTTAAGCGAAATAGCAGAACAAAAGCAGATCCTCAAGTAAAATCACTTTATTCAGTAGTGATGAGAGTCTTTTCTTTCTCTTCAGGGTTGTAAATGTTGCTGCTGCATTGACACGGAGTGGCCCTGGCCTGGAGGAGCCGCCGTGGGGCTCTGGGCTAAGGTCTCACGGTCCATCACGCGCGTGCTCAGGGCCTGTTGCTGGCGCTCAGGTCTCCTCCTTCCGGAAGGAGGAGATGGAGCCGAGGCTCGTGGGGCCGCGGTGACGCGGCAAGGCCACTTTCTTCAGTGTCATTGCGTCAGGTCGATTTAGTGAAGATATGACAGCCACAGTGGGCTTCGACATGAAGCAAGTCACTAAAGGTAACGCCACAATAAAGACTGGGACATAGGAGGACAGCGGGATTCTGGAGCTTGTGGGAACAGTCCTGCAGAAGGGTCAAAGCCACGGTTTATAGGACAGATGCTGTGGGATCGTGAAAAGACAGGATCTTCTCAAAATGAACTTCATCTTCTAGAGAAACCACAGGAATTCCAGTGCTGGTACTTAGAAAACAGAAAGAGCTCCCTCATGCTTTGAATGAGAAACAGCTAATTGAGAAGATGAATCTGTGCGCTCTTCAGAATAGAGCAATTTGCTACTGTTCAATTTCTTTAATGTAGGTACCATGCCAGTGTCTTATTCCACATTCAAAATCTGAAGACACTGAAGCATCTCCTGAAGACTTGCTTCTGGTTCTTGAGCTAGAATCCTAGGATTATTGTCTGTTGCTCTGAAGTGCTGCCCAGAAGACAGTCCTCCCTAATCCCAAGAAACAGCCTTTCATTAGAGTGTGTCTCCTGTGCAGTGATGAAGAATCAGCTCGAGCTGTTGTGATAAAGCCAGAGAACACACCAAGACACGTGGGCTTCTTAGAGATGCTTGTCTTACACGGTGCACCGAGCTTTCTTTTTCATCTCTGCTCTCATCTTTCCAGTTCTTATTTATATATATATATTGGTTTTCAGTGAATGTCTCTATATTTCATTAGAGAATCCAGTAGCTTAATCCTGACAGACTTGAGAGGATGGATTTCTAGTGCCACATACCATATTTAGGAAACCATTAGCCTGCCTCACATGGTATAGAAACATCATGTTTATTTATCTCCCAAAAACGGTCTGCAAAGAGTTAGCAAAACCCCCAGATCAACATTGTTATTAGTTCTTCACACTAGTAAGATCCTATGTGATGAGTTTTTAAAACATTCTGCTGTCTGAGAATTCTTCATCACCACACTGCTGATGGGGATATGAGAGGAACTGAAGCTGCTGTTTTGTATCTGTCCCCGTTATTACTTTGAGATACAGATTTCCTGGTTCAACTTTTCCAGGGGGCTGGGAGTTATAGACTTTCTCAAATTTTTTTGTGAATTCAGACATCCCAGCCAATGTAATAAAGACTGCTAAGAATATTTTTTTAAAAACTGGAATGAAAGAACTTTATTCAAGGATCATTGTACTGAAAATACTCTCTAGTTTCTAGATTTATTTTTCTTACCATTGTATCACAAACATTTTTCTATATTATTCTTTAATTTTTTTACTTTAATGACAATAGGTATATACTTTATATCTCTATCAGAAGGTATAGGAGACACTATTTTGTAAATAAATCAATGTAAATAGCCATGCACATGAATGTTTAAATTATCTCTCTGATTCTTCCAAGGATGTAATCATAGAATTTAAATTCTGTGGTTAAGAATGGATTTTTTTTTAAGAAAAGGTGCTTGCAGCAACAGAGAGGAGGAAAAAGCATTTCTTTTATTTAGTTGTTCATCTTGGTTATCCGCCCCACCAGTCCCAGGACGTGAACCTGAGTCCTAGGGTTGTATGAGGACTGCACTTGGCAGGAGGTGGTGGGCCCAACCACTACTGCACCAGCATGTGCCAGGAATGGAATTGTTTAAGACTCCTTATCTATGTGTTGCTGCTTACAGAACAGGCCCACCGTATACATGCTTGTCACACCTGGTTTGTTCTCACTGTCCCCTTGTTAAATTGAGTTGGGTGTTTTTTTTTCATGTTAAAGAAGTAATATTCTCCAAAGGTGAAATGATAGATCATCTTAGCCAAATTCCCAGATGGAGGCTGACGTGCATAACAAAACTTTGCTCCCAATTATGATTTTTCGCAATTATGAGTCCATTCAGTGTAATTAATGTGACCAATAATAAGATTAAGAACAAACATAGCAGTCAGCAGATGGCGCCCTTGAGCTAAAGGAAAGATTAAAAAAAGACTTTTTCCCACCACAATTTCTCTCTAAGAAATGATTGATTTTGAACTAAATATTCTGTAAGGACCAGTTGTTAATCATGGAAAAAACAAATGCATAAAGTTAAGAAAATGTAACATTCAGGGACTTAGGAGGAATTATGTGAGTCTAGAAAGTTGATACATTTCTGAATTTTAACACTTGACTGTGCTATGTCTACATTTTCCAGTTTACTGAGGAATTTGCACATGTTCCTGGTGAAGATCACAAGAACAAGAATGAGTTGTGGTCTGCGTTTCTTTAAACCTCCTCTCCAGGGCTTACCCTTACTAGGAGGAAATCTGAGCTGTGTACGTAAGACAGCTCTTCTCTATAGCTGAGACTTAAAATGACTCCTTCCCTTCCTCATGGTACGACAGGCTCTAGCAATGCGGGTCTCCGCAGCAGGAATTCTGGCAACTCCAGTGAAGGAGTGGTGTTGATTGCATTCTTTGGGAAACTTTTTGGAGACACCAGCATTGCTCCGTGTGGGTGGGACTGTCTTGGAGAGAGGTTACAAGGACTTGAATGACTGAAAAGCATTGCCCTATCTCTACCAAACTTCAAAATGGTGACATGGTAACAGGAGCTCTCTGGAGCGCTTATCACATGCTCCCTGGAGCTCAGCCAATACGCAAAGACCTCTGCTGGCTTTCCTGGAGATTCTTGTAGTTTAGGGTCCCAGGGACATCTTATCAGGAAAGCCTGAAGGATGATGGGTTTGTGCCAGGGGGCGGCACCTCCCTCCCCCATTTCAGCCCTATAAACACATCAGGAAGGGTGTAAGAGCCTCGGAGAGTCTGAGCACCACTGTAGAGGGATGTACTTTTATGTATGTGATCACCTGTTCAGGTAAGTGGACAAGGGACTTTGCTAGACAGGTAACTGACTACTATTCCTGTCACCTAGACCTTACCACAGTGTTTTGATTTCAACAAAACCTCACAATTCTTTTCTGGAAAGCAGGTCCTTCATGACATAATATCCTTCCAGTCATCCCCAACATCCATCAGAAAGTTTCTACTGAGGACATGTCCATTTATCCCAACCCCCTGGGCTTGAAACACAAGGTCAGTCTTTGCCCCCTGACTCTCTCACCACAGAATACAATGAGGGTCGAAGTCCTATTGATTAGGAACTGTAATTTCCGCCACACTTGACTGTATTCCTACCCATACCCCTTTCCCCACTATCCACTGACCCTCCAGCACCTACCAGCTCAGTTCCAGCTTCTCCTGGGCCCCTGCTCCTTCTAAAGGAGCATTATATAATGGGGTAGTCAGCAAACTAAACATAATAATCTCTCCATAATCTTACTTCAATCCTCTGCCCTCAGGAGGAAAAGTCATTTGGGGTTTTGGGGGTAACTAGCTGATAGAAATAGTCCAGAAAAACAGTCACATTCCCAGGCTGGAGTCAACACCGGTAGGAAACATTTTATGGGGGCAGAAACTCACTCTCAGGCTCTATCTGGATTTTTGGCTAAAGCTGTTCTGCTGAGAGACACTTCATTGGCAGGAAACGGGGCCTGGGTGTCTTTTAACATTTTTTTATAGAACTTCCACTTTGTTCCTTCTTTTCCCTTCCCAAGATTTGAAGGGAAAAAAAAACAAACATATTTACACAAAGCATGTATAGTATTCATTTCTTAATGAGTTTCTTTCAATATACAATTTTTAAATTTGTTGCATGTACTGGCATGCTACCTGAGAGACTCTTCCACGGAAATAACTAGGGTCTTGGCCCATGAATATGCCTTGACTCTTATTTTTGGAAAAATTTAACTCAAATTCCAAGTCTCGGAGCATGGAGCTGGGGCAGCCCCTTCTGTAGGGGCTGCTGCCTTTGTTTTCCTTGGTTGGTCTGAGAGTTTTCTACTTGTCCAGTGGGTGAAAATGGTGCCCATCACAGGTGAGAAGGTGGGAGACGTCATTGTCCTTGATGTGGTTTCTGGGGTCCCAGGAGCCAGGAGTCCTGGTCTGCTTTGCTACAGCTGCCCGCTCAGCTCCCGGCACGGGTGTGCATCACGCGCGCTGCTCCTGCATTCTGTTGCGGACGGGGCCGGCACCGCGGTTGCTGTGCACGGGATGGGAGGCTCCCATGCTCGACACGGTGCGGCTTGGCGAGGCCTGTGGGAGCCACTCCTCGGGGAGCTTCTTGAGTGTCTATGTAACTCAAAAGGATAGGAAATCTCATATGTGTTTAGATTTTCTTTGACTTAATTTATTTCGTTATAGCAAACGAAGCTACTCTGAGGTAAAACATTTATGGATTGTGAAAAATGCTACTAAAAATTAATTCCCCCCACTTTTTTTAATCTGTGAAAAAAATAACCTGGCTCCAGGCTTGCTTCCTAGTCCTTTCCTCCATTGCTATCATTCTTAAATGACCAGTCATCCTGCACTTTATGAAACAGTCAAATTGGACCTTACAGATGATGGGTGTACAAAGTTGTGTCTTCCCATCAAAGCTCCCGTGTACCCCACTTGGAGACGGTCCTTCGAGATCTTCACATTTTGGGCATCCTGAGAGGCCCAGCCTGCGCTCTCTCCCTGGTGGAGCCTCGCAGACCTTTTGCGGAAGGGAGTTTCCCTTCTACTGTCTTCTTCAAAATCTAATTCTGGTAATGAACATGCCCTTCTTAAAACATGTGATGTACATTATTGAGCACTTAGACAGGAATTTCTGTAGAAATGGATGTTAGTAAACATATTTATCCTGCAGTGTCTAACACAATGCATTTCATAAAAAAGTCAATAATTTGGCATGCCCTGGTGGCTGTGCCTATGATAAAAGCCCACATGCAATTCAAGGACCTGGTTCATAGCCAAGGCCTGGGGGTGAGGGTGGGGACACACCTAAAATGAGCAATTAAGCAAAATGCTTCTTCCTTCTCTTTCTTCCTTCCTGCTTGCTGCCTGCCTGCCTTCATTCCTCTTTCAAAAAGCAGAAAGACAGTATTTTGTTTTGCTATTGGTGTTTGGAGACATGAGTCCAACACTCTTAGGAAAACATCTGTCAGTATGTCAACTATACATGTAGGAATACAGATGATAACAATGGCCGGAGGTCACAGGCAAGCGCACCTGGGCCCACGGAACTCAATAATCATGTCTGGGGAGGACTTGCAAGTTCACAATGGAATGTCCTGTCACTTTAACCCACACCAGGGTAAACATGATCATCTTTGTTTGGGAGGACAGCTCAGCACAAGGGCCACTAGTGACCTGCATGGACAGTCAACAGCAGCATTGCCACATAGCTCAGTGGTTTCTGAACTAAGGTGCCCCTGAAAATCACCCTGAGAGTCCAATTCTACAGATCTAAGCTAGAATCCTAAGAGAGGACACTTCAGAGTCATTTTCAAATGACTCCAATGTCCATTATGGTGGAAACGTACCTTCAAACATGGCAGTTGGTGGCTCCTTCTGATGGGAGAGCTTTGGAAAGTCAGCTGTCTTGTTTGGGGCCATGGCCAGGACCAGATCAATGCTCTGTGCTGAAGGGTGCTCATTCTGCCCTAGCCAAAAAGACAGCTACAAGCTATTGAGCACGAAGGTCATCCTGGAGAGAGAGGGACAAATCCCTCCTGTGCCCCTTTGGAACTCACCACTAGGGAGTTCCTGTATTCTTGTGTCTTTCCTGATGACTCTTCATCCCGAAAATGCAGCCCTACTGCCTTCTTCCTGTTCTAACTCTCGAATGCCTCCTGACTCCTGACTTAGCTCATGTTTGAGCCTGGTCCTCCTAGATCTTTACTGGCCAGTCCTAACACACCTCTCTGACACCTCAAAGTAGGATTCATGGGTTTATCTCATTCTAGCACAATCCCAACTTGAGCATCACCCCCTCTGAACCCCCAGAGCCACAGCCCCCTGACAGCCCTCGCTGCAACCTCGCCACCACACAGACAGCTTCAGCCTGGAACTTTATGACCACAAACTAGATAAGCAAATACACTTGAGTCGAAAGACATCTGCTGTATCTCTGGAGAAATAGTCATCCCTGAAATGACCAAGTTATTGGTTTGTCATGGTGGCCTGGGTCTCCTTAGCAGAAACAGAGCCATTAAGAGACATGAAACAAAAGAGAGTCCCAGGGGAAAGCAATAACTCAGATGTGCAGAGTGAGGAGAAAGAAAGGTCTGTGTTGCTTGTGGTTAGTTTCTTGAAGGAAAGGAGGAAAGGCGGCGGGGGTGGGGGTCGGCAGGGCAAGCATGGAAGCAAGAGGTCTTACTGACTTTCACATATTTCCCCATTACAAAACGAGCTGCATTTTTCTTCCTTTTTCGGTACTTTCTACTTTCTCTCAAACTTGCTAGCAAGCCACACAACTGTCCTGCAGAAGGCATACGGTCTGCATAGTCTTTATGTGGATAATGCTGGTGACATTGCAGTCACCGGCCACTTCCAGTGGGGGCATCCCAAATATTCAGTGGGGCAGAACGCACAGCCCAGGGGTGCTGAGAGGCCAGCACGTCTATCGCCGTTCCGTAAAGCTCCTTCGGAACCATTCTGTGAGCCCCCTGGAAAATCTCCCCTTTAACCACATATCTCTACGGATGCTGGACCAGCTGCTTGTTTGGTCCAAGGACCAAAAGGCAAAAGTAGCAAAGAACTGGTATCTGATGGTCAACTATGCCAGGACTTGTTAGGAAGTACAAGCTAGTATACTGACGTTTTAACATGAATCAAATGACACACCCCGTCAGTCTGTGGTGGGCAACGCAAGCCCACTCAAGGACCATCTTCCCTGAGCTCTCACAGTTTACATTATTCAAATGGCCCAGAGGGAACAGGAAATAGTTACAGTTTCCTGTTTGGCTGAGAACCACACCTCCTTCTAAAAATGATGCTGCCAAGTTTTTCTATTTCCTGATATTTCCCTACTCCAGCTTTGAACCTTTTATTAAAATGCTTTTATGTCTAACTAAACATTCTCCTTTGTTTACTGTTCTGTTTCCTTTATTGAAATTGGCACACATTCAGAGCCAGCATTTATTGCCACCTGCCAAGACATTTAAATGGACAATTTGCAAAGGCTGTTTTATAAATTCAGAGGGTTAATTGGCAATGAGAACTGTAGGAAGTCATGAAAGAAAAGAATCCTTGTGCTGTAATGAGGCTGGAATTGTTGGCAGTTTAAGATCTTTACAAAAGTAAAGGAATTATCCTGTCTATGGTACCTGAGCACTTGAAGACGTTCTCTTGACAGAGATGCTGATATGGAAGCATAAGTATGACACAGTAGGGCCCCTACTAGTCCTTTATCAAAGCTCAGATAAAGTATACAAATGGGTCTATAATTCTGGTGTATCGTCTACTATTTTCCAAATGGCCACCATAGAAATAATATGCTAATGCTCCAAGAAAACTCATTTAATTACCAACTATTTCATTTTAATTTTCTAACAGTTTTATCAAAAGTTGTGTGTTTATGCTATTGATGAATAAAAGGTAATGAGGATGGATAGATAGCTTTCTATGGTATATCAAAATTTCTAAGTGAGGTATTTTAATTAAGAAACATTTATGCACATAAGAAATAGGGCAGTTATGCTGTTTTTTTTTTTTTTTTTTTCAAGGAAAAGTGCAGGTAGGAAAGATCGAGGAGGAAGAAACACTTTTATTCATTTGTATTTGGCTGTTCACTCTGGCCCCAGATGTGAACCCTGGTCCTCGGGATGTATGTGGACTGGTGTCACTGGTAGGCTGTGGGTCTAACCACTACTTCACCAGGTCAAGCCAGTTGTGCATTTTTAAATGTTCTTTTTCTTAACTCCTATTTGTCAAATACCCTCCCCTATTCAACACCTAACCAGAAGGGAACATCACCCCCACCGCTTAGCTGTCTCAGCAGAATCAGATAAAATCATGAAGTCTGCAGCATTACAGGTAATATAAAATTTGTTGTCTGGCTGTTGTACAGAAAGATTTAAGATCAATGTGTATTTTGTATACTCCAAGACATCAACTTCAAAGTGTCAACTCCATCTGTAAAGTAGACATGCATTCTTTCATCCATGAGGGGAGGCTGGGTCCCATTAGCCCACCAGTCAAGTATTCCACCCTGAGCATCGAGCTCTGTGCCAGCACATGGCACCACCCTCTCTGAGAAATAAGAGTGGACAAAGGACAAAATGAGTCCATGAGGTGTTTGAGACCCCCTTCTCAGTGACCTGGAAAAAGTCCCCCATTTCAAGGCAAGAGAGAGTGATAAAAATTCTAAGACCCCAAGTCTGTTTATAAAGTGCATGAGAGAGAGAGAGAGAGAGAGAGAGAGAGAGAGAGAGAGAGAGAGAGAGAGAGAGAGAGAGAAGGTAGCACAATGTAGAGGAGCAAAGAAATGCTAAAAATAGAACACACAGCATGTCTGTCTACCACCTTAGCTATCAGTGCTTCCCAGTCAGGAAATACTGTCAAGTGTTATAAATGCTCAGAGTGCACGTCTTATAGAGCAGCTGCCTGTGTCCTTGGCAAAGGGATACAGACGTCAGACGACAGCTAACGCTTGTTCTCCCTCTGACCACCGCCTCCATTCTACTTGCTGGGGAATGGAAGGGCAGCAGTGCTATTAGTCATCACTTTGGGCATTCTCATCCGCATCATCGAAGTGGAGTGGGTTTTATCCCATCGTACATAGTTGGCTTTTTTGGCTTTTTTTGAGATCATTTGCTTTTTCTAAAAAGCCAATGAACAGTTTCCAGCCTTGGGTAGGTATCCTGCCAGCAGTGCTTTCAAACCCATACCTACTTGGTGAGTGGTAACCCACTAACACATGAAATTCTTCCAACCTGAGTTCCAGTCCTGCTTACACTGAGACCTCGCACTACGAAATGGGTGGTGGGCAGGGTAAGAGAGCTTCAGTACCAATATCAGTGGAAGTCAAGAGTGAGAGACATAATCATCTCAAGAAAAAGTTGGAGATAAGGGTTGGAATGCCACACATACTGTGTTTTAAGCTTTAACGTCTTCGGAGATGTAAAGTTGATTATCAGAACATTATCTGTGAATCCTGCCATTTTGCAACACACTTGGCAATCTTCTGGTGGTTAAATCTTCTGGTGGTTAAAATGTGTTTTGATGATGAGTTCCCCTTGACTGTGTTTCCTGACACTATCCTTGTCCTTATATTAGGGCCCACTTTCTCATCCCTTATCTGATTTTTAATTGCATAACCATTTTTTAATCTAATCAAAATTCTCTTCTGACTTTCATTCTGGGAGAGAAGAAAGAAAAGTGAATTGGAGCTAGAGCACGGTCCTTTTAAGAGGATGAGTTTGTAGTCATGGTGACATCCATATGTGTTCAGCAGATGGGACCTGATCAGAAGGCACTGCAGACACGTTGGAGCAGGTACCGCTGATGCTCCCGTGGTCCCTCTCAGCCTGGGGACACTGAACCTGCAGAGGACTCTCCAGCACAGTGACCCCTCTGACTTCATCTGGCACCTGCTTCCAGGAAAACTGCATCTGATCACATTGCATCCACACTGTAAGGCTGCGGGTCACTGCTGACCCCGCACGGAGTCTCAGTCTTAATCCTGGATAACACACAGCTTGGGAGCTGCTGCTGTGTATCAGCGCTGCCGTGAGATGTCATGGACAGGCGGCACTGATGCTTCGTGAGCTTCCTCCTCCAAGAACACAAAGGAAAAAAACATTTGGAAATCATGACTTGTTAGCATCAAATACTTTGTAGGCTAAAATCATTTTATATTCTGTATACTATATTCATGATTGTCTTCATTTTTCTTCCAATTTTCAAAGAAATTAAAAATAAAGACACAATCTTAGGTCCCTAGGTATATTATGGGCCCTCGGTCCTGGGCCCCCTGACTGACGGCGGACTGTCCGTTTTCCTGGCAGCCAGTCTCCTCTCTGCCTGGTACCGGCTCTTTAAGCAGAGGAATTTCGCGGGCAGTGATTTTCATTCCCGGGAACTGAAGGTCATTAGCAGAGCGTTGCAGCGGTGTAAACCCAGGTTAGGAGACCTGTAATTGCTGTGTCTGCAAGAAAGCTTCACGTTCCTTTAAAAAAAACAACAACCCACATTCTTATCAAGTTGGCTTAGTTATCAAGTGCAGTAACAGCTTCTGCCAGCGATTCCAACCTATGAAGTGCCTGGTGGTTCTCCCAGATGTCTACAAGTTTTGAAAAATACATCAAAGTAAGCTTAAACCTGTTTGGCTGTATTCACTACATTCAAGGCTAAATGAAAAGCATCATTCTGTAATTATGCAGAGTTAATGATTGCACTAATCGAGTCGCGTCAACTGAATAGTTAACGGTTGCACGGACTGGAGCTGGCCCCGGGACGGTGTGGACAGCGTACTGTGTGGCACAAGCAGGCAGAGTCCCTGCTGCTGGCAGCAAGATGGCCCATTTGTCACAAGGCAGTCTGTTCTCTTTGCTCTCACCCCCTTTTACTATTCCTTCCTGCATTTATTTAATCTCAGTGACACTTCCCCTCTCAGGTACCCCTGGCTGGAGGCTTCTCTAACAGGTGCTGATTGAAACTTGCTCCTGGCACTCTCCGCCCAGGCAAGAGTGCTCCTGCCTCCCCCCTATTCATGTCCCCGCTTTCTGATAGAGGCAGGGGTCTATCCACTGTCATGCTCCCATGTCCTGGCCTTACCTCCTGTCACCTAATAACTAGCTGTGAGTCTACTCATGCTTCCTTTGAGGAGTAGCTGAAGGACAGAGAAATATCTAATTTAAAGCAATATTGCCAGTTCTTTGTCTTTTGGGGGGCATAGATTGGGTGCTGTCTATTTATAGAACTAATGAATGTTAAGGTGTTCCCATTGATTCATATGTTCCCCAGGAACTTTAGGAGCATACTGTAAGGATGGTGTCATCAGATGGTAGAGTTTCAATTAAAAAAATCCCCACTTTGTTCTCTGTTAGGAAGCAGAATTTAAACTGGCATGAATAGTCAGCCACTGCTACTTTTAAACACTTAAATACACGTCCACACACACTTGATGTCTTACAATAGCGCAGTATTATTCTAATTCTGCACAAAAGCAGGTATTGTCTATTTGTGTCATTTTCAGATATTTGTTGTCATCAGTGATTTTTATTAACTTTTCTCACGCAGTAGTCTTTTACTTCTCTTGAAGGCACAGGCAGAAATGAAGGCAAGTATGCAGAAAGGAGCAAGAAGCATTTATTTTATATAGTTGTTCATCTTGATTGTTCCCCCACCCCCTGACCGTGGTCCTGGGTCATAAACCTTGATCCTTGAGATATACGTGGACTGTTTTGGGTAGAGGCAGCAGACTTAACTACTAACCCATCAAGGTATGTTCGCTTATCTGCGTTAGTCTCTATACTTTGTTTTGCGTTTACTAGAATTTTGTATAAGTGAAACAATACAGTAAGTATTCCTTTTTGCCTGATTTCCTTCGCTCTTCATCATTATTTTGATATTCATTCATACAGATAGATCATTATACCATTCCTTCTTATTACTATTAGTTCCCTTATTTGTTCACCCATCCATCTTTGGCTATTACAGTTTCAGATGATGTGAAAATTGATGTGCAAGTCATTATACAAAAATATGTTTTCTATCATTTAAATAAGTACTTAGGAGTAGAAAGGATGGACATATGGCAGGTATACATTTGTCCTTTATAAACAATTGCCAGATTGTTATCCAAAATGATTGTACCATTTTACATTCCCACCAAGAGTGTCTGAGAAGTTCAGTTCCTCTGTATTCCCACCAATATTCGGTGGCTTCAATTTGTGCCATTCTAATAGGTACTGGGTTGTATCTGAGTGAGCTTTCAAATTGCATTTACATAAAGACTAATGATGTTGAACACATATTATCCAATGTATCTTTTTGTTGTTGTTTTTTTGCAAATTGGCTGTTCAAATAATTTACTCATTTTTAAAATGGATGTTTTAAATTATTGTGTTTTGAATTAAAATTTTTTTTTCTTCTGGCTATAATTCTTTATACATGTATATACTTTGCAAATACTTTCTCCCAGTCTGTAACTTGTCTTTTTATTACCCTTAAAAAGTCTTTTGAAGAAAAACAGTAGTTTTTACTTTTCATGCAGTCTGATTGTTAACTTATTCTTTTATGTTTCTACTTTTGGTATAAGTCCTAAGAAATGTCTGCCTAAGTCAGTGATAAAATATTTTATCTTACATTTTTTCCTAGAAGTTTTATAGCTTTAGTTTTGCATTTGGTTATGTGATCTATTTTATACTATTGCTTTGTTTATGGTGAAAGTATGGATCAATAATTTCTGTATGTACATATCCAATTGTTCTAGCAGCTTCTATTGAAAAGGTTGTCTTTTCTCCATTGAATTGTGTTTGCACCATTTTAACAAAGAAAAACCATTTGCATAGCGACATACACACATACATACATTCTTCTGGACTGCATTTCATTTCATTGATTTACTTGCCTATTTTTATAACACAGCTAACTGTTGTTTTATAATAAGGTTTGATTAGGCAATACTAATTTTATTCTTATTTTTCAATGTGTTTTGATTGTTAGTTTTCATTTTCATGTGGATTTTTAATATTGTGGTTTATTTCTTAGAAAGCTCACGGATTTTGATAGAGGCTAAAAATATATATACATATGTATATATATATATACATATATAGAGATATATAGATATATATTTATATATATAGAGAGAATTGTCATAGAAGCAATATCAAATAATCAACTCCTTAGGCATGTATGTCTCTCCAATTATTCATGTCATTTTAATCACTTTATCAATGATATGTTGTTTTTAGTACTACAAGTCTTTCATTTTGTGTCAAATGTATCCCTATGTATTTAATTTTTTGTGAATATGATAGTATTACCGGTTTTAAAGTTTCCGTTTCCAACTTAGCTGCTAGTTTATAGAGATAATTTTTTCTTTTATATTGACCTGATATCCTACAACTTAGCTAAAATAATTTTTTAGTTCTTGAAGCCTGATTTTTTTCCATAAGAATTTCTGCATGGATACTTACCATGCTATTCATAAAATTACTTTATTCTTTTTTCCAATCTTGATGCCTTTTATTTATTTTTTTTGATATATTATATTGGCTAGGATCCCCATCTTAATTTTTTTTTTTTTGACTCAAGTCTGTAATTGTTTCCAAATGCTTGTGGATTTTCTAGGGATCTTTGTTACTTGTTTCAAAATTAATTTGTGGCCCAGAAATGCTTGTCATGACTTGAATCTTTTTAATTCTATTAAGAATCTAATGGTTCAGAATGAATGTTCTAGGTACTTTTGAAAGAAATCTGTATTCTGCCATTTTTGGTTAGTCTTATGCAAACATCAGTTAGATCATTAGGCTGATTTTGTTGCTCTTGATTTTGTTGTTCAAATCTGCTAGATACTGATTTTCTATCTGTTGTATTTTAACTGCTTATATTCTAGTTCTTGTACCTTATAAATTATTGAGGGAGGGATATTAAAAATATCCGACCATTGTGAGTTTGCCCATTTCTCTTTGCTGCTCTACTAGTTTTCCTTGCTAACATCTTGAAACTAGGTGCACATATGTTTAGAATTGTTACACCTCTTTGATGAATTGACTCTTTTAAAATGACCTCTTTTCCTCCTGGCACTATGATTTTCTCTGAAATATGTTTTGGTATTAATAGAAGTAGCTCACCTTTTCTGTGGTGTATTATCTTATTATAGGGTGTAACTTCTCATACATTTGCTTTAAACCTATTTGTGTTTTTATATTTTGAAGGTGTTTCTAGTTAGCAGCAAGTTTGTTTTTTGTTTTTGTTTTTTAATTTTCTCTTTTTTCCAACCCATTTGTATTATCTTCTGGCCACACTGGCATAATAGGACCAGGATTTACCCTCCTGCCTCGAATAACCATAACATGGAGAAAGTATATGCAAGAAGCTGGAATCAGGTAACAGAATGCAGCAATCCCTGAGTGAAAAGAGCTGGGTGAGCCCTGCAATCAACCCATCTCATCCATCCAACACGCAGGAGAGTTGTCCTGCATGAACCACCAGACTCCCTTAGTTGAGGTTCTGAGAAGACTGAAGCACAGTACAAAAAAGCATAGTTGACCTTTTTGGCAATGGAGTCCATTGAGTGTCCAGCTGAGAACAGCTCAGAGTATGCTTACAAGGCAGCTGCTCCAGGCTAAAGAAACCTACCCAAAGAATTAGAGGTCATGGTGCAGATGTGGCATCTGTTCTGACCAGCCAGAGGGGAAATATTCCATATTCAAAGGGCAATGTGTATAGAACACAGAGGGTCTTGCTTATGTAGGTGTGAGTAATTAGTCTTAGACTGAGAACTGCTCCTGCCTTGCCTACCAAATCTTAAAAGCAAGATTCAAAAGTATCAAGTTATTTCCAAGTAACTTAACACATTATAATCCACTTGTTCAAACTAGTCATACAAAGAAATTCTTAAAATCAGAGGTAAAAGATATACTACTTATAGTGGGATATACACAAAGATGACAATGGATTTCCTGTAGAAATCAACACATGTAACAAGGCAGAGGAGCTACATTCTTCAAGCACTGAAAGAAAAAAAACTCACCAACTTAGATTTTATACCTCGCAAACAATTTCATAAAAACATGCAAAAGGAAGGATCCCTTTCTAGCAGCGCTCTCTCTCTCTTCTCTCTCTCTCCCTCTCTCCCTCTCCCTCTCTCTCCTCTCTCTCTCTCTCTCTCTCTCTCTCTCTCTCTCTCTCTCTCTCTCTCTCTCTCTCTTTCACAAAAAATCAGGCAGAGGAAATGATAGCAAATGGAAATATGGATCTATATGCTTCAATAAAGACCCTTTTGCCCAAAGAGTGACCACATTACATGGTAAATATAAAATGTGCCTTTCTTCTTAGTACAACTAAATTTTCCTTTGTATATTCTCTTTTCCTGATTATTTTGAGAGAATTGTAGCTTTAGGTACTTGTAAGTAATATTATAGAGATCCTACGTATTCTTTGACCAATTCCTTCCAGAAGTAACATTTTACAAAACTATAGTACAATATCAAACCAGAGTATTGGCATTGATACAATACACAGAATATTTTTAGCTCCATTAGGATCCCTCTTTTTGCCATTTTATGACCACAATCCCCCCTCCCTTTCCCAACCTTTTCTTACCTGTCCTCCATTTCTTTAAATAACATTTCATTATGTTACATAAATAGAATCACACAATATGCAAACATTTTGGATTAACTTTTCCACACATTGTAATTTGCTGGTGATTCATCCAGATTGGTGTTTACATAAGTGTTTTATTTCTTTTTCCTCTGGGGAGATGTAACAAGATATCCAGCTGATACCTGAATCCATGCATAGTACCAAACCCTATATACTATGCTTTTTCCTAGAATACATATCTATGATAAAGTTCAATTTATAAGTTAGGCACAGTAAAAGATCTTCAATAATAATAACTGATACTAGAACATTCGTAACGATATACTGTAATAAACATTATATGAATGTGCTCTCTCTTGTCTCAATATGTCTCATAGTATATAATATTTTTGAACTGTAGTTGATCACAGGTAAATAAAACTATTGAAAAAGACTTCCTGGAAAAGGAAATTACTGCCTTCCATGAAATACATGGACCATAGGTGTGCCACTCACCCACTGAAGGGCATCTGGATTATATCTAGTTTTTATTACTACAAATAAGAGTGCTATATTCATGTCTGTATTATGTGAGCAACAGTCTTTATTTTCAGGGATAAATACCTAGAAAAACAATTGCTGGATCATGCAGTGATACTATATTTACTCTTTTATGACACTATCAAACTCTTGCAGAGCAGTTACACCGTTTACATTTCTACCAGCATATATGAATTACTTCACATACTTGTCAACATTTGCTGCTGCTATTGTTTTTTACTTAACTATTCTGAATGTTGTTTGGTGCAATGTCATTAGGATTTTAATTTACATCTTCTTACTAGTTAGCATTCTTCTTTTTATGTGTTTATTTGTCATGTCTATTTTTGGTAAATTTCCTCTTTATGTTGTTAACTCATGTTCTAATTGGATTGCTTATTACTTTAATGCTGAATTTTTCCTATATATAAATATAATTTAATCTACATATTTTTAAATGTGGTAAAATACATAATATAAATTTCACTATCTTGACTTTTCAAGTGTGTACTTTATTAGTGTTAAATATAGTCACATTTTTGTGTGACAATTCTCTAGAAATTTTTCATCCTGAATAACAGAAGCTCTGTATCAGTCAAACAATTCTCATTTATCCTTTCCCATAGCCATTGGCAACAATATTGTACTTTGTGTTTATATGACTTTGCTTTAGATATATAAGTGGAATTATGTAACATTTGTCCCATTCTGACTGGCTTATTCCACTTAACATATCCTCTAGGTTCATGTGAGTGTTAGAATCTCCTTTCATTTTAGGGTGAGTAATATTCCATTATATTCATACGTCATGTTTTCTTTATCGATGAATCTACCAATGGACATTTCATCTGCTTATGTCTCTTCATTACATGACTTGGAAATCTTTTCTTCCAGTCCATCAGCTGTCTTTTAACCACGTTGATTATTTCTTTTGATTCTCAGAACTTTTGGAAATTTGCGTAGTCACACTTGTCTATTTTTGCTTTTGTTTTCTGAGATTTCATTGCCACAGTCAATTATTTTAGCAATAATGGTTAAAACCAGTGGTGTAAAGTGTTCTCTTTTGTTCTATTTACTTAGAAGTTTTATAGTTTTAAATCCTGCATTTAGATCTTTAATCCATTTTGAGTTAATTTTTATATATGATGTAAGGTAAGGATTCAACTTCATTCTTTGGTATATTCTTTGGTATATATCTAATAAACTGTCCTGTCCCCATTGTATGGTCTTGGCACCAATGTTGAAGCTAATTTATCTTATAAACAAGGATTTAATATCTGTACTCTTCATTCTGTTTCATTGCTTATATGTCTCTTTATGCCAGAATCACACTGTTTTGTTT
The DNA here is from genome assembly GCA_004363575.1 of Solenodon paradoxus. Taxonomy (NCBI): domain Eukaryota; kingdom Metazoa; phylum Chordata; class Mammalia; order Eulipotyphla; family Solenodontidae; genus Solenodon; species Solenodon paradoxus. Next base: position 251,913 of record RJWH01000744.1, on the reverse strand, counting down.
ACTGCAGTTTTGTAAGAATGTTTTGAAATCTGGAAGGGTGAGGTACCCAGCTTGGTTCTTCATTTTCAAGACTGTTTGGTTATTCAGGGTCTCCAGAGATTCTTTGCAAATTTTAGGAGTTTTTTCCCCTATTTTCTTTGTTTATCGCCATTGAAGTGGCATTGAATTGGCTGTATGCACATTTTAATTAATTACGTCTTCTAATTCTTGGAACTAATTTTCATTTATTTTTATCTTCAATTTCTTTCAACAATGTTATGCAGTTTTCAGTACAATGAAAGTTTTTCACCTGCATGGTTAAGTTTGTCCTAAGTGTTGTATTCATTTTCATGGTATTAAAAATAGATATTTTCTTAATTTTTTTATAGATTGCTCATTGTTAGTCAACAAAGACATAATTTATTTTCACATGTTGATTTTGTATCTGCAACTGTTCTGAATTCATCTGAAAGTTCTAACGTGTTTATGTGTGTGTACAAATATTAGGTTTTTTATATATAAGATTATATCCTCTGCAAGTGGATGATTTTGCTTATTTTCCAATTTAGATGATTTTCTTTTCTTTTTCTTAGCTACTCTGACAAGAATTTTTAATACTATCTTGAACATAACTGGTGGGAGTAGATATACCTCCTTTACTTCTGGTCTTAAAAAAATGTTCAGGCTTTCACTAATGAATATATGTTAGCTGTGAGCTTTTGATATATGATATTTATTATGCTGTGGTAGTTTCATTCTATTCTGAGTTTTTGAGTGTTTTTGTGATGAAAGGATGTTAAAATTTACTGCACCAATTGAGACGATCTTACAGGCTTATTCCTTCATTTTATAATGTACATTGTATCAATGTTAAACCATCTTTACATTACAGTATAAATCCTACTTAGTCATAGTACAGCATCCCTTTTATAGTTTATTGAATTTCATTTACTGATATTTTGTTGAGGAATTTTGCATTAATCTTTATGAGGGAAATAGGTCTGCAATTTTCTGCGTTTCTTTCTTTCAGTATCTTTTTTCTGACTTGGCATCTGGATAATGCTGGTCTCACAAAATTAGTTTAGGTGTGTTCACTTCAATTTTTGGAAAATATTTAAACAATATTAGCATGGGTGGGAACACTGCAGAGATACACAGTATGGGAAGTATCCTGAGGTGTGGGCATGTTGTTTCCACCTCAGAGGCTCCAGAATGTGGGTCCTCTACCCCAGTGGGTTTAAAGTTCAGAACTGTCACCCCAGTGGGTCTACTGGGTGTAGTATAGGGTCTAAAAAGATGATTCTGAGCCTCACAATTCACATGATTTTCCTTGCTAGGTTACACATTTGCTTGGGAACCATCACACTTTATTCCATATATCATTTTTTTTCCTTTTATTATGGGAATGTGTATCCTATGAGTATCTCAACATTGTATTCTGGGCAAACATAATATATTTGTTTCTAAAGGTTCACAGCAGCAGAGAAATTTTACCTAAGGATGAATAGTACCTCCATGATAGAAAGATGCTATGTAGATGAGACTTAGGCATTCAGACTTTAAAGTTGGACTTTAGTTGGAACAGTTAAGAGTTTTTGGTCTTTTAGATAGGATGAATATATTTTGCATGTGATAAACATATGGATTTAGGAGACTGGGGCACAATGTTTTGGACTGAATATTTGGTACTCCCCAAATTCATATGCTCCCCAATGTGATGGTATTAAGAGGTAGGACCTTTAGGAAATAATTAAAATTATATTATGAGAAAAAAGTCCGCATGACTGGGTTAAGTGATGTTTAAAAAGACACAAGAGAGGTTTATTTCTGTCTCTGCTCTCTGTCATGTGAAGATATAATGAAAGGTTGGCATCTGTGACTCAGAAAAGAACCCTAACCAAAATGCTGCTGTGCCGATACCATGATTTTTCAACATTGAAGAGTTTCTGTTGTTTACAAGTCATCCAGTCTATGGCATTTTTGTTATAGCAGCATGAGCAGACTAAGACACTTACAAATCATTATCATAATACTATAAGATTTTATATTTGTATGTTTACTTTTGCCAGAGATCTTTATATTTTTTATGCTTTATGTTGCTGACTAGAGACTTTTTATTACAACTTAATGGGCTCTTCAGCTCTTCATGTAAAGTAGGTTGCTAATTGGTAGTGAACTCCCTCAGATCTTTTTATCTGAGGAAATAATTTTTCCTACATTTTTAACAGAAGATTTTGCCAAACATAGTATTATTATGAGTTATTTTGCTTTAGCATTTTAAGTATATCATCGTACTCTTTTAATGTTTCTGCTGAGAAACCTTCTGGTGATTTATAAGAGCTCCCTTGTACATCAGTTTCTTTTTGCTGGTTATAAAGTTACTCTGTGACTTCAACAGTTTCATTATGTTTCTCAGTATGTCTTTTAGATCATATTTGAACTTTGTTGAGTTTCTTAAAATTATTTGCATTTTATTCCCTAAATTTTAGAAGTTTTTGGCCATTGTTTCTTCAAACAATCTCTCTCCACCTTTTTCTCTTCTGTTTCCGGGATTCCCATATACACATATTAATCCTCTTGCTGGTGTATGATCGTTCTCTTATGCTCTCATCACTATCTTTTTGTTCTTCAGGTTGATTACTTCATATTTGAAAGACTATGTCTTCAAGTTTGCTCATTCTTTTTTCTGTTTGATTAAGTCTGTTAATGAATCTCTCTAGTGAATCTTTTAATTCACTTCAGCTCATGATTTTTATTTTTTTTTTATAGTTTCTGTCTCTGCTGATATTCTATTTTGTTCATGCATTGTTTACCCTATTTTTATTTACTTGTCTATATGTGTTCTCTTTTAGTTCATTAATCATTTTTAAGATGCTATTTTGAATTCTGTGTCAGGTAATTGACAGATCTTTTTTTCTCTAAGGTTAGTGTCTGGCTATTAATTTTATTATGAAGCATATCTCTCAGCTTCTTTGTATGTGGTATGATCTTTTGTTGAGAAAACAGACACCTGTCTTAGCCCTACAGACTAGTTTTATACAGTTGAATGTATCAGCATGGTGAAACTTTCTGAGGACCTTGCTAACCTTCCCTGGAATGTGTCTTTGAGTTTGTATGTGTAAATTCTCAGTAAGGATACTTGCCTTGTTCTCAAAAGTTTGAACTGGTGTCTGCCCGTGGTAGCACAGTCCTTCTGGTGCTTTAACAAACTGTGGGCCTGGATTTGTTCTCAGAGGCATCTAACTGGCATTGAAAATTATACCTCTGTTCTTTTCAGCACTCCAAATCAAGTGAGGCTGAAACCCATTCCTCTGCCAGATCCCTCAAATTCTTAACGTTGATGAACATTCTCCTCTTCTCTTTCTCTTCCCAGAGAGAAGCCAATAGTTGGGAATTTTCTCCCCAAGTGTGCTGCTTTGTTCTAGAAGGAAGGATGAAGGTGGGCAAAGGCAGGAAACCTTCTTGCCTACAGCAATGTGATCTTTTATCATTGTTGCCTGAGGTGCTTTCATCTGTTGATTGATGTTTAACGTTCTCACAATGGAAAACCAAAATTAAATTACAAAATTGTGTTTCATTTAGGCAATGTCTTTATTGCTTTATAGGTATCATAATTACTCATTCTGGGAGTGATTTTTGCCATTTTATTTATGAATCCATCTAACTTTACTTTTATCTTTCCCACTAGATATGTCCATTTTTCTATACTTAGAAAACATGCATTTTTTTGTTCTTCAGATAATTTTATGTAACTTATTCAGATTAACTTAGATGTTTTTCCAATAACTTGAAAAGTTTATCAGTATCCACACCTCATCCTGAATGAAATGATAGCCAACTTCAATGATACTCTTTTTGGTTTTGGCTTTGCACTAAAATGGATGATATTACCTCTCAAGTTGAATTTGGAAGTGTTACAAAGGTAACAACCCATATATTAAGTCTGTGTCTCTGCAGGGGAACGCAGCCCAAGGGCTTCCTGTCCCACCACCACTCTATATTACCCTTCTTTAGTATTACATTTAATGTGGTTTTATATTTTTTAGATACTAGTACTTTGCAATTATATAGTTTTAAAATTTTTCTCCACACAAATAGCTTATCTTTCCATCTTCTTAATAGGTTCTTTCATAGATAAAAAGCAACAAGTTTTGGTGAAGCCTGACTCATCAAGTTTTCCTTTCATGGATTATGAGTTTGGTGTCAAGTCTAAGGATCTCTTTGACTAGCTCTAGAGCCTGAAGGTTTTTCTCCTATTTTTTTTCCTAGAATTTGTTATAGTTTGTATTTTACTTTCCAGTTAATGATACATTTTCAGTTATTTTTTAAAGAAAATATGAGAATAAGGTTGAAGAGTTTTTGTTTTGTTTTGATTTTTGCTTGTAATTGTCTAATTGCCTCAGCACATTTTCTTAAAATGTAGTCTTTCTTCCTTTGAATTGTTTTTTCATGTTTAAAAAAATAAATTGCATATATTTGTGTGAGTCTACTTATGGATAGCTATTCTAAATTTGACTGAATTATGTGTCTATCAATGTCTATCTGTCAATACCACATAATCTTGATTATAGCAGCTATAATAAATCATACTATAGTACAATAAATATTATTATAGTATAACACATTATAATAAATATTGAAATTGTATAGAATGATTCTCGCAATTTAATTTTCTAATTAGATTAACTACTCTATTTCCTTTGCCTTCCCATATAAATTTTAGAATATTTTCTTTATCTGCAATACATCTCACTGAGATATGAATAGGTATTGTATGAAATCTATGTATCGGTTTGAATGAAAATTGGCATCTTTAATAGGTTGAGTCTTCCAAGTCATAAACATATTATGTTCCCCTATTTATGAAGATCTTCTTGATTTTGTTGCAGGACTGACGAGTTCATTACATCACCATGCAGCAAAGTCAATAGCTGGACACTGGGTGTCTAAAGCAGGGAAAGGTTTATCATCAAGAGGTGACAGTCGAGGAAATGGGAGACCTGCTTTGTCTTCGATCCACTTCCCTGTCTGTAGGACGTACAGAGATTATATAGACAAGGCACATGTGTGGTGGGCTATGTGGGGGAGGAGAATTATTAGAATTCACAGGCATTGGGTGATGACAGATACTGTGATGCCAGCAACAGCTCTACTAGTTTAGCAGGTTAGTCGCTAGTCTCTTAAGCCTCAGTGAAAACCTGGCTAAATCCATTTTCTGTGTTTCTCCAGGCCAGGTGTATCTGTAACCAGACTGTATGTTAATTAAATGCCATCGATTCTTCAGTTTATGATTGACTAATTTTGCTGAAAGGCTAGCTTCCCTGGATCTTACTTTGTTGCCCAGCTACTTGTTAAGAATTGTTATCATTGTGCTATTTTCAGCACATAAATCTAATACATATTTTAGATCTATACCTAAGTGCTTATCTTTTCTTAAATGATGGCAATGGCTAATTTTAGTGTCTGTGTGTTCACTGTTAGTATATAGATATCAGCTGATTTTTGTATTTATTTTAAATCCTGAGATCTTATTAAAACACACTTATTAGTTCATGATACTATTTCATTGATTCCTTAGAATTTCCATGTAGACAATAATGTCATTTCAATAGGGATAGTTGTATTTATTTTTTCCTTTTAGATGTCTTTTTCTCTCTTTTCTTTCTTTCTTTTTCTTTCCTCCTTCCCTCCTTCCTTCTTTCCTTCCTTCCTTCCTTTTCCTTTTTAGTTTATCGGAGTAGTGTGAGTGTTGTTGGAAAGTTTTCTCTTATTAGGGTGCTATGCTTGGGTCCCTAGTCTTGATTTCAATGAGAGTCGTGAATATGTAGAGGCTTCCTCACACCAACGAACCCTCTGACACTAGCAGTGTGTGGAGAATTAATCTCAATTCTGACATTTCTACCTGAAGATAGCATCAGATGCCGCAGTTAAAGGTTCAGTCTCCAAGACTGCCTTTCACTTCACACTCCTGTTAGGAGCTCATAGTTGATAAAATACTAGTACTAGAAAACCTGGGGTTCTCTCCAACCATCTACAGACTGTATAGATTGAATCAAGACCCTTTCCTTAGATTTCAGGTTACAGTTGCAAGTCCAGGCAGTTAATTATTCCTCTGATCAAATGAAGGTAGCTCAGAGGCTCCCAGGATAACCTTCTCCAACTTGATTAATTTACTAGAATAATTCACAGAACCCAATAAATCCATTTGCTCATAGATCACTGATTTATTATAAAGGGTATAACTCAGAAACAGTCAGATAGAAGAGATGCGTAAGGCAAGGCAAGCCGAATAGGTGTGGAGTCCCCACATTCTCAGGGTGTGTTTCTCGCTTCAAATCTCCTCACTTTCACCAAACTGGAAACTTTCCAATGCCCTTTTGTGGGGGCTCTTCTGGAGGCTTCATTGCTTAGTCAGGAGTGATAAAATCAGTAGCCATAGGCAATTGAATTAACCTGTAACCCCTCTCCCCTCTTAGTGGGACTGGTGGTTCCAAGCAACTGTCACCTCATTGACTGGTTTCCCTGACAACGAACCTCCATCCTTAGGTACTTTTCTTAATAATATAACAAGGGACACTTTTTTACACTGTCAACACCTGGGAAAATCCAAGGTTTGGGAGAGCCAAAAACCAGGAACTGTGAATGAAGACCAAATATGTATGGGAATTGTTTTGGTCATATGAATGACATAGATAAATTACACATCACAGTATTACAGATTTCTTTTTTCTAGTCCATTGGCTAGAGAGAGAAGACTTTTATTGGACTTTTTTCATCTTCACTGGTACATATTTCCAAGTTGCTGGGTTTATATTACTTAAAATAAAGACCTGAGGCAATAATAAAACCCAGGGAATTCACCTCTGTGTTTTCTTAATCTCCATGTCCATAATTTATCTATTTTTTTCTATCTTGCTTTCAGATTCTTGAGCTTATTCTATATATAACCTCAATATTTCTTTTATTTGGTGGAAGTAGTGGGGAGAAATAACCTCAGCAGCACCATTTTATTTTAAAAATATTGTGAAAATCTTACTCTTTGATATAAAATTCAAAGACTCATTTAATTATGACAATTTTTAAGTTAAAATTCTCTAAAGTCCACAACTAGCACAAATTACCATTGCTTGGGATATGATACCTTATTATTTACCATAGATTAATACTGAGCAAAAAAGATGGTGAGATTGACTGGCTCTCAAATTATCTGCTTGAGAGACTGAGAATATTTCTCAGAAAATAAAGTCTTCTTGTCTGAATAGCTGCAAGCTCAGTTCTGTTACAAACCTTAGGTGGCTTGTGGAGATGGGTTTATTTCCGGGATGATACCTCTTCTCATCAAGCTCCCAGGTCCCTGGCCTGTTAATTCTGGAGAGACTGCAGGGAAAACTGGATGGAGCTCTGTTAGTTATACTGCTTAAAAATGAGACAAATGCCCCCATGCTTTGACTCTTCCTCATAGAGGGAAGCTCCAAGACTCAAAAGAACCTTTTTTTTCAACATGGTTGCACACCGTCAAATCACTTTGAGTCAAAACAAATTTTCTCTTTGACATTATCTTCTTTTTCCCTACCTGGGTTCTGAAAGTGCTCTGGAATTGTAGCAGATATTTTGTTACCAACAGAGCAGAAACCCATGACTGTAAAGAGTGATGGTAGAATAGCTGGTCTGGCTGGCAAGATTTCTCTTAAATGTAGAATACAAAGTAATAAATCAAATGATCAGACAAACCAAAACAAAGTAAAATACTTGGACTTTGAGAACAGGACTGAGGTTACCAGAAGGGAAAGTGTAGGGGTAGGAGACAGGATATTGGGAGGCTAATGAACAGTTGCAGAAAAGTATTAGAAATTTCATAGTGGATGTGGTGATATACTTGATAGTGAGCCTGCACATTTAAAACTTATTTAGTGCTATCAATAAAAATTACCCAAATAAAAAATGTCTTTAAAAAAAGAGTATAGTTGGTTTGCATTTGAAAGGTGCATTCTATATTCCTGGGAAAGCTTGTATTTATTTCCCTGTATTCTTGACTTAATATTCTACAGTGTCATCTCAGGTTTTAGTCTCTTCAGTGTAGATTTCTAATTGGATGAGTGCAGTCCCACCATATTTTTTTTATTTCACCCAGTTTATATTAGCCTTTTCCAAATTTACGAGTTTTGGTTTCAACATTTTAGATATGGATTTCTTGAATATGCAAGTAATGCTTTCAATAATCTGAGGAGGCATATCACATGAAAATTGCAACTATTCTTCAAGTCTCTTTCTCTGTCAATCCTATCCTAAAGGGGTTTCATGGTGATGACTATAATCCTAAGGATTCAATTCACCTATGCATTCTTTTTACCTCTTTCCTGTTCATTTTATGCTGGGTGAAATTTCCATCTGACTACAGTGAGTTCTTGGTTAGAGCAATGAATTGAATAGTTGAATGGTCATATGAGAAAATAGCAGTTTGACATCCCAAACTGCAGAAGATAGGTTGACAGGTGCGGATTCCACAGACTTCTCTGGAAGTCAGAAGAGTGATCTTGCCTGCTCTGGACTGGTGATGTGCTCTACTTGAATTTCCATGTCAATCCCAACCTGCTGCTTATATTTTTTAATCCATTGCCATCCACCTGACCTATAGTTCTCACTGATTCTAAATAAGAACCACTTCTAGGAGACCAGTGCATAAAATCTCCTGGTGAGACTGATTTGCCACCAAGCTGGGAAATGCTGACATCTCAGTTAAAGAAAATGACTTTCAGATTTTGGCAAAATATTGCCTGTCTGGCTTATTTTTCAGTGTTGAAAATGTTAATTTCTTTTGTGCCTTCATGACTATTTTAGAGAAAAGTTGGACAACCTGCATCAACAGTGGCTTAGGCAGCTTAATTTCTGCTTAGTAGTTTCCAGCCACCTTCTACTGAGTCTCAACATGAATCCACAGGTTGACTTTTTTTTGGTAGCAGTGGAGACATCAAAGAGGAACAAGTGACCTGGGGAAGCATTGTTGGAATGTATTTTAGAATAAAAATTATAGGACAGGAATAAGTCAAGTCATTTTTCTGCTTACTATCTCTTTGGCATGTTTTCCTAATTTTTGATATTCCAGAAGGTTCAGTGTGAACAGATGCTCCATCTTTGTAAGGATTCAATGGCAAGAAAGCACACAGCAACACTATCCACTATGTTGATTGTGTCTCAGCAGCAAATTATTTTAAAGGATTGGTACAAACATTGGCTACAAGCACAGATAAGGATGCTATTGTCTTCTGAGATCTGAGACAAGGCCTTAGGGAAGCTGGGAAGTGGGGTGCTCTCGCTCTGTTCACAGACACATGACTTGTTGCCCAGGAGTCATGAGCCTGCACTTAGAGAGAGCATGGCCCAGAGTGAGACTTGAATTTTTGTCTTAAGAAATATTTGTTATGAAAATGAGTGAAGGTTGATTTGTGTGCAAGATCTCTAAGCCTTGTAAGAGGAAAACATACTCTGGTTCTTCTGACCTCCTTCAACTAGTCTCAGTCTGGCGTTCTTCCTATTTCCATTAATAGTGATGGTCCTTACATATGGAAGGTGGACCTCTTTCCACACTGGTTTGAAATATATGCATAATCCGTCCCCTCCTGATGGAGACTGATCGGCCCATCACCTGACTAAAATAATTCTATAAATCTCTCAATGTTCAGAGCATTTGTGAATATTATCTTCCCTATTATCGGTGTGCGTTTTTGCAGTAAGTATTCTATAGGCATCTATAGGAGGATTTTGCTCATTGCAAAAAATTGAGAGTAGATAAAATTTAGTGATTATATCCTAAATGAAAAATCTTTGACAGGAAAGTTTTTGTTCAAGTAAAATTATAATTCTTGTTATTAGTGTTTAAATTTTAGATCAATTAATGAAATTTGAGGTACATGATATATAAATGACTTTTATATTCAACTAACAGTTCATTTTATAATCTAGTAAAATATTATGAAAACAACCACTTACTACAAAAACCCTAAAGCTACAAAGTCAACATACTGATTCTCTGAAGACCTTCAAACACTTATCTAGAGTCTCAAATATAACAAAACCTTTTTTTGTTTAAAGTGAAGGTGCAGGCAAGAATGAAGGAGAGTAAGCAGCAGGCAGGAAGAGAGAGGAGGAGAAGCATTTTATTTTATTTTTGTTTAGTTGTTCACACTGGTTGTTTGCCACTGGACTCGGGACTCCAACCCAAGGGAATGTGGCCTGCGCTACTTTGGAGGTAACTGACTTAACCACTACTCCACAAAGCCTTTCTTAATAATTTATGTAACTCACGGTCCCAGTGTGGCTCATCCCAGGAACAACTACATCCATTTCCCTTTACAGCTCTGCTTTGTTTCTCCATCTCTACAATCATTTCTTGACAACTACAACTAGGTGCTGCGTTATGTCCTCCTGAAAATCATCTCCCAAAGACTCCAAATTCTCATTGACAAATAGGAAAAATCATCACTGCACACTTCTGGGCATTTCGAGAGGATAAAGCACAACAATAAATATGTGAAGTGTATTTCTAGAGATTTTAAAATGTCATCAGACATTGAACAGTTGCCATTTTTACTTTTTTATTAAATGGAAGTGCTTTGGATTGCAAGGAGGTAGGAAATGATTCCTCCTCCACCAAAATGGTGTAAAATAAGATTTTGTTTTCTGATTTGCAGTTTTCAAAGTTAGTGTAAAAGTTTCTTGGAAAGAATGCAGTGTGTCACAAAAATTGGGTAGAATATATTGCTATGAAATTGATGCTCTCATTGGGGACCTTTACTGGGGCATTTGGGGGAAGTTAATAAAAAGAAATTCTATTGCCCAAAGCCATCAATTCTTTAAAATTTTTTTTTTAATTTTCTCATTTAGCTTGCCAGTAACCCTCAGCAGAAAAGTCACAGGAGTCTGGGTCACACACATGAATTTCAGCTTAGGTCTCTATGGACCAGTGCAAATGTGTGGTGATAAAATAAAGTCAACATGTAGTTCAAAGAAGCAAATAAAATTTTAGGAGCTCTCTGATTGATTGGGTTTGTGTTGAATAGTACAATGGAATTTTTTTTTAAGAAAAGGTACGGGCAGGAAGGCAGGGGAGCAGAGAAGTAGTATTTTATTTTATTTTGTTGTTCATTTTGATTGCCCCCCGCCCGCTTCCTGGCCTCTGCCCCATTCTGGCACCCAGGTCACAGAATCCAGTCCTTGGAATGAATGAGGAACTGTGTCTGGCTGACTTTACCAGGAAGCCATGAGGAAGCATCAGTACAATGGTGTTTACACAATAGAAAAAGGTATTTCTAATACAAGAAGAATAGAAATAGTACTACGTATTTGGAATATAGCCTCTTCTACTTATATCCAGTTGATGGTAGAAAGAGGGTAGAAGGAATTATTAAAGCAAGAATCACAAAACAGGATTTTTGACTTCAGGGGTTATGCCTAACGATGTCTTTACAGGTTATACATCTGGCCCAGACACAGGATTTAGTAATGAGGGAGAGGCACTTTGAAGGGGAATAATATTGGAATACTTATTTGATATGCTGTGTGTGTTAAGCTGCTTATGTTCTGTGTGACAATATTTTTTTGAATACAGTAGTTGAAAAATGAAGAACATTTCTGTTTTCTACTTAATTCTCATGTCTAAGAAACATTATATAGAACTGAAGAATATCTTTATGCCGAAATAATTTTTCACTTTGGATGTTGCCATACATCAGGGCCATTTTGAATAGTCTTCGCTTACACTATAAATATTAAGGAAGCAGATTTCAAATGTTTTGCAGAAATTATTTGCAAGATCGTATCATTGGAATGCTGAGTACTACCTAGAATAAATCAAAGTCACTTGAAATTTGAGGATTCTCTGAGTTTGTTTGGAAATGCAAATAGACCTTGGCCTTCACTGCTATCCTTGTGGGAAGATGTAATAACAGGACTGATGCACATGTCACACACATGAAAAGATGGCTAGTTGTTACAGCCAGTATCACAATACTACTGGGGCAGAAAAACTGATCCAGAATAACGTATGTCCCTTTTTTTTAAAGAAGAAACATCCAGATATTAAAAATGCTGGAAGTTCAGTCACTTGCCACCAGACTTTACTGTGTGTTTCGCATTTCTTCTTAGTGCATGAGAATTTCAGCTTATAGTAGAGTTTATGTGAATCTGTCAAGAAATCCTATGTACAGTGTTTGTTCCAACTAGAAGTCCTGAATGTAAATGCATTTGAGTGTAGGAAATGACTTCATGCGGCATAAAAATGGAAAGAATGGAATCTTGTAGACTAGCTACAGATTTGCATAAAACTAAGACCAGGAAATTCTTCCTGTGGTTATTAGTCCTACATATAAGTGTACCTCAACACTTACCTAGCACATCCTCCTTCACAAAGAGGTTCCTGATGCCATGCTCCTCTCTTCAGTCCTGCTTCCACCTCACTGTTCTGCTGATGTTCCCTTAATACTACAGGTGTTACCTTTGCCTTCAGAGTTTTCAAGGGTTTATATGTTATGATTGATTGCCTATAATTTCTCACTGTTAAGATTCAGACATACTTGCCATTAAATGATCATCTTCTCTTTGGAACAACCAGAAAACTCAACTTTCAAAGCAAGGAATTTTCGGCATCATCTCTCATCTCTGGTTCAGACATGACAAACCTCATACAGACAGGAGTACACACACACCTTCACACACATACTATCTTTTTCAATGGGCTTCAGAAGATTTTATGCCTTTTTTGATTTTCTTATTTTCTGGTTGTGATCTATGTATTCTCCATTTCCTTCATCCTTCAAAGTGATGTTCAGCTTTTCAATGAAACATTTTTTTTCTAACAGCTTTACTTGACTTTTCTTCATACCTTTTCTGTCTCTGTAGTTTGTAACTTCCATTAAAATGTTTCTAGCATAGAAAGTAAATCCTACTGGCAGCCAACTTGAAAAGATATTAGAATCCCCCATTGAGTTTGATGAAGTGTGAATAAAAATTCATTTTCCTACACTTAGAGATCTTGCTCTTCTGTAAATATAAGGCAATCAACAGCAATCAGGTGGCTTGACAAACACCTTTCATGGTTATTAAATGCTTCAGAGACGTTAGAGCCAATCCAGAAAACATGTTAGAGGAGCTCATTTAAGAAGAACTTTTGGTTTGGCTGATTATCTGCTTTTCAGTAATCTCTTCATATTTAATTTCTACTTTTGTATTTTCCTTTTTTCTGTAGGAAACTTTATGTGAGTTTTACTTCATTTGAGAAAGATGGTCCTTGTCAACTTCGCTTAGACAAGTCATGCAATGCAGAATAGTATGCTCTGAAGCAGGGCTGTGAACAGCAATAGAGCCTGTATTCACCAAAACCTTTGCCCTCGAAAGTAAATAATATGCTTAAATCCAAAGTGAGACAAAAAGAAATGAAAGTGGCTTGAAAAGAGACCATTAACATACATATCATACAAATATCTCTTCGGACCATATGATCTTAATTTACAGGATTGTTAATTAATCTAGTCACTTGTCTAGGGAATTATTTTGGATATGACCCTGGATAAGAACACTCAACTGAGTTAACTCTGGATGACTTCTAGTCATAGATTCAAACTTCTGGTGTAAGGATCTCTTAATGCAGAGGGATTGCATTAAATTTTATAGTTGAACAACTGGTATGAGTTATGAAAGCTTAGGTTCTTATATCCTTGTGCTGAGCCCCTTACTTGGATTGGTTTCCCTAGGCATGTTTTTTTTCACCCCCTCACTGTGACTGGCAATATACAATCTAGTAAGCCTATGATATTGATCTGAGTTATGATCAGTGTAGAGATGTTAACTTTACCTTCCCTATTAAACTAAATGTGACTTTACAAAGATGAAATTAGACAACTCTTCTATGATGATGCTGAGAAAACATTGCAACTGCCGCATCTCTGAGACTTAGACTCACAATTAAGGACCTTGTAAAATTCTAAGGTTTATCCCTATTTAAAAGTACCTTATATCTGACTCTAGATCTAAATCCATATTATCATAATCACACTATTTTTTTTTTGAGGAAAGGTGCAAGCAGGAATGAAGGTGAGCTGAGGCAGGCAGGCAAGAAAAGAGGGGAGGAATAAACACTTTGTTTAGTTGTTCATCTTGGCTGTTCTCTTCAGCCCTGGGATACAAACCCAGGTGCCTAGGATGTATGTGGGCTACACTTGCCAGGGCATGAGCCAAACCACTACTCCATCGGCACGTGTTGCCACATACTTTTTAACTGTCTGATGTTCTCGGTTGCCCAAAGACTTGATTCCTAGCAAGAGTCTATGTCCAAAAAGCCCAACATACTCTTAAATCCTGAAAAAGACATTAACTATATACATTGCATCTCTCTTTTAATTACTCCAGAGAGCCTTGGGTTGATTAGTCCATGTTTAATGTCTATGAAGATATAGATTTTCTTGTTACGTTTGATTTTTCTTTGTTACATCTACTTTCACTGTGACTGGGAGTATACTTTAATGATGTTTCATTAGCAACAATTTTATGTCTTTGGGAAGTTAAAGGTATCATAATCCCCTTTGGTCTACTATTAGAGCTGTGTCTGCCATTTTAGTATAGATTGGTTCCCAAATTATTCATATTTTGTTCTCTATTGTCAAAATAACGGGTTACATCACTAGATATCCTGGATGCTTTATTTTTCAATTCAATTAATAATAAAATATATAAATAAAATTATATAAATCAAAAGAGTTGCTAACATGACATTGCATACTTCTCATTCTCCTTTAAATCTCTTTAGTGTGAGATATTTGTGAAATATCAAGAAAAATCTATCCCTCATTTCTATTCATATTGTAAAGTGTATAGATACCTCCTTTGGAGACTTCACTTGAGTTACTGAATTCATACCCCCTTGTATCAATAAAATTCAATTTGACATCTTTAAACACAGGTATGAATGAGAGTATGTTTTGACTGTGTCAATAATTCTGTATTGTTGGAAGGTGGTCTCTGGACATTGCTCCATTTCCATTTATTTCAACCTTTGGTGTTTCAGAAATTGCTTATTTTAATAAATCATTAATTTGTTTCATTATTTATTTGTAGTTGAATTTAAAACTATATGAATGTTCCATAAGATACTCTAATTGACTCATGTCTTAGCTGTGGAGGTGTTGCCTGCTCAGATTCTTGCTAGTGTCTTGGATTCCAAGGACATGAAAATTCTAGTCCCAACTCATAGTACATCTTTTCCTTCGATTCATTTGCAAGTCCAAAGACGTTAAATGTGCTCCATTTTCCCTAGCATATCCCCCAGATTGGTCAGTTTTCTATTATTAAACTTCCTGTGAGCACATCTTAGGAGGTTGTTATGGCATGTTTTATCGTTTTAAATACTTTTCTTCTTTGGCTATGTAATTTATGAGTTTATTCCAAATGTCTAATGTCTAGTTAGTATTTCTAACAATTGGTTAATTTATTATTTCTACTTGCATCCTCATTTTATTTTGATTTTTGAATTTTATATTTCTGAGCTGTTGAAATATGTTTGATTGATAAACAGATTTGTTCTAATATTTTATCTATTTCCTCTCCAGTTAGTTTTCTCTGCATCTGTCATTTTAGTCCACTATTTATTTCTCACTTTAGGGACCAAATTGTTAAATCATTTAATATTATTCAAGACAGCATTATGGATAACTTCTTTAGGACTTTTCAGTTTATTTTGTCTCCTTTTCAATTGTTTTTTTTAACTTAGCTGATTTGCCTGTCTCCTCCAGTCCATCATGTTTTCTATGTATCCATCTTAAGTTTATATGTCCATCTAATGTCCAGGTTTTTAAAAAATTGTTATCCGTCTGATCATTCTTAGTTTTTCTCTTCATTTCTTCCTTTTGTCTTTGTTTTAGAGGCTACTTGGTATGTGGTTTGTATCTGACTGAGCTTTATACCCATGTGTGGACTGTTATTCTGTTTCATGAAGTTTACTTGCTCATATGGCAGATGTTTTCATCACCGAAGTGCAATAAAAACACCGTTTTCCTATCTTCTCAGTTAATATCTTTTTCAGTATGTTCACTGGATTCACAACTATTTTGGGTTCCAATTATTAAGAGTCTGAAAGTAGGGATTTATCTCGTTTATGCTGATTGAAATATGAAAGCCTCCCACAAATACTTTTAATTTATATTTTCTGTATAACATACGTCACTTTAGAGTTTTTTTTAATGATTTGAGGTGCCAAGCATCAATCAGCATATCTTTTTCCTGCAGAGATTCTGCTTTATATGAGTCCTAATGAAAGCATCAATCACATGCAAGCCAGATAAAAATGATCATCTGTGTGAATCAGAGAATACCTATGTTATCATTCTTAACTTTGTAAGTTATTATTTTGTCTCTCTATGGTCTTCTCATAATTTGACTGTTTGGTTGTTATTTGGAGTTAGCCATCTGCTCCTCCATTCTATAAATATACATCTTAGTAATAACTGTAGCTCACTGGGGATTTGCATTATATCTAAATTTAATCTGTCATCTGATTTTAACCTTTGTAATATTTTCAGTTCTTTTCTTCTGAGATATTGATCTTTGGTATGATTATTAGATTGAAGTTGGCCTGGTTTTCTTTGTCTTTCTAAGTTTTAGAGAAATACGAAAAAGGAAACCTTCATACACTGAGTTGAAAGATATTGCAGACACCACATGCAGATAACTGAAGTCACAATTCATGAACTTGAATGTTCTAGGTTAGATTTCCTCCTAAACCAGCTGAATGACCTTAACTTCCAAATTTTGAAGGATATTATTTACTTTTATATTTATTAATTATTTAAAATATTTGTTTTGAAAGCTTTCTATGTGCTCTCTCTAGAGTATGCTGATCAAAAGCCCCAACCTACTGATGCCTTAGGCACCTCTCCATTAACAGCTTTCTCTTCAGCTCACACCTGTGGCCTCCTCCAGGTACACAAGCAGCACCTTCCACTCAGACCTTCAACCTTGTTGTTGGTTGTATTGGGAGTTCTCATTGCTCAGACTCATTTGACCGAGTCCCTGCTTTATCCAAGTTTCTGCTAAAATATCAGGAGAACAAAAGTTTCAGGAGACTAAATTCATATCTCAATCACAGAGCATATCAGTGCACACTCCATAGTCCCAGTGCTTGTCACCACTGTCTCTCTTACTTTTCAACCCGTTTTCTCCCTCCAGACCCACTTCCCGCTCTGGTAATGAAAGTCTTGCAGTCAGATTCCTGAAAGTTTTGCTTGTTATTAGTTTGTTGTTTCTTTATATTCCACATATGAGTGAAACCATCCCATGTTTTTCTTTTTCTTTGCTCTCAGTGAAAGCAAACACCACAAAATTAAAAAGGCAATGTAATAATTGGGAGAAGATAATTTCTTGTCATAATTAATCTCCAAAATATGTAAAAATCTCATACACTTCAATAGCAAAAACAAAATAACCTAATTTTAAAAAATGGGAAGATCTGAACAGACACTTCTCGAGAAAATATACACAGATGGTCAATGGGCACATGAAAAAATGTCCATCACTTTTTATTGGGGAAATACAAGTCAAAGCCACAATAAGATATCACCCCACACTTGTGAGAATGATCTATGTCAAAAATGCTGGAAACATGCTGGTAAGGATATGGAGGAATAGAAGCTATTATCCATGTTGGTGAGAATGTAAAATTAGTGCAATCTCCTTGGAAAACAGTATGGAGCTTCCTCAAACAAATATAAAAAGACCTCCCAGCAATCCCACTTCTAGTTATCTATCCCCAAAATACAAAAATCCTAATTAGAAAGGATATTTGCACCCATATGTTCATAGCAGCAAATTCACAATAGCCAAGACCTGGAAACTATCTGTTAACTTACAAATGATTGGATAAAGATGATGTGGCACTATTTGTATTCATTCCTACTGAGGTTTTAAAAAAGACATAATTGTGCCTTTTGCAACAAACTGGATGGATGCTGAAGTCATTATGCTAAGAGGAATATCACTGCTTGAAGAAAGAAGACACTCAATATGTGACTATACTGTTTAAATTTAGGTGACTTGAATTACTTTTCTTAGAATTCTCTCAAGCTAACAGTGGGCACAGTAGAAATGTGTGCAAAATATGAAGACTGACATGAAACAGCAGTCATACTGGTGTTTTGAAGATTGGTCAAAACCCAGATACTGCTGCAGATGTGCAAACTTTCACCAGCACACCAACTCATCTTCCCAGTGTTGATCAGTCTCCACACTCTTAGCAGTTTCTGTTCTTGTGAGTCTTGGGCCACTGTGCTCATACAGAGCTGTTCCGAGGGGCTGTCTCTCTTTCTGCAGGTCATCTGCTTCATTAGGGCAGTGAGAAATAGATATGGATCCAACTTATGCTCCTGGTTCCATTCTGTTCTTGCAGTCTCTTACTCCATGTTCAGGTTTCCTCAGCTGACTTCAGGTAATTTCAGTCCTGACACCAGAGTCACAGGCACATCACTTGCTTGTACCATTGACAGGGCCCAATCCCTAAAATACCCCGACTTCACATTAGCAGAGGTTCTGTAGACTTAGAGATATACTTTAAGACTCTACTCCCATCTCTCATTGTGCCTTAACCTATCTTGTTGGTTTTCCCTCCTATTACTCATCATAATATATTATATACCAATTTGCTTGTCTGCTTGCTTTCTGGCATGAAAACTGTAATAAGGCAAGAAATTTGCTTTCTCATTCACTGACTTCCCAGTTCTTGACATATTGCTCTGCCTATGAAAATCATTCAATATTTGTTGAATGAATGAAAGACTGAACAAATTCTCAGCGTTTATATTATGATGGTATGTTTGTTGCAAATACTTTCTTAATGCTTATGACTTATGACTTTTCCTTGAATTTTATATAGTGTTACTTTCCTTAAAGGAGTTTTAAATTTAAATATTTCTATTCAGTGTTTCTGTGTTCTGTGTCTTGCTTCTATCCTAGTGATACATTTTCTCCTGTGATTTCTTCTAATGCATTTTTAGCATATTACTTTCTAGTATATTTGGATTTTCATTTTGCATAGGGTAAAATATTAAAATATAACTTTTTCCCCAAATGAGTATGAAATTCACACTAAGTCATTTATCATCGAGTTCACATTGGTGCAAAACATTACTTTTACCACAATTTATTTAGGATGATACTATATGTTTTATGTTTTTTACATTTATAACTTAACATATCTCTGGATTTTTATGTTTGAAAAGAATGTGTTTCCCAATTTATTGCTGATTATAAATATCTCTATAATTTATAAAAACAATACTTACCATCAAGCATTTTAATTGTGTTATTAAAATCTCTATTTTCTTATTGCCTTATATATTTCATCCATTCATTTAACAGCAAAGGAGATATATCACTGACTAGGATTATAAATATTTCATTTCACTCTGAATTTCTGTCCATTTTCTTTTATATATATTCTGAAGCTAGTGCTAGATGCAGACATGTTCCTAATAACTCTACCTGCTGGAAGATTATAGCTTTTTATCAAAATGAAATCTCTCTTTATCCTTTTTTTAAATCCCTTTTTTTTTAGTTTCTTTGTTGTTTTGCTGTAAGCTTGCCTCATAAACAAAATAGCTCTTTTTAAAGGAATTAATTAGAGAATACATATCAGGTGGTGATTTTCTTCATTCCTTTAAAAATTATTGAAGGAATATTGCATTAAAACATTATATAGACTTAAAGGTGACTCATTATAATTCAGCACATGTATAAAATACATTAAGTTCAGCATCAACTGTCCATTTTGATTCTTCACCATATATATGATCCCTTTGCCTGATTTTCCTGCTTCTCCTTCCTCCTTTCTAGAATATCTGTCTTTTGAGAGATGTTTTTCACCCATATGTATTTATTTTGACTATAAATAGGGACTTGTTTTTTTCTCTTTTTGCTTTCTTGTCCTTTGCTTTATTTATTCCTTTATGTGATTTTACTGAGTTCTTAGATATATTTTTAAGTTCTTGGGCATTTAAAATTTTATAATCATAATATTCTGATTTTAATAAACATCTGACACTTAATTTTCTCTAAAAAATCTATAACTTCAGTATTTATAATACCTCCCTATATAAGACAAGAACCCTAAGATATATTCTTAATATATCTTTATAAAAAGTGATAATGGGCAAATTACAGAGTCCAAAGTCTTTCTGGTGTCTGAGTACTGAGAGAATGAGCTGGAAAATATGGAGAAAGTGATCAGAAAATCGCAAACCCAAAACTGAGATCTGTGGAAATAATTACCTGAGTTAGTGGTTAGTGGTGGGATAAGAAAAATTGGTGGAAATTAAGGAGACTGAGGTGTTAACATGCAGGTATGTAGGTTCTTCTACATACAAATTTAATAATCAAGAATATTGATAGAAGAGAATTAATGTAAAATACAATTTTTTGATTGTATTTGGAAAATATTTACCAGAGATACTATGGAATTCATAGTAGAAATCTACATGCATCCTAGTTTTTGGTCCTATAGAAATAAATGTTTATGTTATACAAATGTCCTCATAACTTTATTTTTCTAATTTATCAGTTCTTCATGTATTTCATATAAACAAAATATTACATATATATGCATATATGTGTATCTATATAGTTCTCTGTATATGAAAATAAATGACAAAAGGACATATGAATTCACTATTCAGCTTGGAATATGTTATAATTAATCATTTTGAAGTTCATCTCAACATCTTCCTTCTATCTCAAGGACGTTATAAGTTTATTACACCTTTGTTATTCTTTATAACATGCATAGTTAAACCTTGTAGATTCGCTTGTTTCTTTTTTTGCTTTAAACAAAGAGATTCATACTGCATCTTAAAAAGTGAGCATCTATTGTTTACAATGTTTGGGAGATCTGCTCATGTCGGTGTGTGTTTCTTTAAGAATGTATTAATTTTCTTTGATGAACTTGATTCTATCAATTGTACAAACTATTATTCATTCATTCTTCTGTCAGCTGGCATCTGGGTTGTTTTAAGTTTCTTGTAATGCAAATTGCGTAAGTATAGTGGCTATCAGTCATTTGTAGCTTCCATAATCTGCTGATATAATTTAAAGCAAAAATCACCCTCCTGTACCTTAGGTGGCTGAGGCACCTGAGAGAGCCATAGACCCAGGTTCAAGGGTCGTCATGGAGAATAAGTGAATAAAGAAAATTTCACACATTTTATAGGTGTCCATCTGTGTAATAACTACAATATTATTTTATTGTTGTAGAGCATTTCTATCATTCAAAAAGTCCCTTGGTGCCCTCTTCTATTCAACACCTTTACCCATTCAAGGCAACCTTTACTCCAATTTCAATTCCATAGCTTAGTTTTGCCTGATCTGGAACTTTATATATATGGGAATCATCATCCTTGTGACTAACATCTTTCTCCTGAAATTCTTCCCTGCTATTGTGTGTTATCTATAATTTATTACTTTTATGGCTAAATAGTCTTTCATTACATGAATATACTGCATCTTTCTATACCTTAACTTGTTGATAGACATTTTTGCATTTTCCAGTTGTGAATTTTTTAATACAATTTATTATACAATTGATGTATATATATGGTGTTTCTGGGCAAATACCTGTTTCTGTGGTCTTTATTGGGATCAGAGATGGGAATTTAGAGTTTCGAGCACTCATTATTGGTGAACTTTAAACATAAAAACAGGAATTTAAAGCAGGGAAAAGAAAGAAACATAAGGGAAAGAAATAAAAATGAAAAAAAAAAATAAGTCAGTGACTACAAATAGCAAGTTATCTAAATCAAACAGAGTTAACTGACCACAAATGGTCAGTTATCTAAATCAAACAGAATTAGTGAAACAAGCAAATGGAAAAGTCATAGTGTGGATAGAGATACCATGACTCTTGATCTAATTCAGTGACTGGCAATGCGATTTTTAAGTTAGCTCTCTTTGAAGTAGATGCCTCAGCATCAAAGGTTGCATTCCAGGAAGAAAAGCCAATGGTCAGGATTTACACTATAAATCATAATCACCAAATTAGAGTTCTATAGTCCAATCCCAAATTCTCCTGAAGTAAAGGAAAAATAAGATTTTATAAGACCAACAAAAACTTCAGAATTTCCTTTTAATACACCTTCTTAGCAAGAAATTTTAGACTATTTTATTTAGAGAGAAAAACAATAGGGTTCTGATTCTAACATTGTGGATTGTTAAGATTTCAAGCTGACCTCCTCCTTACAGACACATTAAAAAATATTCAATTTGATAACTACAACCTTTGAAAAGCAACAGGGGCCAGCATCTCCATAAAGGGAGAGAACACACTTCTTCATGAACAGATTGAGAAGTCAATCTGTTTTGGATCACACAGCCCTGTTTGGAGACACTGGGGTCCTCATGGAGACACCAGTGATATGGACACTACCCCTGGTTGTGAAGGGCATGCCTCCTCAGTGAGTTCTCTCACTTTCATTTATTGAACTGAAAACCCCACCACAAATGCAAAGAGGGATAGCCTCCTTGTGAACTGAGATACGACTTTCACGTGATACGGGTACTGGAGACTGACATTGTAGAAAGACCCCAAGGGAAAACACCTGAACCTCTGCCTCATTTCACTTGTGCCATACTATTTGTGCTCACAATTGCTGTTTCCTGGGCTGCTAGTGTCAGTTCTGCAATGACACTGATAGCTGAGTGATTTAGGCAAACACTGCATTACCCAACTTTCTCAGGGAAGGTCACTGGAGAGGATCCATTGAGACAGCATTTTCCACTTACTAGGGGCTACTGTTAAATAGCTTTTCTATCTGCTTGTGACTCCCTACCCCAGGACTCAAGGCTTATTTGTCCCCACCTGATTGAACTACTGCTCCTACACAGGACTGATATATGTTCACAGGGAAGTGTTCTTTACTATTAGCATATCCCTGCACTCTCTCTACAGATGCCTCTCTTGGAGTTGTGGCCTGCTTGTGAACTTGACCTACAACTCTTGGATCTTTCTCCTTTGCCTTGTTGCTCATGCCTGAGACTCTGGGGAGAACCTCTGCATTTCCCACCAGAATCCCAACCCTGTAAGCTAGACACTCAGGCTCCAGAGTTTCAACAATTCCAACAAATGCTGAGATCACATGATGAAAGAGCACAACTTTCCAGACCAGTATCCCAAGCCTATACTGTGTGACTTGATACTGTTACACAAGGTCCTTACAGCATGGGAACCCATGCCATAGAAATTTAGCCCACAATGCTAACAGAACAAAGAGAGGGGAGAGACATATACATGAAATGATGGACCAAAACAGAATTCCAGGGGAAGAATCTGAATGCAACAGAATTAAGTAAACTTCACAATGAAGACTTTTAAACTGAAGTTTTAGTGATATTCACTGAAATCAGGAGAACAATGAAAAAACAAAAAGAGAATTAAAACAAATATAGAGAAAATATGAGCAATTCTAAACAGAATTCATGAAACTAAAGAACATAATAGCTGAGTTAACTGACACGATAGAGGGCTCAATAGCAGTCTGGAAGAAGACTCCAATCAAATCAACAAGCTAGAACATAGAATATAGAATCTACTCAAGTAAATCAACAAGAAGTAAAAAGAATGAAAAGAAATGACGACAGCATATGACATTTATGGGGTAACATCAAGAGGAATAACATTCACATTAAAGAGACCCCAGAGGAGAGAGGGAGAGAGAAACAGGCAGAAGCCGTATTGGAAAAATCCTAAACATTGCCCTAATCTAAAGAAGAAATATGACATCCAGACTTAGGAAATATAAAGAATTTCAAGCAAACAAAATTCAGACATATTTAAAAACATTATCATTAAAGTGACAAAAATACAAGCCAAAGAGTAAAAAAAAAGTAGCTAGAAAAAAATGAGTTGCATAAAATGGAATCCTCGTAAGACCATAGGTTGATTTCACAATGGAAGCTTTACAGATAAATGACATGATATATTCAAAGTGGTGAAAGAAAAGAATTTTGAGTCAAGGGTACTCTACCCTGCTAGATTATCATTCAGAACTGAAGGAATGACAAAGAGCTTTACACACAGCCTACCGCAATACATTACAACTAAATCTCCATTGCAAGAAATACTAAAAGGAGCTCTATAAAATGAACAGAAACCCCACTTAGAACAATAATATTTAAAAAATATAAAATGTGGGGAGGAAGAGAATAAAAATAGGGACTTTTAGAATGAGACTAACTTGTCTTCAAGTTAAACCAGGTTAGAAGCATAGAAACTTTAAGGTAAATCTCAGGGTAACCTCAAAACAAAAATCCATAGAAAAATCAAAGATAAAAGGGGAAACCATATATAATATAAATGTTTTCAAAGCAAATGCGAATAAAAGAAAAACAAAGGTGCTGTCTATAACAACACCCACAAAGCAATAAAATAACAATAACATATCAGTAAGCACTCTAGATCTTTTTTATTTAATATAGTAACTCTGATCTATATTATTATATCAGGACATATGTGCAGGTTCAATATTCATCAAATATATGACAACACACTCTGCCCAGCACAAAATTAGCAAAAGTCCTTCACCAAAGTCCATTGGACCCCACCACTCTTTGTTCCCATTCACTGCATCAATCTCCACTGGTAACCTCAGTTCTACTTTCAATATCCAAGACTGTTTTATGCTTGGTTTTGCCTGTTCCTTTTCTATGTTTCTTTATATTTCCAAATATGAATGTGATCATCTAGTTTTTGTCTTTTTCCCTATGACTTATTTCACTTAGCATATATATTCAAATCCCTCTAATTCAATCCATGTTATCACAAATGACAGGAGTTTGTCTTTTTAGGGCTGTGTAGTATTCCATTGTGTATCTATACAGTATTTTTATTCATCAATCTGTTAATTGCCACACAGGTATTTTCCAATTTTTCACTATTTTAAATAATGCTGCAATAAATATGAATGTGCATATATCTCTGTAGAGATATTATGTTTTGTGGTAAATATCCAGAGTGGAATAATTGTATTATATAGATTTTCATTCTCAATTTTTTGAGGAATCTCCATACTTCTTTACATAAATGTTGCACCAATATACACTTCCAGCATCAGTATGAAAGAATAGTTATCCTAAGTGCTAATAGATTGAACTCACCAAACAAAAGGCATAAAGTAGAGGAATGGATTAAAAAGCATAACTTTTTCTTTTTGCTGCATTCAAGAAACTCATCTAAGTTTGAAAGATTGACATTGACTCAAAGTCAAAGGTTGGAGCACAGTCTTATAATCAAATAGTAACCTAAAAAGGCAGGTACAACCATACTCGTCTCAGATAACCACCTTCCAACTAAAGAAATTAGCAAAACATAGGTTGGGCATTATTTGTATATATGCATTGATTAAAGAAGTATCAAAATACATAAAGCAATTATTAACAAAACTAATGAAACACATTGACAGCTATACAACACTAGTAGGAGACTTCAACTATCTATTTATAACAGATCAAGCAGGTAGGAAATTAACATGACAACAACAGTCTTAAATGACAATTAGAACAGATGAGTTTAATAGACTTTTTATCAAACACTTCCCCCAACAACTCCTGAATTCATGCTTTTCTCAAGTGTTCATGGAACATTCTTAAGGATAGAACCTAATTTGATAGTCAAAACAAGTCTCAGCACATTCACAAAGACTAAAATCATAGCAAGCATCTCAGTGATCATAATGGCCTATAACTAGAAATCAACCAAAAATATTAAAGCCAGAAAATGCCAAAATATGTGGCAACTAAAACAATATGCTTCTGAATGGCTTTGGAGTAAAAGAAGAAATGAGAGGCCAAATTAAAAAGTACTTGGAGACAGATGAAAATGAAAATGAGATACCAGGACTTAGGAGATGAAGCAAGAGTAGCATTAAGAGGGAAGTTTATAGCAATCCAGGTCTACCTCAAAAAGAGAAAAAATTGGAAATAAACAGTCTAACTCTACACTTAAAACAATGGAAAGAAAGAACAAATGAGGCCTAAAGTCAGTGGAAGGAAGAAATAGATTTTCAAGCTATAATTAGCAAAATAGAAATCAAGCAGGTAATTCAGAAGAGAAATGAAAGTTCATTTTTTTAATAGATAAGCAAAATTGAAAACCTTTGACTAGACTCACTAAACACAAAAGAGAAAATTCTGATAACCAGAATCAGAAATGAAAGTGAAGAAATTACTATGGATACTTCAGAAAACCAAAACATCATGATAGTGTAATATGAAAAGCTATATGCCAATAATTGGACAGGCTAGAAAATATGGACAGATGTTTAGAAATCTAAAACCTATCAAGACCGACTATAGGAAAAGTAGAAAACCTTAGCAGACTATTCACAAATAAGGAAATTGAAAAAGTTAGAAGTCTCCCCCCAAAACAAAGCCCAGGACCAGATGACTTTACTAGTAAGTTTTACCAAACCATCGGAGAATTAATACTATTATCCTCAAACTCTTCCACAAATTTTAAGAACAGGGAATACTTCCACTTTTTATGTTCTTTTATCACACTGATATCAAAAGCTGACAAAATCATAACAAAGAAAGAAAATTACTGATCAATGTTTCTGATAAACATAATATAGATGAAAAAGTTATCAATAAAATATTGGCAAACCAAATTCAAAAATACATCAAGACTGAGATTTATCATGGGAGTGCAAGAATTGTTCAATATATGAGAATTTATTAATGTAATATACCACATCAATAAAAGTAAAGATTACATAATCACACTAGATACAGAGAAAGCACTTGACAAGTTTCAATACCCATCTATGATTAAAAAGAAAACTTTCAATAAAATTGGAATAGAAGGAACAGACCTTAACATAATAAAGTCCCTATATGATGTCTCATAGCCAACCTTATACTCAGTGATGAAAATCTAACTGTGTTGTCTCTAATATCAGGAGCAAGAAAAGACTACCCATCTTTCCTACTGTTATTTAACATCATACAGGAGGTTCTAGCCAGAGTAATTAGGCAAGAAGAAATAAAATGAATCCAAATTGAAACGAAATGAAAATCACTATTTGTAGATGACATAATATACATAGAAAACCATAAAGACTCCACCAAAAATAAATAGATTTAATTAATGAGTAGAGTAAAATGGCTGGCTATAAATTAATAAACAATAATCTGTTGCATTGTACAGTCTAATAAGGAAAAAGAACAGAATAATATTAATAGAAAAAATAATAAAATATGTTAGACTATATTTAAGAGGAGGTGAAAGAACCGTATAATAAAAATTATAAAACATTGTTAAAAATAATAGAGGAATATCCAAGGAGATGAAAAGATATTCCATGCTCACAGTTGGGAAGAAATAACATTGTTAATGTGTCATATTATCTAAAGCAATATGCATAAAATACTTAGAAGAAAAATAGGCAAAACATTCGCTAGCATCAAACTTAGAGAGGTCTTGAGGACTCAACTACAACATTAAGAGAAGCAAAAACAAAAATAAACAATGGGACTACATGAAACTAAAAAACTGTACAGCGAAAGAAACTATGTCAAAATGAAAAGACAACCTACTGACTGGGAGAATATACTTACACAGCGTACATCTGACAAGGGTTTAAGACACAAAATTTATTAAAAAAATCATAATACTCAACAACAATGGTGACCTGATGAAGTAGCAGTTAAGTCTGCTGTCTTCAGTCAGCATAGCTCACAAACATGCCAAGCACCTGGGTCCTGTTCCAAGGTCTGAGGTAGTAACCAAGGTGAACAACTCAATAAAATAAAACGCTTCTTCCTCCTCCCTTTTCCTTCCTGCCTGCCTACTTGCCTTTGTTCCTGTCTGTACCTTTCCCTAACAAACACAGCATAATAAAAACCTCAACAATAGAAAAACAAACAACTAGCCGTAAAATGGGCAGAAGAATTTAATAAACATTTCTCCCAAAAAGACATACAAATGACAAACAGGCACAGGAAAATATGTTCCTCTTCTTTTTATTAGGGAAATGTAGATCAAAACAAAAATGAGATATCACCTCACACCTGAGAGAATGGCTATTATCCAAAAGAGTGGGAGCAACAAATATTGGTGAGGATACAGAGAAAAGGAAGGGAATGTAAGTTCATGCAAACTATGGAAATTAGTGTGAAGCTTCTTCAAAAACTGAGACTGGAAATTGCATCATTCTGTCATTCTACATATGCACCCCCATATTTATTGCAGCATTATTTATAATAAACAATAATAAGATCTACCTAAGTGCCCATTGTCAGATGAATGGATACAGAATTGGTATACATACCCAAGGGAACACTATACAACCCTTAAGAGCTGAAATCTTGTCATCTGTAACATCATGAATGGAACTAGAAGAGATTATGCTAAGTGATGTAAGTCAGAAGGAGAAAGGCAAAAAATGGATTACACTTACTCATAATGTGGAAATATAAAGAAACAAAAGTAAATGTAAAAAATGAAGCAAAAGCCCATCCTTCAACTCTGACAATAGAATTGAGTTTGCCAGGGGTTACCGGAATGAAAGCACAGAGCAAGGGGATGGGCTAATGAAGAGTGGTGGAGGACTATCGGCAATTTGATGGTGAATGTGATATGTTGTCAATATCTGATGCATGGCCAACCTGAATCTATGGGCTTATACTATTTTGCACATCAAAGCTGATTCAAGAACATTTTTAAAAAGGAAAACGATATATTTCAGAAAGTAATATTTATATAAAAAGAGAGTATCAAAGAAAAAAATAAGTGAAGATAGAATAATATTATTTATCTTTATAGTATTTATAAAAGTGTATCATTACCAGCCATAAAAGTGTATTAGATGAGAATGTCATAGGGGCAAGAAAAGTGAGTCATAATAAAACAGGGGAGCAAGAGGAAGGAGTTAGGAATACTCTTGTTAGAGGTACCAAACACGTGAATCAGTGTTATTTGAAGGGTGACATAAATTCTTTTAAAATGAATACTGTTTATGTAATAGGGTAAAAGACACTAAAATTTATTTTTTAAAGCAGTATAATTAATAAACTCAGTAGATATCTACATTCTACTAACTTTTGGATCATAGCAAATGAGAACACAATTGAGCCCATTGTTTGGCTCTAAAACAGCAGAAATAGCCCATAGTAGAGTGAGAGGGTGTTCTTGCCAAGACCAGGGAAGATTGGGCCTTGGTATCTAATAGTAGAGCCCTTGATAGAAGGAGAGCTGTGTGCAGCCCTTTGGGAAGGCTGACTCTTTAGATGTCATTGATGAAGAGCCTGAACAGAAGTGCCTGCGCTCTCCCAGCTTGACTCGCCATTTTTGAAGTGTGGCATCTGAGTTTGGATGATAACAGTGATGGAAATGTACAATCAAAGTAGAGAGACTGTCAGATATACAGGTATGTGGAAATCTCTCTTTTTTTTTTTTAGCCTCCCTCCAGCGGTGACTGATATTGTACAAGTGACTTTTGTCAAGGGAAGACACCTAACAAGATTTTACCGGATTAGGAGAACAAAAGTAAAAACTCTTTCTCGCATTTGATGTTGGGGCTGGGGAAGGGATTCACAAGTGTTTTGTTATGTGTGAATACACATAACCAGATGACTCATACAAAATGTCCCAGCACATTAAAGGCAAGCTAGATGAGATAGATGAGGTGTTTCTGATGTATATTCCAGGTTGCATTTGGGCCACAGGAATCGTGTGGACTTTGTTTTAAAATCCTTTGTCACATACTTTCTGAGCTTTAGTTTTCTTATTGCCAAAACTAGAATAACAGTATGTACAGCACTGACTTTTCTAAGAATTACAAGGATGAACATAGTTTGCTAAAGGGCATGTAGTCAGTGTTGATTAAATATATTATTGTTATTAGTATTTGAAATACAGAGGAAGAAACAATGTTTTGAAAAGCAGTTGTGGTACGTCCTGGTGGCCTAGCCGATAGGGCCACTGGACATAGTCCACAGATAACCCAAGAACCCGGATCTATGGCCACAGGGCAAACAACTGAAATGAACAACTGAATAAAAAAAAATGTTTCTTCCTCCTCTCTCTTCCTGCCTGCCTGCCTACTCACCTTCATTCCTACCTGTACCCTTCCTTAAAAAAAAAAAAAAAAAGAATTTTTGTCAGGCTCTGGTAGTCTATCAAATAAGTCTATCCCCTCTGACTGGCACTGCCTTTTTGCCATCATTCCTGCCTGCACCTTTCCTTTACCAAAAAAAGCAGTTGATACCTTGAATTTAGAAAGAGCAAAACATGGTTCTTGAAATTCTAGAAAGAGAAAAGCTTTGACTTTTGTGTTTGTTTCTGCAGAGGCATAATACAGATGAAAGAATTTCCAGGCACTTCAGTGCTCATCACTAATGACGCAGAGGTACTGTCTAAACTGTGCACTTCTATTGCTGCTATCACGGAAAACATGAATTTTTAGTTAAAATGGTATGTAACTTTTTCTGATATTTTTGGTTTTCTCTGGGTGTGGATATATGCAATATGAAATGGAGGAAGAAACTCTATTAAGGATGGTGGTATTATGAAGTCACACTTACTGAGATTTCGTATGGATTGTAGAATGTAGCTGTGAATTAAAAAGAGTGGCTGGGTGTGGGATCAGAAAGGGATGCTGTTTTGCTTTGGAAAAGTTAAGTTTGTATGCAATATTACTAAAGGAAGGACTCTCTTTCATAAGCCTGCACAACTATTCATCCAAAGCATATTTATTGACTATCAATTTTGTGGCAGACTTTGTTCCAAATGGGGTACTAACATGGCCAGGGATGTGGCATTTTAGTTGTTAAGAAGGATTATAAATGAATAAACAGTTACTGAAATGCTGGGTGCTAATAAGACAACGGTGAGTGGGGATGGTGTATACAGGCTATGTTAAATACAGTCAGTAAGGGAAGTTCCTCTAACAAGTGACATGGGATCTGAGATCAAGAGTAAAACCAGTAGGTGAGTAGAAACTGAAGGACGAGTGAAGGGCACAGTGAGAGTTTTAGGAAGAGTGAAAAGCAGCAAATGCATGGACTTGGCAAGTAATCTGCTATAGACTCTAGAAAATTAAAGAAGGCTGCCAATTGTCTAGTTAGAAGTCATGAGGAACAGTTTTTCAAGTTCTTTTGCCTTGCTCCCTGATGGAACGAGGCCTGGGAACAGAGGACAGCAAGTGAGCTTCCGGCACGGGTTCCTTCCGGCTGCCTTCTCAGGGCAGCCTCTAGGTGGAGAAGCTAAAAGACAAACCTTTTGGGTCCAGACTGCCGGTCCTCGCTAACTCAGGTCCACCCGTATGCTAGCTATCTTGCTTCTTTTCTCTGTTACAAGTTCTAAGGTCTTTGGAGC
The DNA here is from genome assembly GCA_004363575.1 of Solenodon paradoxus. NCBI lineage: Eukaryota > Metazoa > Chordata > Mammalia > Eulipotyphla > Solenodontidae > Solenodon > Solenodon paradoxus. The sequence goes on along the minus strand of RJWH01000744.1, from coordinate 220,538 downwards.
CAGGATTCCTGAAGGGGAAGAATACGAGCTATTTTCCAGAGATGGGTTGCAGAGGATTGTGAAGTAACCTCAGTCTTGCATGTTATCCCTTTCATAACCACTCTGTATTTTTTATCCAATTCTATAGGAATCTGGGCAGCGCCTGCACAAGTCTCTCCATCTCAAAGCCCAGGGATGTTCTGCACATGAGGTCTCAGTGTAGTATATCAACATAGTGACCTGTGGGGTGATGGCACAGTCCAAATCACACAGAGCTGAAGCACTGACATGCATGCCATAAGTCAATCCATATATGTGGTCATAGGGAAAGACAAGCTGTTGTCCCAGATCAAAAAAAAAAAAGCTGGTCCTGGTACTTAGGAAGCTAGCTCTTTTCCAAGTGGAAATGATTTTAGAAGGCTGTTCTAGAAAGGAGAACATGAGAATAGCCAGCATAAGTGGAGCTGCCCATTTCTGGAGGCAGTATAGGCTACGGGTTAAAAGTACAAGACCTGACCACTTGAGTTCACTAACAGAGCTATTTTAAGTTTTTGATGCTCGGGTAAGTGATATCTTTCAATTAAATTTTATTTCATGTTTTGCTGATCTTTGGAAACAAAAGTCATTCTTATTTAATGATAGTATAATCAATAAGTTTGACAAATTTGTTAATTAATTTTAATGGACTATCTGCTTTTGAAATTTCTACACAGCCATTTACATTCAGATTAATGATAATTATATTTCTTTCTTTATAACTTTTCTTTCCTTTTTCTCCCCCCATCTCTTATTGTGCTGACTGATATTTCTATTACAAAGGTGAATAAAAGTGGAGAAAGTAGGTGTTTTTGTCTTGCTTCTGATCTCAAAGAAGTTTTGAAACTTTGACTACGATGCTTGCTTCAATTTTAGCTTGTGTTTGTAGATCTCTTTATCAGATTAAGAAAGTTTCTTCCTACTTCCAGCTTGCTAAGGGCACTTATCATTAGTTAATGTTCATCTTTATCATTTTCTGCATATACTGAGAAAGCCCTTTATCAAAATGGTGTTCTCACTGGAATTTACTGTAGTCTTATATTTGAGGCACATATTTTGTAAGTCATACATAATTAGATTTTTTTATCCAGTTTGGCAATATTTAATTGAAAAATTCCCTTTTCACTTAATGAACTGTCTTCTTGAGAGCTGATGAAATGAGTGCAATATTCATTGTTAAATGTACCATCTTGTCTTGCCTATTTTTTGTTCTTCCAAAGCCTATGCCCTACCTCTTAGAGAAACTAGAAATTGATTTCGAATTAAACTGGAAGTCATGAAAAGCATTGCCAGAGAGAAATTTTAATGAATAAAATAAGAACAATGCATTTTATTCAGCTTCCTAAAATTAAAGATAACCACATAACAAAGAATATTAAAAATTATTATATAGTCATCCACCTACTGCAAGTTATCTACCTGCCACTGTTCATCCACCTACGTTCAGTTACTTATCCACCTACAGCAGGCTGTCCACCTACCACCATCATCTAAGGAAGCACCAGACAATTAGAAAATTGCCTTCAAAAGTTTTCCCAATAGAAACTCCACAAGCCACTGCCTCCTCAGAATATATCTAAATAGATACACAGATAATATATGTAAATGCATATACACACATCCATGGTAGTCATCTACTTAGATTTTTTTTATCAATTAAAATGTTTAATATTGTAGGGTTCCAAATATTGCCAGGTATTAGTATCAAAAGAAAAGTTTTTTTTAAAAGAGAGATTCTATGTTCAATTTGATTCTACTAACCTAAAAGGAATCTGTTTGTTGGGTGAATTTGATTGCTCTGTTTTTTTTTTTTTGAGGGGAGGGGAATTCCCTTAAAGAACTCTGAAATAAATGTAGATGTTATTGGTAATATAAAAGTACATTTTGGGATTTTAATCTCAGTCAAACATTTTCTTGACTGTTTGGAACCAGCTAATATACTGGTTCCAAAAGAGATAGGCACTAATCCCAAATTCATTTTCGCAGCATGTGTATTCATGTGTATACTCAGGTATGGCTGGTATTGGAGAAAGCACATAATTAAAGATGCTTTTCAGATCTGAGAGCAACTGGAACTATTTTGTCCCATTAGACTCACGCCCATGACTCACACTGACATCAAGTAGACATCATGGACAGTTGTCAGATTGCTGGTGTGGGAGGCAACCGGGAAGATGCCCACTTGCTCTGGGGGCTAAAGAGCAGTTTCCTCCCATTCCCATTTTCTTCTGTGAAAGAAAAGAAAAGAATTTAGTTCATGCTGTGGGAAGATTCTCAAGTATAGCTTTATGAAGAGCAATTAAAAATGAATAGTGGGCAGTATTTGAAAAGAGTATTTCATTTCTAACGCTATTGAAATAAAGGTTAAATTAAACCTGCAAGAGTGCTCTTAAAAGCAATTTTGGATAAAAGGATGCTGTGCAAATCATAGTCATAAGGGATTTTGAATACACTCAGCACTGAACTCTGTTGTTCAGCAACTGTATTGAACACTATATAATAATAAGTCAGAAAAACTTTTATGACAAAATTAGAATTCTGACCTATTTGACCTGTTAGAATATGATCTATTAGAATAGGCAAAAAATGAGATGATTTGTTAAAAATGCCAAGTTTCCATGACAGGTTGGCACATCAAATAACAAATAAGGGTAAAAAATGTTCTATCCATCTCCTTACCCTGTGATCCAAATATGTAGGCAGCTCCCAGGTCAATGGACTTCCCATTGTGTTTTCCATGGGAGCTCTGACAGGAGATCAGAAATCCAGTATCCAAAGACGAGGGTGATTCTCTACTGGTCTCCATAAGGTCAAGAACCTGTGGAGGCCTTAGTTCCCCCACTAAACACCACTGCTCTTATCAATCACCCAATTCAGTTTCTATGAACCAGAACTTCGTCTTGTGTTGGGTCTAAGAATGGTTATAGTATGTATGCTGTGATATCCCTATAGCACCCTACAAACGTCTTTCATATTATCAGTCTCTTCATAAATAAAATCTCGTTTATTCCTTTGTCCTACTGACAAATGTTGGTCTATCCTTTACCAATAGGTATAAATAATTTAAAATAGAAATGAATTACTCTGAAACATAAAAAATGACTTACAAGAAGTGAAAATAATGGGAAAGGAGAGGGACATACTTAAAGGATGTAAAAAGGAGGAAAAAAAGATTTGGAAAAATCATCCCCCCGACTTGCCTTTATTAAAAGGAAAGCACTGCCCGCTCCCCTTAAAGTCTTATTGACAACTGGAGTCAAGTAAAGTCTTTTGTGGAAGCCTTTCGTATAGACAGCATAAACTTAGACTTAGTTGGTTAAGAGGACATTGACACACAGAACCTTTTTTTGTAATTCCCCATTCCCTTAAGCTCAGTGACTTCTATGTATTTGTTTATATATTTGCTTGTCATTTTATTTAAATAATATGGCAATATATTCTCATGTTAAAATATTCCAGTGACTCCAAAGGGTATAGAAAAACACATGAAAGTTTTCATATATCCTGTATCTCTCATTCTGTGCTTCCACCCTCTGCTTTCCAAAAACAATATCTCAACTTGATGTGTCCAATCATTTCAGTATTCTTGTGCAAATGTTAAAACATACACATTGAAAAATCAGAGTATGCCATGTATACATTTTATAAACCTAATTTTTAACTTCACCCTTGTATTTTGGAACCTGCTCTTAATTGTAAGTGTATTGAGATCTCTATATGTTTCTGTGAAAGAACGTGTAGTATGCCATTCAAAAGATGCTGTTAGTTTAGTTGCCACATATAGACATTTTATCAGTTTTTCAATATTTTAAGCAATGCCTCTATATGTATTTTATATAACAAATTTTCACTTAACAATTGTATTGATAAATGATTCACATAACAAATAATTTTCCAGGTATTCATTTTTTCATTGTTTTCAGTATATTCTAAGAGTTGTGCAGATATCACTACAACTTTAGAAAATTTATCACACCAAAATTATACATAATGACCTATTATCAGTGACACCTTATTTCCTCAAGACCTTCAAGTTTAAACTTTCTATTTTCTATAGCTTGCTTATTCCGAACATTGCATATAAATAGAATAAAACAATATGAAGCTCTGTCTGCACTCTTTTACCTTGTTAAATCACCAGAGATAGTTTAGAACCTAGGTAGACACCAGGTGGAAAAAGGGATTATGGGAATTTTTATGTACTAACCACAAGAAGACTCGTCCCCAGAAAAGGTCAGATATGTAGCCAGATTCTTTCTCTATGCTGATTCATGTAGGTATTTTACAATATAAAGCTAGTCTGTAGGAACAAAGTTTTTTTTTTTAATGTCTAAATCTCAACAAAAAAGCATAAGGCAAGCAAATATGCCAAAATAAAAGAATAAAGTAAATCTCCAGAAAGTGACCTTAAGACAAGAACACCTATCAGTTACCTGACAAAGGATTTTAAAAAACTCTCTTAAGGATGGCAAGATGGTATCTATGGAAAACAGGCAATGAGACACTGCACAGGAAAAAACAAAAAGAACAGTTTCTGGGAGCCAACACAGAAAAAGGAATTTTCTTGCTTCAACATCAGCCAGAACAGCTTGGAGAACAGAAGAAGACTAATAACCAGCTATACAGGTGGGTGAGAGGCATGGTGATTCAAAGGAGACTGCAGTAGCAAAGGGGAGTCCCAGAAAGGGGCGTTTGGCAGTATGGGCGCCATCTGTCTTCTCCTACCAGAGCCGAGCTGATGCCACACGGGACACAAGGACATTCTAAAGAGTGCAGAACAGTTACTGTGACCTCCAGCACCCACCCAGGGTTTGAGATAGTAGTCATCCCACTGCCCCCTCCTCTTCTCTTCGCGAAAACTGCAGAAACAGCCCCGCTAATCTCTGGTGGCCCCAAATCAGTCAGAGCCAGAGTGGTAGCCTGGATCAAACTGAGCAGGGGAGGGATTTTGGTGAATGCTTCCAGCAACTCTTGGCTAACAAAGGAGGACTGCGGAAACGGTAGCATGGTGGTGGTAAAAGTATGCAGACTTTGTCTTCACCTACCCGCACTATCATATTCAAAAAAACACAGAGCCGCCACCCTAACCCCCACAGCATGCACGGACTTATAGGTAGCAATCATCCTGTTGCTGCCTCGCTCTTCTGCGGAAAGAGCACAGGCAGTTTCCCTAACCTCTAGCAGCGGGAACTCACACAGAACAGGGAGCTGCAAGTCTGAGACAATTTGAACAGGGGAGGGGTTTCTGTGATTGCTGCCAACAAACTCGTGGCTAGAAAAAGCACAGAAGGAGAAAATTGGAGACAGAAAAAATTGGAGCATATAGGTGCTGTGCACCCTCTACTGCACACCTGGGGGTTAGGGGGCCCTAGGAATCGGAATCCAGTGGCTAAGGTGCTGGAAAAACAGCTCGTTGAAAGGATTTGACCCTGATGGTTTGGTGAATACAAGGGACATAAGCAGACAGCAGATTCTAGTCACATAATCCCAGCCAACAGAGTTTTACAAAGAAAACAAGCCTACCTTCCCCCCAACATCAGGCAGCAATGCTCACAGACAACCACTACACCCCCAACCCTGTATCCACCCACACCTGGCAGCCATCATCACTCCCTGACACAGCAAGACATACTATGGAAGCCTGTAAGGGTCAAATTTACCAAAAAATAAAAAATGAAATAGAGTGCCCCTTGGTAGAAAAACAAAAAACAAACTAGCAGATCAACAAGATCCCAAAATTATGGGGGGAAAAAAATCACAACACACTCTAAACGCTCAGAAAATGGAATCAGCAAAATGACAGCTCATCAGAAATTAACTTTGAAGACATGGAAGAATGTTTTCTTCTAACAGATAAAGAATTCAAGTCAATCATAAAGAAATTCAGAGAATTAAAAGAAAATTCAGAAAAACAAAACAAAGAACTTAAGCAAATAATTAAGCACCAGTAGGCAGAGATTGAAACTCTATAGAAAAACTAACAGGAACACAGAATTTAAAGGAGATGATTCATGAAATGAAGAATAATACAGGAAGCAATGGAACCAGAATAACCAAATGGAGGAAAGGATTGGTGATATAGAGGACAGTAATGCAGAAAGGAGCCAAGAAGTAGAAGAAAGAGAAAAATACAAGAAGCAAATGAAGAAACACTCAGAGAACTATCTGACACCACCAGAAAAAGCGACATTAGAATACACAGTATTCCAGAAGGTGAAGTCTAAAAGAAAAGAACATAGGACATCTTCAAGGCAATAATGGCTAAAAACTCTCCAAATCTACAAGTAATGAGCAGAGAGGTCAATGAAGCAAACAGAACACTCAATTACATATATCCTAAAAAAACTACACAAAGACATAATTGTGAAACTATCAAAATTCCAAGACAAAGGAAAAATTCTAAAGGTAGTCAGGAAGATAAAAAACAGATAACATATAAAGGCGCTCATATCAGACTAACCTCAGACTTCTCAGCAGAAACTCTACATTCTAGAAGAGAATGAAATAATGTCTTCAAAATACTTCAGGACAAAAAAAGACCGCCAAGAATACTATATCCTGCAAAACTGTCTTTCAAATTTGAGGGAGAAATTAAGGTTTTTCCCAACAAACAAAAGCTAAGAGAGTTTGCAACCATGAGGCCTCCTTTACAAGAAATGTTAAAAGAGGACCCACTAGCTAAATCAGAGAGAAAAAACTGAACAAAAATATAGCAGAGTAGCAAATAGATCAACACAACCAGAAAACAAAAATCAAAATGGCAGTAGCAATTTCTCAAAAGTCAATAATTACTGTAAATGTAAATTTCAATGCTTAAAATAGTTCCAAAAAATATTAGACGGAAATCTTCCAAACACTTTTTATGACACCACTATTATGCTGATTCCAAAACCAGATAAAGATTGCATCAAAAATTAAAACTACAGACCAATGTCCTAAATGAATACTGACACAAAAATGCTCAACAAGAATACTAGAAAATCGAATTTAACAACATATAAAAATGATCAAGTGGGACTTATTCCAGGGATGCAGGTATGGTTCAACATACACAAATCAATAAATGTGATACAAACACTATATCAATCAAAAGGACAAAAAACATATGACCATCTCAATAGATGGAGAAGAGGCATTTGACAAGATTCAACACCCTTTTATGTTAAAAACCTTCCAAATAATAGGTATAGAAGGAACATGCTTCAACATAATCAAGGCTATATAAGACACGCCCATAACCAACATTGTACTTGGAGAAAAACTGAAAACATTCCCCCTAAGAACTGGGACAAGACAAGGATGTCCACTCTCACCATTACTATTCAATATAGTGCCAGAGATCCTGGCCAATGCAATAGACAAGAAAAAGATATAAAAGTTATCCAAACAGGAAAGGAAGAAGTGAAACTATCACTTTTCACAGATGACATGATAGAATATAAACAAATAAAAATAATAAGCAAATACTGTAAAGTGGCAGGCTACAAAATTAATATTAAAAATCTGTTACATTTCTGTATGCCAACAAATAACATACAGAAAGAGAACTGAAGAAAACAATACCATTTACAGCTGCACCAAAAGATTGAAATGCCTTGGAATTAGACCTAACCAAAGAGGTGAAGGACCTGTACTATGAGAACTATAGGACATTGCTAAAAGAAATAGATGACACAAAGAACTGGAAAGATATTACATGCTCATGGATCAGAAGAATCAACATAATTAAAATGGCCACACTGCCCAAGGCAATATATAGATTCAATGCTATCACCATCAAAATTCCAAAAGACATTTTTCACAGACATAGAACACAAAATAATGCAATTTATCTGGAACAACAAACAACCCAGTATAGCAAAAAATTCCTCAAGAAGAAAACCAATGGCGGAGTCATGCTCCCTGACTTCAAACTCTACTACAAAGCACTAATAATTAAAGGAGCATGATACTGATATAAAAACAGAAAGACAGATCAGTGGAACAGAACTGAAAGTCCAGAAATAAATCCACATGTATATGGACTCCTAATTTTTGACAAAAGAGCAAAAAACTTACAATAGGGCAAGGATAGCCTCTTTAATAAATGGTTCTGGGAGAAATGGACAGTACGTACAAAAGTTTGAAACTAGACCATTACTTAACACCATATACAAAAATTAACTCAAAATTGATTAAAGACCTAGACATAAGGCCAGAAACCATCACATGTATAGAAGAGAATGGAAGCAAAGTATTATTAGACATAGACTTATGAGATATCTTTGGCAACTCAACTCCCATTGCAAAGCAAATAAAATCCAAAATAAACAAGTGGGATTACATAAAAACGAAAAGTTTCCACTCAGCAAAAGAAACCTACATAAAAGCAAAAAGGGCATCCAATTGAATGGGAAAAGATATTTGCTTCTCACACCTCAGATGAGGGTTTAATAGCTAAGATATACAAAGAAATCATAAAATTGTACAACAAAACTACAAGCAATCAAATAAAAATGGACTTATGACCTTAATAGACACCTCTCCAAGGAAGACATGCACATGGCTAGCAGGTTCATGAAAAGATTCTCTATGTTTCTTACCATCAGAGAAATGCAAATCAAAATAATGTTGAGATATCACCTCACACCGGTAACAATGACAACCACCCTCAAAAAAGGAAATAACTGCTGGAGAGAATGTGGATAAAAGGGAACTCTAATTCACTGTTGGTGGGAATGTAAAGTGGTGTAACCATTCTGAAAAGCAATATGGAGAATCCTCAAAGAATTGAGGAAGGAAATTCCATATGATCCAGTTATTCCCCTACTGGGCACTTACCCTCAAGACACAAAAACACTTATCAAAAGAAATATATGCACCCCCATGTTAGTTACAGCACAATTCACAATAGCTTAGATCTGGAAACTACCTAAATGTTCATCAATAGAAGAGTGGATAAGGAAGATGTACATATACACTATGGGATACTATGCAGCCATCAAAAGGGAGAGACCCTGCCATTTGCAACAACATGAATGGACTTGAAGAGAATTATGCTTAGTGAGATAAGACAGTAGAAGAAGGAGGACATTGTGTGATAGCACTCACAGGATGTGTAAAAAGAAAACAAGTGTCATAAATTAAACAACACTAAAAATGAGGGGGAAAGAGAAAGATAGATAAAGAGAGAGAAAGAGAGAGAGAGAGAGAGAGAGAGAGAGAGAGAGAGAGAGAGAGAGAGAGAGAGAGAGAGAGAAACACTACTCCAAACAGCTGTGGACTCTTAGTGATTGGAGACAAAAAAGGTAAATCAGGGGATACCAAAGTGATGGGGGAGGGGTGGGGAAATGGGATGAAGGGAATTAACTGTAAACAAAGATAGAAAAAAGGTAGAATATTAGTAAATCTACTATGCTAATTGCAAATGTAAAAATGCTACTATGTATACCTCAAAACAAGTCATTATCGAAATGCAATATCCCTTCAATTATAATAAAAAATCAATTTTAAAAAAAGAAAGAAAAATAACTCTCAGTGATAACCAGTGAACTAAAAGATAACATACATAGACAAGAAAGTTATGTGCAAACAGAATGAGAATAAAAAGATAAAACTATAAAATAAGATAACACCTATTAAAAATAAAATTTTAAGAGTGATATAATGCAATAAATGAATTGAAAAATTCACAAGATTCATCAGCAGAATTCATCAAACAGAAGAAAAAAATCAGCAAACCTGAAGACAGATCACTTGAAATAGTAAATTTGAGAAAAAAAAAACAAGAATGGTGAAAAGTGAAAAGCTCACTAAAGGATGTATGGTGGCACAATCAAGAAAACCAGTATGCACATCATGTGAGTCCCAGAGGAAAAAGAGAGAGAGAAAGGAGCAGACAGCTTATTTAATAAATAATATTCTTAGATTTCTGAAATATATGGAATAAAATACACATACAAATTTAAGAAGATATTGGTAGAGCTAATAGAGACATTATAATCACACAGTCACAAAGCACGAAGACAATTTTTACACAGCAAGCGATCAACTTCTATAAAATCAGAAATAGATTTATCAGCAGAAGTGTTACATGATAGAAGGGTCTTCTATCACTCATCATTTGTCTTTGAGAAATAGCAAAGGCAACAATTCAAATTAAAATGTCAGCAACATGAAAACATAAAAATATAAAGTTCTCTGAGTAAGGTAAACATAGACAAATACACTATTCCATAGAATTATACTGTTGGTACGTAAGTAGTTTGTTTGTAGTATAATAAAAATACCATAGTCTGGGTGACTCGTAAACAATATATATTTATTTCTCACAATTGTGCCGACTGGAACTCCTAGATCAGTACACCAACACGATTGCATTCTGGTGAGAGTCCTTTTTAAAATGTGCAGACTGACAGTCACTCATTGTATTGTCACATGGCAGAGAATAGACAAAGAAGTTAACTGTCTTTCTTTATTAGTGACCTCATATAAGGGCACTAATCTCATTAACCAGAGCCACATACTAATGATGTCATTTTATCCTAATTACCTCCCAAGTTCTAATTTTCTAATACTATCTCACTGGGAGATAGGTGAATTTGGGAATTGGGAGTGGGGGGCGGGGAGGTAGAAATGTTCAGCTATAACAATAAACAAATTTTGGTCTAGAATGTAAAAGATAAATGTATAATAAATAATTATAAATTCATGCTCATGGATATACAATATGATACATATTTTGACACGAACGACATAAAGTGGAGGGAGTCAGATGCATGAAAGAGAAGAATTTTTGTATGTGTTTGAAGTAAATTAGTATCAATTTAAAATTGATTGCTTTTCTTTTAAGATATCTTATATCATTCCCATGGTAACCAAAGAAAATACCTATGGAAGACGCACACACACACACACACACACACACACACACACACACACACAATGAGCAATGCGTCAGAGCAGGACATTGTAAAGAATCAACAACAATTACATAGAAAAACCAGAGAGATAGAGCCATAAAACGCAATTCATAAAGGAAACAATAAAATTGTCTATTAGAAATCATTTTAAATGCAAATAGACTAAACTTTTCAAACCAAACTCAATAAATTCACAGAATTGATTGAAAAAATCAACTATATACTGTCTACAAGGACAGTATACAGTTGATTTAGCGCTAAGGACATAAATTGATTAAAAGTGAAAGGACGGGAAAATGTATTCCATGCAAATATGCAAATAGTGATCAAAAGGGCAAGGATGGACACGAATATATCAGAAAAAATTGACTATAAGTCAAGGGAAAAACCACATACAGCTCAACAAGGGAACACTGGACAATAAGGGAACAGCATGTTAGAACTTGACCTAACAGACTTAAAGACAATCCACAAAACAACATAGAAATACATATTCTTGTCAAGGGCACACGGAATATCCTCCATGACTAATTACATTTTAGGTCACTTCTTGAGTCTTCACAAACTTATTAAGATCAAAATCATGTCAAGTATCCCATCTGACCATGACAGAAAGAAACTAGACATGAAGAGTAAAAGGAGAATTAGAAAGTCCAAAAATATGTGGAAACAAAACCACATAATCTTAAACAGCAAATGAGTCAAAAAAATAAGTTGCAATGAAAACTATGAAATACATGAGACAAATAAAAATGAAAATACAACATATGAAAACTTACAGGATGCATAGAAAACACTACTGCGATGGAGACTTAATAGCCATAACAGTTATATTAAAAAAAGAAGAAATCTCAGATCAACAATCTAAGTACAACTCAAGAAAGTAGAAAAAAGTATAAAATAAACTGTAGGTTAGTAGAGGAAGGAAATAAGAATGATTTGAGCCAAAATAGAGACTAGAAAACCTTGAAAAAAAGTCAACATAAATAAGGAAGTGTTTTAAAACAGCCAGCAAAATGGACACATCCTTAGCTAGATAAGCTAAGGAAAAAGAGAGAAAACTTAAATAGTTGATAACAGAAATGAAAGAGGGAGCATTATAACTAATAATAAAATACACTGGACATACCCAGGTGACCGAGGCATTAGATTGCTGACTGAAGCATAGTCCATGTAAAGCTTGGGAACCAGGTTTCGTGTCGTGGAGCAGGGGGGAACAACTAAAATGAACAAATAAGAAATGCGTCTTCCTCCTCTCTCATTCTTTCTTCTTGCCTCCTGAGTACCTACCTTCATTCCAGACTTTCTTCTTTTTAAAAAAGAAAGAAAGAAAATACAATGAACAATTTTACTTTAACAAATTGGATAACTTGGAAGAAATTCATAAATTATCAGAAACCACATGGCCTACACAGACTAAATCAAGAAGAACAAACCAATATGAAGGATTTCACAACAGAGAAACTTCCCACACCAGATGACTTCACTGGAGAACTCTATAAAACTTTCTATGAAGAGTTAACTCCAATACGCCTCAAATGCTTCCATAAATTTGGAGAGCACTTTCAATTTCATTCTATGAGACCGATATTATACTGATACCAAAGCCAGACAAAGACACAAGAAAAGAAAATCACAGATAAAAATTTTCAAAAGCAAAATAATAGTAGAGAACCATATTTAACAGCAAATTAAGATAATTATACACAAATGACCATTTGGAATTTGTTGGCATGAGTGATTAAACATGCAAAAATCAATGAAATACACGGCATTAATAGAATGAAAGGCAATAACCATATGATTATCAGTTTTGTGCATAAAAACATTTGACAAAGTTGAACACAAATTTTGATAAAAAAAAACAAGCACTAAAAAAGCTAAAGTTAGAAGACAACTATCTCAAAATTACAATGGCCATATATAAAAAACTCACAGCTAACATACTTTGTGATAAAGATGGAAAGATTTTTTTTCTCTAATCTCAAAAGCAATATAAGATGTGAACTTTTATCACTTCTCTTCAACATAGCACTGGAAGTCCTGGTCAGAGAAATCAAATATAAAAAAGATATAAAATAATCCAGTTGGAATAAGAAACATCTCTGTGGATGATATCGCAAAGGTAGAAAATATGAAAATATTTATCACAAAAAATTTCACAAATCTGAAAGCTAAAGCATCAACAAGTAAAGTTAGTTGCTTTTATATAAACATATGATCCCAAAATGAAATAAAAAAAAAGCAATTCAATTACAATACATTTTAACTAATGGTGAAAAACTGGAAGTTTTTACTCTAAGATCAGGAACAACACAAGGATTCTAATTCTTGCTACATTTATTCAGCATAGTATTAGAAGTCCTAGGAAGATCCATATGCCAAGAAAAATACATAAAAAGCATCTGAATTGTAAAGAAAGAAATAAACCAGTCACTACTTGCAGATATATAGAGAAAATTAAAAAACTGTTAGAGCATTTAAACATATACAGGAAAGTTGTAGGATACAAAATCAATATAGATAAATACGTTGTGTTTCTTTATTAATAACCAACAGAAAAAGAAATCAGAAGACAATTCCACTTACAAATGGATCAAAAGTTACAATCTTTAGAAATAAATTTTACCTAGGACATAAAAAACATACAAAATCTGAAACTCTAAATTGTAAGATATTTATGAAAATAAATTGAAAATGCATATAAGTGGAAAAATATTTCATAGTAATGGATTGGAAAATAATTAATATTGTTAAAGGCTCATATTACCTAAAGTAATATACAGAGTCAGTATAATCTCTATTAAAATTGGAATGACTTTTTTTTTTACAGAAATAGAACAAACTATATCAATATCCGTATGGAACAACAAAAGCCCTGAATGGCAAAAATACTCTTGAGAAAGAAGGAAAAGGCAGGAGGCATCACATTTCCTGGTTTTAAACTATAACAAAGCTGTAGTAATCAAAATAGTATGATATTGGCATAAAAACAGACACATAGATCAATGGAACAGAATGGAGAGCATGGCGATAAGCTACATGTGTGGTCAATTAATATATGACAAAGAAGCTAAGAATGTAAAATAGGGAAAGGACAGTCTCTTCAATAAATGTTGGGAAAGCAGTCACTTATAAAGGAATACAATTGCGCTGTTATCTTATGCTTCACACAAAACCGAATTAAATTCTGAAACTGTAAAATTCCTAGAAGAAAACATCGGTGATAAGATCCTTGACATTAGTCTTGATGATTTTTTTTTAAATCTAACAAAAGCAAAGACAACAAAAGCAAAAATAAAGCAGGAATACATCAAACCAAAAACTTCTGTATAGCAAAAGAAGCCTTCAACAGGCAGTCTCCTGAATGGGATTAAAAAAATGTGAATCATATATCTCATAAGGAATTAATATCTAGAATACATAAAGAACTGCAACTCAATAGCAAAGTAACAAATAACCCAATTAAAAAATGGAAGCATACTTAAAAGGATATTTCTCAATAGAAGATAAGTAAGTGGCAAATAAACATATAAAAAGATGATTAACATCAGTAATAATTAAGGAAATAAAAATCAAAACCATAGAGAGATATCACCTGATATTCGTTAGAATGGTCACTGTACCCCCCAAACAAAAATGAAGAAGAAAATGAAGAGGTGGAGAAGGGAAAGTAGGGGGTGGGGAATAAGGGAATGAGAAGAGGAAGAAGAGGAAGAAAAGGAAGAAGAGAAAAGGAAAGCAGAAAGAAGAAGAAAAAGTAGACATAATGATGATGAGGAGGAGGAGGAGGATCTCAAAGAAACAGTTGCATACTCATTTTGTGTACATTATTTACAATAGTCAAGAGATAGAAGAAAACCAATGTCTAGCAACAAATGAATGGAGAGAGAAGATATGGTATATACATACAATGGGACATTACTCAGTCTTAAAAATGAAGAAAATCTCATTACATATTAAAATATGAATAAAATTTTTAAATTGTGTAAGTTGACAAGCTAGTCACCAAATCATAAAAACAAAATGATTCCATGTATACAAAATATCTAAGTAGTCATATTCACAGAAACAAAAAGTAGAATCATGTTTGCCAGAGGTTAGGGTGAGGGATAAATTCAGTGGATATAGTTTCAGTTTTGTAAGACGAAAATGTTTTAGAGATCCATTGCACAACAATGTAAGTATACTTAGAATCACTGAACAATATACTTTAAAAAATGTCTTAGATGGTAAATACTGTCATCATTTTTTTAATTACAATTTTAAAAAATGAATCACAAACCTAAAAAAAGTATTTCACCAATTTTGCTTCATTGTTAACTGGACAGGAATGACTTAACCTTCCAAAGCTTTTTTTTTATTTTTGGAAGACAGGTGGGTATTTAAAATTCAGACATAAAACTAAATGTCATTTGTGCAATTACATAAAATATGTACTTGCTTACCTTTTATAGACATAACTAAAGAGAGCAAAAATATGTTGTTTCTTATATTCTATTCTATCTGAAGAATATAAGAAATCAAATCACCTTTTGAAGGAACTTCAAGGTCATCTCATTTGACTTCTAAGTCAGTTGAAGAATACAAATTTGGATAATTATGCAACTTCACTGCTTCATGGGAATTCCATTTAAACTATAATGTTTAAAGCTTTAACATTTTGCTGATATTCAGTATTTAACCATGTATATCTATCCGTTGATTCTCAAACTTTCTCTGTAATTACATGAAGAAAATTTAATATATTGGTTATGACAACATTTAAAATGTTTGAAGGTAAACTCTATGCCTGTGGTCCCAATCTTTACTTTCCTACCCTAAGAACTCACTGAGACCCATTATTCACAAGATCTCCACATATTTTGTTTTGTGAGTTGAAGGTTCTTTTTGTAACTTTCCAATTTTCAAATATTCCCTTAACTTTTCCTTTTTCCTTACTTTTTAAAATTATATAAAAGAGATTTCCATTTGTTATTTATATGTACTACTCTATGTCTCCAAGATACAGTGGTTAGAACTAGATTTGTTGATTTTAGAGCAACAAAAATTTAACTTCAAAAGTAATAACATTTCCAAAGAACAGTATGCCGATCATCTTGCTTTGAAATATTCTTTTTCATGATGAGGTTTACAAAACTTGAGATGTGGGAGGAAGATTAAAACTCATCAAATCTAGCAGCTCCTTTTATCAATGAGGGAGCTCATGACCCACCCGAGTGGGCATAGGTGGGTCAACTGAGGTCAGGTTTTCAGCAATTTTTGAGTCAAATACAGTGCAAACATATTAAATGCAAATATAAATATAATTACAATGTACTAGTTTATTGATATACTAACAGTGTGCTGGATTCAGATGCAAGATTGACTCATTAATAGTATTCAGTGATTTCTTAACAGATTTTTTTCGAAGAATTTAGTACACAGCATATTACATTAATTTTTTAGAGCATCTGTGACAATAAATCAGTACAGAGGTTGGAATGCTCAATTTACACTCAAAAGCCAGTTATAAAGAAATGAAGGAAGGTTCAATAAATTATTAAAATTATGAACACAATGAGAAAAACATTCAAAAATTAATATTTTGTTTTGTAATGAGGTAATTGGTTGCTTTTTAAAAAATTTTCTGCATGTTTTATATTGTAATATTTGCAGTGCAAAAAAACTGGATGGGAAAGAAATACAAGTCACTAGTTAAATGAAACTAACACATATGCCATTAGAGAATATAATGCTCTATTTACTTCAAATGTCACATAGGTCACCTTAACTTATACATCCAAAAATCAGAAAAGCAGCATATGTTTTCCAAAATTTTTATAGTACTGAATTTTCATATCATTAATTCAAATCAAAATAATCTGAGCAGTCTCTTCCAAGAAATAGATGAATTAAACATTTTCAAATCACCTTGTTTCCCTGTTTGTTCATTTCTCTTCACTTCTCTGTCTCAGCTCCCTGTGTCAGATCTTGCATTACAGTGGCCTTTCAGAGGAGTAGCCCACCTGAGGACGCAAGCAGATAGCACAGGGAGAGGAGGCTCCATCCTGAGTGGTCACACCTCTTCTCCACACCAACTGGGCTTGAAGGCCACCACCCTGTTCGCCCACTGGGACCTAGGCTTTTGTGACCCTTGAAAAAGTGTGCAATTAAAGAATAAATGTTGAGTAGACTGACTGCCATGAAGCCATGTGATGTAAACCAAGCAAGATACAGTGTGTAGAATATAATCACAATATAATAATAAAGCAAAATAAGAAATAAACTGATAAACCCAAAGCAGACATATATGTCTACGTAGGAGCATGAGCACTAAAGCGTAGACAAAGCTCAGATGCGTCAGTGACACTCAGCAAACTGTCCAGGAGAAGTGGAGGAAGAGATATGGACACCCCCACAGAGGGCATCCTTGTGACAAGCATGTGCTGTTACCTCTGCCATTGAAGAGCCATCTAGGAAGTAGAGAAGAAAAGAAGAGATCCAAATGTGGTGGATCTTGGGCTGTAACCTGCAGTTCCAATCTGACCCTCACGGCCTCCGCATCTACAATGTCACCGCCTTGGGAGGGCATAGAAACTTTGCGCTCTGAAAATATTCCTCACTCAAGAGCCGATTGCAGTAAGAGTCTTATTACCTGGTCTCATGCTGGAATCAGTTGCCTAGTTTCTAAGACTTGAGTGTTTTTCTTTGATAAAGAGCTTTGTTACTTAATCTTCTTTAACTGTCTTAAGAGGAGTCATGCAAATTAGTTTTATCTATGTTAGATTTCTTAGGTTATATGTTGACTTTTCCATTTCATTTTGAGTTTTATTCTAAGTCAGTGAGAAGGTTTAGAAACATAAGAATATATAAGAAAATACTGAACAAAAAAATATATAATTTTAAGTTTTCAAATGTGCTGCACTAAGTTATTGATACAATTCTCTTAGAATATTATTGATAACTATCTATGGTCATGTCCTTTCTTCATTCGTAATACTGTTTGTGTTTTCCCTTTACTTCTTTATCAATTTTGCCAGAATTTTTCTCTTTGATATAGCATAACTACATAGATTATCTTTCAAGCAAGGAACGTGGCAGGAGACCCCTCAAAAATTAAAATTATACAAAATATGGCAATATAACAAATTCATTTTATGTAATACAAGCTAAAACACCAGTTTTAGAAACTATTTAAAATTTTTTTTAAACATATATAAATTGTTAAAGCAAAGTTATAAACAAAAATGCTTCCTAATAATGAATATTCAAATATTAAAAAATACAAGAGTATTTATTCTTGTAAAAATTCACACTGAAAAATATTTAAATAAGACAAAACCTGTCAGATAATCAGTCTCTAAATTTTAGAATTTTTGCCAAATTTAGGTGCTGGAAAACTGCCAGTTATCCCATTTTTGTTCAGTATTTTCTTATATATGCTCATGTTTCTAAACCTTCTCACTGATTTAGAATAAAACTCAGAATGAAATTTTGAAGTCTCATAAAAATTTAACATTGTTGATCACCTAGGTTACTTCTCAAGAATTGTTACTTCAAAGATTCAAACATTTAAAATAGGAATTGTGATGAATAAAGAAGAGAAATGTAACATCCCTTTATACTATTTTTAACATTTAAATAACTTCACAAAGAAATTTTTGCTCACTCAACTGTGTATATGAAAAATAACTATAAATTTTGTGAATATATCTTTATTACAGGTGGCAGAACCGTGCAGGTTTGGGACAAAATTGTCAATTATATGTGCCCCACAATCAATTTCTAGTATATTTTTGCTCGAAGTTTTGGCTTGCTTTTAATTTTAGACACATGGCTCTTACCATGAGAGTTGGTGCCACCAAAAATTTCCTTATTATCATCGTAAATACAAATATTTTCATTCTCGTGGTTGAACTTTTAAACTGAAATTCTGGTGCGAAGTACATAATCATAGAGGTTTCTTCTTCAACAGAGTAAACTTCCAAAAGACTACTTTGATAATTTGGATTAGATAAAAAGATCAAATCACTTTTGGAACTAAATACTTTTCTGTTTGAAGCATGCAATATACTGGTAGACTGTGATATCCTTTAGTTAGTTACCACATATTTCTGCTAACTGGAATATATTTATCGATAGGCATCACTTTTTTTACATATCGGCAAAACCTAAAGTCAGAATGAGAAGTTATTTAATCAAAGTAAAAATTCTTCCTTCACAGTGTGTTATGTAAACCCAATTTTTCAACGATGTGTACAATTTTCACTTTCAGGAACAGTCTTTTTTATAATGTCTCTTAACCTCTGGATGTGCATATTGTCACTTCTCATTTCTATGTAGTCACTGTTGACTCTTAGAGGATAACCAGTGTTGACAAATATTTCATTATCTTCAGAAATAGAATTTTGGTACATAATTTTAATTAAATAAGAATTTTTAACTCATTGCTACAAAATAATCACAAAACAGAACACTTAACTGCAATATTAAAGTGTTTTCCAAACAGTTTAATAGTCACAGATTTACAGCATTTTATAAATGAAAAGATGCTATAACACGAATGGTTCCTTATTTCACATATCCCTGGATTATAATCTCTCAGAACTAATCAATGGCCCCACCTATAGGCAGTTTGGTGGTCATGCCAGAGCCAGCTGGTGTACTGGACTGTGGCAGGAGCATGATTAACTCCGTGTCTTTCCCACCATCAGAAAAAGTCAGGTGTCTCTTCCCACTAGTGTCCAGGCACACTTTGATATCAGCAAACTCTGGGTGCTGTCCTCTGAGGGGGGTGCCCATCATGTCATATTGAAAAGGTAGAGGCAAGATATCACAGATCATCTTTCAGACTTAAATGCATTTTAAGATAATAATTCTGTTTTACTGCACACACTGCTAGATGAAAGCATGGAAAAAAGGGAAATGCAAAGTGGAAGCTTACCAAATTCATCCTGGATTCACAGAACTTGACATTAGTCATGATATTCAAGCTAGAGGGAATGTGACACCAGACAACAGGATGCTCCTGGGTACCCAAATTTTGCACATATTTTCCAATAAGTTACTTTTTCCTCATTGATTCTTTGGAGTTTTATTGTCTTGATTTTTAAATGTCTGCTTATTGTCTCCTTTTGTTTTCTTGGGGTTTATTATTTTTTATTCCCACTTACTGAATTTAGACATTGTGCTCATCAATTTTTAGTCTTACTGTTTTTTAATATTAATTCTTAAGGATATAGATTTCTCTTAGAGCCTGGTTTTTACTATGTCTCATAAACTTTCATTGTCCAAACTGCTTTGTTCCAGTCTGGTCATCACAAGTAACCGAAGTGAACAAACATTAATGACTATTTCTCAATTTGGAGGGGAAAATGATGAGATGCAGAGAAGCAATGTAACTAGGTGTAGAGCAGTGTGAACAGAATATTTAATGTATACATAAGTATAAGGATTTATTAAAAATGTCTTGCATTGAAGAACAAAGGATTGATGACACCCGCACAAGCACAGAGAGCATACATAATCCAGATAGAACTGTTATTAGAGTCAGCTCAAAAATATTAAAGAAGAACTGCAATGCTGATCTATTCTGAAAAACATCAGAGGCTAAAAAAATTTATAAACCTCTTAGTTGTTATGGCAACATAAAATCTAGCATCAGAAATTGGGCATTTGTATAGCATTTATTTTTTCTAGTTTTTCTAGGGATAAGTGGGAAACTTTTCTAATTTCTACCCCCTGGTCTTACTGAAGTTAACATACAACTTTTGCAGAGGATAGTAACCCAGGTTGTAGAATAAGTGTCAATCAGCATCTCACCACCCAGAGAGAGAGCAAGTCTAAAGGAGGAGCTGGCTTCAGGTTTGTAGAGTAGGAAGTAGCAGTGTCCATCTTTGATCCATCCTTGCCTGCCATGCTCTGTAAAAGCTACAGAAATACTGAGACATTGACAACAAAGCTGTTTTGAGTTTCCTGTTTTCAAGCATTGCTCATGACTAGTGATGTGTAGCATGCCTTTTGCTGCCCCTTCCCCACACTTAACTCTCACAGACCTTCTGTATCTTCTGAGTAATGGGAACTTCCAGAAACACCACCTTCTAAGGATACAAAGGAGAAAGACTGAAGTTGGAATTTATAGCAAAGGCACACATTTTCTTCCAACACTGCAAAGCTCTTCAAAACCTGGGCCTGGGTACCAAGGAAACAAATCAAACAAAACCAGGCTTTCAGTCTATAAAGTAAAATTAGTGGTTACCAGAAGGAAGGGAGAGGGGGTACGCAACTGGGTAAAAGGAGTCAATTGCATGGTGAAGGATAGAATTGGATTGTTGGCAGTGAACTTAATGTAATATTCAGATGTTAATTTATGATGATGCTCACCTTACATCTACATAATGTTATGATGCAATGTTCCTTCAATGAACACACAAACAAACAAAACCTGGGGCGAGGTACACCTCGCTTGAAATTCCTCAGTAGGTGACCATCCTCCCCATGGTCAAAACCTCTCCTGCCTGGGAATCAGATTCAAAGCTGGACTCTACCTTCTCCTCTTAGGTTCATCAGCTACCAGCATCTTCCAAGGCAGCACTGATTTCCCCTTCATCCTGTTGCAAGTTCTCCAGCATAAGAAAGGACCATAGTTCCTGTGTGATGGCAGAAGCAAGTCTTCATTTCAGGTCAGATATCAAATTGATTCTTAAACATGTGAAAGGAGCAGTTTGCTCACATTTGAGTAGAGGCAGATGAATGATTATTGGATGTGTTGCTGTCATACTAGAGCATTTCTCTCATGTGTGTGGACCCTCACTGAAGTCTCCTAGAGAAAGTCCTGTGTTGTCAGAGGGCATGCAATTCCTTTAAATAGTGACTATTAATAACTATATTTTAGTATAAATAGCACTTAAAGATCTCATCACTTTCTGGTTGAATATTTTGGGGGAATAGAATGTTGTTTTCATACCGCACTAACAATACTCTATGTGAAGTGGTGTTTTGACATCATGGTTTCAGATTAAGGTATCCTTCCCAATTTACTCAAGGTAGCACCTTCTTGTTAGAACACCTCATGTGGAACCATGCTTAAGTTTATTCAGAGTGTAAGACAATCATAAACTGTGCAATGATGGAAGATTATTGAGAAGAAATAGCCCAGAAAGAAGAATGTACCTTCCAACAATGACGTTCAACATACCAGTCACCGCCACTGCTGTTTTTTCCCTGTGGAGAAAGTGAGAAACCTTTGCTACATTCCAGCTCTGAGCAAACAGACTTCTTGTTGGTGTTACCTGCTCACGTTTGCATCACATCCAGGAGCTAGATCTATTGGTCCAATCAATATGTGTTTTCTGCCTGTGAAATGATTTAGGTTGCCTTGCTAATTTTTTCTATCACTGTCAGTGGAATTGGTTTTCATTAAATGAATTTTCACTGGCATCAGGATATCCAGGAGGAGAAAACTAAGGTATAAATATATCTGACTCATGATTTACAACAAAAAACATCTAGATTAAAGTCTGTGAGGGGAGGGGTTGACCTGAAGAGAAATGAAGCTCAACAGCCTAGTAGACAAGTTATTTCCAAGTTGCTATGTAGTTAATGTCTCGTAGAACTTAACCTAAGTGACTCAGCATTCTTGTTTAGGAGTTCCCAACCTGCAGCCTGTTTCCAACAGGCAATATTCCTGTTTCTCCAATGTTCCTGGAAGCAACCTATTTTGTCTTCCTTACTGTTTTTTTCCCATAAAATTCTTATGCTTTAATTGTATACGAATTTTATCATTAAGAGGCACAATCCAAAAGAAGCATAAGTTGAAGATATTTTGTCTTCTGTCTCTATCCTGGCCTCACTTTGTGCTCAGACACAGATCCTTGCAGTACTGCTTATAATGCTTAGAAGGGGCTTCTGCCTACAATGACCATGGCGAGGCCTCAACCCAGATGAAGGCACCTCTGGACACTGTTCTTGCTCTCACTGGAGACATGGTTCCAATGGAGTCTTTATAACTTCCCTTCCTGCTTAGAGTAAATCAAATGTGACAAGCTCTTCTTTATTAGACCCATAAAATACTGACTCTAGTTTCTCTCACTTGTTGCCCTGTGACCTCCAAATTTCTA
This sequence comes from Solenodon paradoxus, assembly GCA_004363575.1. Taxonomy (NCBI): domain Eukaryota; kingdom Metazoa; phylum Chordata; class Mammalia; order Eulipotyphla; family Solenodontidae; genus Solenodon; species Solenodon paradoxus. The sequence continues at coordinate 197,521 of RJWH01000744.1, read as the reverse complement.
TCATTAACAAACTCCTTATGTTCCCATTTCCTAGTTCCCATTCTTTTCTTGTCTCAGCTTCCTCCAGGACACACTTTCCCTGCAGCTTTCTCACATAGAGGCTGACCCATCTCCCCACATGCCCTAGTTCTGGGATAGGAAATGGGATTAAGATTTACTTTTCTCCGTTGCTCAGCACTTTCTTAAACAGTACTGCTCACAGACTTAGGCCTTTCCTTCTATCATCTATTGCCCAAACATGTGACTCTATATTACTGCCTTCAGGGACGTCACATACTTGTTACTTGAGCATCAATAGTGATGGCATCCAGTACAGGTTGCTTCTTCCTCCACATTCTCTTTCCAATGACAGTTTGCCCCACTTGGTCAAGAGCCATGGTCCACACTCCAGTCATCGGGGCATGGTCTGTGGAGTCAGAGATGTCAGTGTGGCTAGGACAGAGTGAGTGAGACGGTGAATTGAGGAGCGGGGGTGTGGATGCTTCCAGGGGCTCTGCCAGCTGAAGGATGCTGAGCCTGTAGGCTGGAGTGCAGGTATGCATGATATAGTCTGTGCAGTAGGAGGGTTTTAAGCAAATAAGTTATATAATTGGGTACAGCTTGTAACTGGATATCACTAACTACTTTGGAGGAATTTAATTATAGAAGGCAAAATGGAAGCAGGGAAATCTACTTTGGAATGTTTTAGAAGTTCTTCCTGCAAGAGATAAAAGAGGCTTAAAAGTGACAGGCTGATTGCACAAACCAGGAATCAACCTCTATTTCTCCCTTTCCTTCAACCCTCACATTCACACCACTCCTGAGCAAGATCCCACCATCCACCTGGGATTCTTCCCTTTCCGCTGAATCCTGTGTTCTGAGTCACTGCCATCTCTCATCTGGGTTTCTGTTTTCTTTGCCTACTTGGTCTCTGAGCTCTCAGTTTATTCTGAATTTCAGTATAAAGCTTCCAGAAACAATGTATATGAAATGAAACCCTTGCTTGTGACCTTCCATACTCCTCCACGAAATGGAGATGTAATTCATTCTCTTCATGATGCCTACAAATGGCCACATGTTACGTACTTTGCCTCTGATGGAATCACCTTCTCCCTCCCTTCCTGCCACCCTATGCATGGTTCACCTCAGTCACCCTATTGTATCTCAGCTCTGAAAACAGTTTCTGCAAACAGTTTTTCTGTACCTTGGGGAATTTGAATTCCATGGCTCCTTCTGCAAGAACATCTTTTCCTGAGACTCTTCACTAGCCAGCACCTTAGCAACTCTTGGAGAATCATGTCCTCAGAGAGGACAGCCTTGTGATCCCACCTACACAGCTGATTCTACTACAGTCCTCAAACGATGTCATTGTGCTGTGATGTTGTTGGGGGATGGTATTCCCACAGAGGATCCATATTCTCCTTGTGTTTGGTGGATTCTCTCCAGGGACCCTGGTTTTCTCCCATGTGTTAAAGACATGCACGTGTCTCTACGGTCCCAAATCTGGTGGGTATGGCATTATGTGTGAGTGTGTCGTGTTTAGGGCTGTATCTTGCAGTGACCTTGATAAGCTAGGAGACCCTAAATTGGAATAAGTGAGTTGAAAAATGAGTGAATGAATCAGTGACTGGATTCCTTCATATTAGAGTATTTGGAATCTATTTAGAGTTTGATGATTTTTGTTGTTGTTAACCAGAAAACTGCCTGAGGAACATAACTCTTGTTTATATCAATCTAACTATGGTAGAAATTTGGCTTCATTCTATGTTGTTTGCTTAAAATCATACTTTCCAAGAAGCTATCAACTATGTTAAGTGAAGACTCACTATTTTTGTCATATTCTTGGTCTCGAAGCATAGCTCTGCCTGTGGTCCTCAGTTCTAATGTGATCACTGAGAGGGCAACAGGACTTCTCTAACCATAGGGAGTTGGAGAATTAGGGCTGCTTTTACTTCTCAACACCCTGACCTGTGGATCTAGGGATTAGGCTGCCAGTGATATAGACCCTCCAGCCACTGCTTTGTTTCCCCAGACAATAGTCAACGAGGTGACCCCAGCTCAGCTCCACACAGTGAATTTGCAAGGGGAAGAATACCCTTCGAAGTCACTTATACACTTGTTGAAGTGACAGTCATGGGACTGAGTAAGACATTTTCTATGTAGCTTTTTCTCCTGCGATAACAAAGGACTTTTCTGGATCGTGTGAGTTGGGTCAACACCACCACCACTGGAGAACTTAAGGCAGCACAGCATAGGGCACATGAACTGGACTCACGAAGATTCTTCCCAGCAGTAGTGCTTTGTCTGTCAATGAGAGAAATATTTTTGCTTTTAAAAACAGAGTCTGAGGAAGGAACATCGCCAAGATGGAGGTGGAGATGGGAGGTGCTGACCAAGCCACTGATATGTCTTCCGTGGGGACAAGCCCAGACTCCAGAGCAACTGATGAAGCTACCTGCTAAATCCTCTTCTGTAGAAAAGATCTCTTCATCCTCTGAGAAGGATGCTGTACCCAGGATCCAGTATGCAAAAAGAAGTCACATAGGTTCCCCAAGTGGTTACTGTAAACTCTGACCATCTATGGAATTCTGACACATCGGGAATTTAAAAAGTTAATCTGGTGGGTAATAAAAAACATAAAAAATATTGTAGTGCCCGACAGGTGGCTGACAGTCTGCATTCTGAGTGGGCTGCAATGATTCATTACTTATTATTCATTACACCTCAGAACAAAACAAAGAATACACATAGAGACAAAACGACAGGCAGCAAACATGCTTGGAATTACATCTGTAAAGAAAGTCTTTCTCTGCAAAGTCCTTACTCCTCTGCACAATGTTTACGGAAATGAAACCATGTTCTTATGGAAGAAGCATTTATTATTTTTGAAACTAAGCAAAAATGGCTAGTAGTGGATGGAAATGACTGCAAAAATTTTTTTTTTCTTTGATCCTGCTCTCTTTAAAAATTAGCTGAAAGGAATTTAAATTTCCATGAGTGTCCATATATATACCTCCCTGGAAATCCTGAAAATCTTTTAGTTTCCTTGGTGAAGTCTGTGACTCTTTACTCACAAGCTGCAGTCTTAAAATACGGCCTCATCACTGTTTGACGCCTGCTCTGCTGTTCCGGGTGTGGCTGCTGCTAATCAGTGAGACCTTGGGCAGCTTGCATGTTCTTCATGGGCTAATGTAAGAATAACATGAAATCTTGCATGAACTATGGGAAACACTGCTCCATGAGGTGATGGTTCTTGGATGTCACACTTAACTTTGCTGAAATACAGTCCCCACAATTACCTTGCTGGTATGTTTGTGGTGAGGTGATCCTACAGGGTTTTGCAGCCTACATACATCATCTCTAGTCAGTCATCAACAATAATCTAGGTAAGCTGTGAAGGGATTTTGAGAATCTGATTAAAATCACTTTGCTATATAAATCAATATAAAGTGAGATTATCTTAGGTGGGTATGACTTAATCAATTGGCTTTGAAATACAGTTTCTAAAAATTCAAAACTGCAGCTGGACCTGCAGTTGTTCTTTCCTCCTCTGGAACTGGGACTTGACAACTAGCTGTGAGCAAAGTCAGATCCTGCCTGTGCAGTGTTCATGTTGCCAGTAACCTTCCTTTCCATTGCCTGACTTTGGACTTCGCACTGCACAGTCCAATTCCTCAGAATAACCCCCAACCCTGTGTGGTAAGTTATCATACATGTTGTCAGATGCATGCACATGAGTATGCATGTACCCTACTGGTTCCACATCTCTGGTTGAGTCCTGCCTTATGCCCAGAGTAATCTGTATCCAACAGAACGAGCTGCATTTTTTTCTGTTTATCTGTAGTTTGTTCCCCTTCTGCTCTAATTTTCCTTATATTTAGATGTCCTAGTACGAATGCAGCCCTCCTGTGGGAAAAGGGATGAGCGGTTAGTCTGTGAAGTGTGCTTTCTTGTTCTCTTGACCCCAGGTTTTCAGAGGTACCAGAGCATTATGCATAAGTGACACAGTCTTGTACTTTATACAAATGCAGATAAAAAACCGGGCTCTGCCCCTTATTTATTGTGTGACTTAGGCAAGTCCCTAATTTCTATTTGATGAAGATTAAAGAACTGTTGTAATAGTGCGATTATAAACACCAAGTGAAACCATGTGTGTAGAATACCAACAAAACTTTTTGCACAAAGTTCTTGGAACAATCATTCTTTTTTGGTGCTGTTGTCACTGATTCCCTGAATTCCCTGGTGGTTGTAGAATCCACCCTTTAGTGAGTAAATGTTTGATTTTGATTTTCATGAATAAAGGATTGGGGAAACATATCGTCGACCTCTTCATAGCTGCTTTACACATCCCCAAAGGGCTGAGCTAGGTTTACTGTTTAAAATATGGGTTTTACTATTATTCATGTGTAGTAGAACTAACAGATCAGGAGACAACTGACATTGAAAAGATAGTCGATTATTCAATTCCCAAGAGTAAGGGGCAAACCATTCACAGAGAGGCCGCATAGGAAGCACTGGGGATGGTCAGGTGGTGAGAAAGAGAGAGAGAGAGAGAGAGAGAGAGAGAGAGAGAGAGAGAGAGAGAGAGAGAGAGAGAGA